>OX451736.1:1185493259-1185923259 GCA_948472305.1 Vicia faba
ATCTATCTATCTATCTATCTATCTATCTATCTATCTATCTATCTATCTATCTATCTATCTATCTATCTATCTATCTATCTATCTATCTATCTATCTATCTATCTATCTATCTATCTATCTATCTATCTATCTATCTATCTATCTATCTATCTATCTATCTATCTATCTATCTATCTATCTATCTATCTATCTATCTATCTATCTATCTATCTATCTATCTATCTATCTATCTATCTATCTATCTATCTATCTATCTATCTATCTATCTATCTATCTATCTATCTATCTATCTATCTATCTATCTATCTATCTATCTATCTATCTATCTATCTATCTATCTATCTATCTATCTATCTATCTATCTATCTATCTATCTATCTATCTATCTATCTATCTATCTATCTATCTATCTATCTATCTATCTATCTATCTATCTATCTATCTATCTATCTATCTATCTATCTATCTATCTATCTATCTATCTATCTATCTATCTATCTATCTATATCTATCTATCTATCTATCTATCTATCTATCTATCTATCTATCTATCTATCTATCTATCTATCTATCTATCTATCTATCTATCTATCTATCTATCTATCTATCTATCTATCTATCTATCTATCTATCTATCTATCTATCTATCTATCTATCTATCTATCTATCTATCTATCTATCTATCTATCTATCTATCTATCTATCTATCTATCTATCTATCTATCTATCTATCTATCTATCTATCTATCTATCTATCTATCTATCTATCTATCTATCTATCTATCTATCTATCTATCTATCTATCTATCTATCTATCTATCTATCTATCTATCTATCTATCTATCTATCTATCTATCTATCTATCTATCTATCTATCTATCTATCTATCTATCTATCTATCTATCTATCTATCTATCTATCTATCTATCTATCTATCTATCTATCTATCTATCTATCTATCTATCTATCTTTCTATCTATCTATCTATCTATCTATCTATCTATCTATCTATCTATCTATCTATCTATCTATCTATCTATCTATCTATCTATCTATCTATCTATCTATCTTCTATCTATCTATCTATCTATCTATCTATCTGCCTTACTTGACGATGGATGGTTATTCACTATATAAGAATAACTTATCCAATTTAAATGTAACGATGTTTGGAACCTTGTTCTGTGTCGAGTTGATAAAATCACCATTGGCACTAGATGGGCATTTAGGAGCAAGATGTCCCTTCACATCCAATGATAGGGCTTCTTATCAATCAATGGTGAGGTAGAAATATCTAAAGGATCCTATTTTAAGAAACAATTTCCCTATTATATAAAATTACTATTTATCTATAATTTGTTAAGGATCCTATTTTAAGAAACCCTCACAATTTTCCCTTAATTGTATAGACTACATGAAATGCTGATATATTCCCCTATTTATTTGGTTGTATAGTCATCTCACCGATCCATAGTATCATAGGTGAGATGACTATGAACAAGGAATATATCGGCATTATTTGGCATGAGGAATGAGATATTCTATCTCACTACCCCTATGCCGATATATTCTATCTCATTTATTAGAGTATCCTTCAGATCAACTTGATGAACGTGAATAAATTAATACATCCTTCTATATATCTATGAACGTGAACTAGCCATTCTAATCCTAATACATGGATGTACCAATGGCTTAGGTACGCTGCAAATATTGCCCCTAAAATATGGACACTTATGAACTATTACAGCTAGATATAGTCCATAAATGGCTAGAAGTGGGTTAAAATATACACCCTCTCACCATATTAGCAAGATATGATCACTTGGTTAATGAAGGGATCAAATAATTTGATGTGTGAATATGGAGAAAATTAGCATTCAAACCAGTTATCCAAAGTAAGTGCTTATACAATTTCTGGATAGGGTTTGAGAATGTAGTGACGGTTGCCCTCTAAGGTCATGGATGATTGGATAGATGTTAAGGTATCCCTGCCAATCAATGATAACACCTATTTTTCATCCATAATTTGTTTTCTTAATAAATTGACCCATGTGACTAGAGGGTCTTGTGTTAAGAGGAAAATCTTAGATAGATGGAATATCTTAGTGATTGATGAAGAATAATGTCAAAAAGCTTTCACTCTGTCCTAATATTGGTAATAATTAAAGTTAAATGATATAGCTCGATATTTAACATCCAATGAATGTTAATTTATCTATCAAATATATAAATTTTATTATGACACATGGAAATTGGATCACCACTTTTTTTCTTGAATTTTTGAGTTTTGTTTCACCTCTACACGACTGCCTCCTCCTCTTTCACGCCTTGGCTTGCCTCTGTATATGTAATACAACATATTAGGTTAACAAAAAAGGATTCAATCTTGCCCATTATGAAGATTTGATTTGGTCTCTTCATGGCATATGATTCTTTCCAAATTTGCTCAAGTTCAATCTTTTTTCAACCAAATTAGCCTTGCATGAATGGATTCTCAATTGACAGCATACAAGATCTTCCTTCAATGCAAAAATCATCCCTAAAACACAATATTTGATTTATTTAGATTTATTTTATTTTATTTTAATTTTAAATGAATATAAATCAAAATAAATTAAATAAATAAGTCAATAAAGCATAGATGGATAAGTTATTCTTATATAGTGAATAACCATCCATCGTCAAGTAAGGCAGATAGATAGATAGATAGATAGATAGAAAGATAGATAGATAGATAGATAGATAGATAGATAGATAGATAGATAGATAGATATATAGATAGATAGATAGATAGATAGATAGAACACTTTTAACAAAAAGAAGAAGCTGCTGTTAGAACTCAGTTCCAAGCTTTATCCGTTAATAATGTAAGGGAGAATGAGAATTCTATGGATTCATTCAAATATGCTCATCAGGTTGTGCGTAATGGCCCTAGTAAAGTATGGGGACAGATTGTTGATCCGCTGGTGAACAGGAATATTGCTGGTTTGGGATTTTCTGCGAAGAATGATAAAGGTGAGAATATGAAGCCGAAGTCTGCTTTCGGAAAATATCAGGATATCTTTCACGGTGGAGGTTACCTTCATCCAACTATTCCTAGGATTAATTCTATTATGGAGAATGAAAAAGAGAAGGAAATTTCGAACTATGTGACACATGGAGTCAGAATCCAGAACTGGGTCACTATTGACGTTCCCTCTTGCATTCATATCTCAAAGTAATTTGTTTTTGTTAATCTCTTCAAAAAGCTTTCACTCTGCCCAAGGTGAAAGTTGATATTGTACGAGCTTATCTATTGCTTTGATCTTTAAAATTAGTTAAAGCAACACCTTATTCAACTATGCACAGTATAAGGTTTGCCCCATTGTTAGTCAAAAACCTGGGAAACTCCAATAGTCTGAACCTAGTACCCAGGCTCTCATATCGAAGTAACCCTACTATCATTTTTAACATAATAGGTGTTTTTTTAATGACTCATTAGATAGAACTCATCCACTAAGATAGATAGATAGATAGATAGCAGAATCGAAGGCACTCTTACGCCAAGAATCAAATAATATCGAGCTATATAATTTAACTTTAATTATTACCAATATATATAAAAAATGTGTCATTAATTTATAGTCATTTTACTTAGTTTCTGAGTAATGAAGAAACCTAAAATTTGGTGATAAAGAAGAAGAAAAATATTGAAAGTTTTTACCTTATTTACACCATATTACATCATAAATATGGTGAATAAAAACAATATCGAGCTTGATAATTTAATTTTAACTATAACCAATATATATCAAATATGATCATTAAGTTAAAGACTTTTAACTTAGTTACTTAGTGATGAAGAAACCTAAAATTTGTTGACAGAGAAGAAGTAATCTTTTGAAATGTTTTACATATATTATACCATAATATAATGTGAATATGATGAATAAAAAATATATCGAGGTTTATCATTTAATTTTAATTATCACCAATATATTAAAAATATGTGTCATTAATATATAATCCTTTAACATAGTTTCTTAGTGATAAATAAACCTAAAATTTTGTGATAAAGAAGAAGAAAAATATTGAAAGCTTTTACCTCTATTACACCATATTACATTATAAATATGGTGAATAAAAATATTATCGAACTTGATCATTTAATTTTAATTATAACAAATATATATCAAATATGCTTCATTAATTAAAAGACTTTTAACCGGGTTACTTAGTGATGAAGAAACCTAAAATTTGGTGACGGAGAAGAAGCAATCTTTTGAAATGTTTTACATATATTATATCATAATATAATGTGAATATGGTGAATAAAAATAATATCTAGCTTTATCATTTAATTTTAATAATTACCAAAATATTTAAAATATGTGTCATTAATTTATAGTCTTTTAACATAGTTTCTTAGTGATATATAAACCTAAAATTTTGTGATAAAGAAGAAGAAAAATATTGAAAGTTTTTACCTCTATTACACCATATTATCTTATAAATATGGTGAATAAAAAGATTATCGAACTTGATCATTTAATTTAAATTATAACCAATATATATCAAATATGCATCATTAATTTAAAGACTTTTAACTTAGTTACTTAGCGATGAAGAAACCTAAAATTTTGTGACAGAGAAGAAGAAAATCTTGTAAATATTTTACATATATATCATAATATAATGTGAATATGGTAAACAAAAATAATATTGAGCTATATCATTTAACTCGAAAATAATACCAATATATATAAAACATGTGTCATTAATTTATAGTCATTTTACTTAGTTATTTTGTAATGAAGAAACCTAAAATATGGTGATAAAGAAGAAGGAAAATATTGAAAGTTTTTACCTTATTTACACCATATTACATCATAAAGCTGGTGAATAAAAACAAGTTTATGAAATATAACTAATATTTTAACTATAACTAATATTTATGAAATATGCATCATTAATTTAAAGACTTTTAACTTAGTTACTTAGTGATGAACAAACCTAAAATTTGGTGACGGAGAAGAAGAAATCTTTTGAAATGTTTTACATATATTATATCATAATATAATGTGAATATGGTGAATAAAAATAATATCAAGCTTTATCATTTAATTTTAATCATTACCAATATATAAAAAATATGTGTCATTAATTTATAGTCTTTTAACATAGTTTCTTAGTGATGAAGAAACCTAAAGACTTACCTTATTCCCCATGGTCGTTTCCCGTCGGTGCGGAATCAATTCACCTTAATCAAACAACTCAGGATAGGAGTCCCACATCTTGCTCTCCAACTCCCAAGTCATGCTTTCTCCAGCAGCCCCTAGTCAAACCACTTTAACCAAAGCAATCTCTTTGCCCCTCAGAATCTTTATTTTCACGGTTCGCGATCCGTACATGCATTGTCTCCACCGTAAGATTATCCCGTACTTGCACATCATCCATATGAATCACATGTGATGGATCTGAAATATACTTCCGGAGTTGTGACACATGAAACACATCATTCAAATTCGAAAGATTAGGCGGTAAAGCCACTCTATAAGCCATATTCCCCACTCTCACTGAAATCTGATATGGTCCAATAAAATGAGAAGTGAGCTTCTTAGACTTTAATGCTCTCCCAACACCAGTCACATGTGTAACTCTCAAAAACACATGGTCACCCGCTTGAAATTCTAAGACTTTCATTTGCTTGTCAAGATAAATCTTCTGTCTACTTTGGGAAGCTTTCATCTTTTCTCGAATCAACTTCACCTTCTCAGTAGTCTCACGAACAAGTTCAGGTCCAAGTACTACACTTTCACCAGATTCATGCCAACATAAAGGAGTTCTACATCTTCGACCATACAACGCTTCAAAAGGTGCCATCCCAATACTAGAATGGTAATTGTTATTATAAGTGAACTCTATCAACAGAAGATAAGTATCCCACGAATCTCCCTGCTCAAGAACACATTCCCTCAGCAAGTCTTCCAATGATTGAATAGTCCGTTCAGTCTGACCATCTATCTGAGGATGATACGTCGAACTTAACCTCAACTTAGAACCCAACGCTCCTTGCAAACACTTCCAAAAATAATAAGTAAATCTTGGATCTCTATCTGACACAATGCACAAAGGAACGCCATGCAGATTCACAATCACGCTAGTGTAAATCTTAGCCAACTTCGACACTGGAAAACTGATGTTAATAGGAATAAAATGAGTCGACTTCGTAAGCCTATCAGCAATCACCCAAATTGAATCATGTCCTCTTATAGTATTAGGTAACCCCATCACAAAGTCCATCGAAATGCTATCCCATTTCCATTATGGAACTTCTAACGATTGCATCAACCCTACTGGCTTTTGATGTTCAACTTTTGACTTCTGACAAGTCAAACATGCATACACAAACCGAGCAATATCACTCTTCATTCCAGGCCACCAAAATAAACCTTTCAAATCTTGATACATATTTGTAGCTCCTGGATGAATACTCAACTTACTTCTATGACTCTCTTCAAGTATCACTTTCTTCATCTCAACATCATCAAGAATACAAATCCGGTTACGAAATCTCAACACACCTAGTGCATCTAGCTTAAAATCATTGTTCTCAGACTGATCGATCCCAACCATCGAATCTACCAGTTTCACATCCAACTTCTGAGCTTCTCTGGTACTGTCCAGAAATTCATTATTAATCTTTAACATACCCAACATAACACTTCGCGACGTCACCTTGCAAACTAAGCTCATATCCCTGAACTGTTCAATCAATTTCAACTCTTTAACCATCATTGCCGACATATGTAAAGTCTTTTGACTCAACGCATCAGCTACCACATTTTCTTTTCCTGGATGATAATTCAAACTAAAATCATAATCCTTTAACAATTCCAACCATCTTCGTTGCCTCATATTCAACTCCTTCTGATCAAATAAATACTTTAAGCTCTTATGGTCACTAAACACTTCAAATCTAGAACCATAAAGATAATGCCTCCAAATCTTCAACACAAAGACAACTGCAGCAAGCTCCAAATTATGCGTAGGATAGTTCTTCTCATGAGTCCTTAACTGCCTTGACGCATAAGCAACTATCTTATCATTCTGCATAAGCACACCTCCTAAACCCATCTTAGAAGCATCACAATATACCACAAAAGGCTCTCCTGGATTAGGCAACGTCTAAATCGGAGCCGACGTCAACCTCTTCTTCAATTCTGTAAAACTTTCTTCGCACTAAACATCCCACACAAAAGCTCTACCTTTACAATTAAACTTAGTCAAAGGAAGTGCCAACTTAGAAAAACCTTCGATAAACCTTCTATAATAACCAGCTAATCCCAAAAAGCTTCTAATCTTAATAGCTGACTTTGGAGTTTCCCATTGCAGCACAGCATCAACCTTTGATGGATCTACAACAATGCCACTACCTGAGATCACATGACCAAGAAAACTAACCTCCTTTAACCAGAACTCACACTTGGACAACTTTGCATACAACTTCTTCTCTTTCAAAACGTGCAATACTACTCTTAAGTGTTCTGCATGCTCTTCTTCTAACTTAGAGTAAATCAAAATATCATCAATAAACACCACTACGAACCGATCCAAGTAAGTATGAAAAATACGATTCATGTATTCCATGAATACTCTCGGTGCATTAGTAACACCGAAAGGCGTCACCGAATACTCATAATGTCCATAACGCATTCTGAAAGCCGTCTTCTGGATATCTTCATCCTTCACCTTAATCTGATGGTAACCCGACCTCAAATCAATCTTACTAAACACACGAGCATCCACCAATTGGTCCATCAAGTCATCTATTCTTGGAAGCGGATACTTGTTCTTAATCATCACTTTATTCAACTGTCTGTAATCAACACAAAGCCTCATACTTCCATCTTTCTTCTTTACTAACAACACTGGAGCTCCCCACGGTGATACACTTGGTCTTAAAAACTTCTTTTCAAGTAACTCTTTCAATTGATTCTTCAACTCTGACAATTCATATGCAGACATCATGTATGGTGCCATAGACACAGGTCTGGTACCAGGTACAAGGTCAATTGCAAATTCAAAGAGGTATAATATATTGAAAAAAACAATGGCCTCTTTTGAAAATTGTTTTGAAGAGTGTAAGTGTGAAAATTTTGATTTGAGCAAGTACCTACTAGCATCTACCTACTCGAAAAAGGATCGTTTCTATTCTCGTTTCCTTTAGACAACACTATCCTATTATTGAGAAATAGGTAGCACCGTCGTTGGAGTTATAAGGGTCAATTCGTAAGGGACGTACAATCACTAAAGCAATATTAAGAGGTCTTAGTAATAACCCTAAAGTCTTAAGATCATATTCGATGCGACATTTCTGAGGCAACATTTTCGAGGAAACATTTCCGAACGGGACATTTGATCTTTGTTTAGACAGGAGGGCAATCACTAAGACACCCTATACTTAATGATCGTTTACCAAAGGCAACCGAAGTGAGAGTATATCCTAAGAGTGATATGTGCGAGTGATTAGTTTCAGTTATTTATCTTTGCACATTAGGTTTTCTAACTGTATTAAAATTATCATGCAATCTTGTCATACAATCCTATCAACATACATCTAAGCAGTTAATATTTGCGAGAATTAAGATGCGAGAAAGTAAACCTACGCTATTACAAGGCTTCGGGGAGGGGATTAATTACATAGCCAAAAACCCCGCAAAAGACGATAAATAAAAGAAAGTCCTAGATTAAACTATTACATACCGTATACAGTTACATCAATATTGCAAAAATAATAAACACGCGTGATGAATCGAATACAAGATAATTAGGGTTTTGACCCTTGACTAAACCTAAGTGTACCTGATTAAAGGAAAAATGCTTTTTGTCATGTTTTGTTATTGAGAAATTAATGAGATAATTGAATTAGAAATAAGACAATCCTAGGTTCTAATTAATTTTAAATTTAAGAAAAATAATTAATTAATTCTAAACAACCTATTTTTGTATTTATTTTGAGAAAGATATAAAAATTAAATCAAGAGTCTAACCCTAATTTTTCTAATTGGCTTTAATTATAAAAAAAAGTTAGAATTTCCCTAAATTAAATTAAACTAAATTAAATTAAATTTTATAAAAAAACCTAATTCTAATTTTTGTGAACTCTTGATTTTATGATTTTGTGAAAAAAAAAGATTAATTTTGTTAAAATAATTAAGCAAAATAATTAAAAGAAAAAAAACAAAGAAATAAAAAGTGAAGAGATGGGCCTGCATTAGCAAATGTGGGGGGTTTGAATCTGATTTTCTTGGCCCAACAAACTTCTGGCCTTCTTTACTTTGCCCAATCCCATGTGTACGTTTGACTGAGGCGCATGATGGTGCTCCAGGGGGAAGGCGCTGGATATGAAGCATTTATGGATTGGATGGTCAGATCCTGTTAGCACATGGTGGATGCTGGGGCGTGAGGCGTACCTGATCCTTCATTGAAAAATAATATGAAGCAAATATGGGACCTGGGGATCGAACCCAGGTCCTTATGCATTCTTCCCTTGCACGCTTGCCAACTGAGCTGGCTGATTTAGTTGTATATACAATAATAAACAAATATTATATAATGAAAACAAAATGTTAAACTTTAAAATGTGCGAAATTAAAACTGGCAAGTCAGGGAGCGCCACGTATTGTCGTCTTCCTCTCAACAGTCGTGTTAGGTTTTGTAACTTTTACCTACAGACATCAAGCGTAGGTATAGCCCCTGTACATTTCAAAAATCCTTTACGTGCATGATAAATGAAACCTAATGGTACCAATCAACTCGTTTCAACCTCACGAGCATCATGGTACCATTATCAATGCCCAATTTCTCCTGTATAAGAAACCCCTAAAAACAAAGAACAAACCCTAGCCATGGCATCTGCAAATACAAGCGTTAAAAATGCAATTGAATTATAGTGTCATGTTGCAAACATCTCAAAGATTATAAATATGCCAATCAATCATGCTAAATATGCTAGAATTACTATATTCGATTTCAAGAAAATAGGCAAACCGTATGAATGTTACAGGGTGATTCTGAGCGTCCCAGGCCTTGCAAACGATCTTGTTGGCTTTAGGGATGATCCAAGAATCTGAATTGATATTTTGAAGCGCTTGAAACGGCCCACAGAGCAAGATTAGATCAACACTTTTCTTTGAAAATTTGAAATTTTCCTCTGAATTTTCACGCCTCCAACCTCTCTCGTTTTGGTCTGCCTTTGTTCACTATCTATAGTAGAGTGCATTAGGGTTAAAGTTTGCATCCAATCTTTTCCATTTATGAAGATTGATCAATGATTTATTCCTTGCACCAAATCTTTCCAAAACAAGCATTTTCAATCTTTTTCTGTCCATATGAAGCCTTGCACGATTTGATCTTGTCTCCAGTTGTACAATGACTCTAATCATGCACAAAATCTCAAGGTTTAATTGATTTTTTATAATTTCATTATTTTATATTGATTTTATTTAATTTAAATGAAATAAAATCAAAATAAATAACAAAAATAAAAGAATGACAAGTGGAGGGGCTCATGGGTCGTGGATCACATTATAAAATCAGTGCAAGCATAAAAAGTTGGGCCCATTTAGCAAAAAATGCAATTTTGGACACATTTGACTTTTGGCAATTTTGCAAAAATGGTCAACTTGGCCAATGCATAGCTCTCTCAATTTTGACCCTAGAGATGTGTTCTTGGACTTTTTATAAAGATTAGGATGTCCTCTAAGTAATCGTTTTTGTCTCATCTCAATTGAGTCTTCCATGTTCATGTATTAAGCTTTGACCCAAAAGGTGTTTTTGTTGACTTTTCAAAATAACCTATAATGTCCAAATTCATATCTTCTTGTGAGTGCATATTTTGAACTTGGGAGATGAAGATGAATTGTATGGAATTACATCCTCTTCAAAATTAGATTTGGATGGGTCATTTTTGATAAAGTATGAGAAAGTTATGCTTGGTCAAAGTTGAGTTGACTTTTCCTACAAAACCCTAATTTAGCAACTTTTGGGTTTTGATGAACTATGAGCAATCCTTGAGGAATAATGATCAACCCTTGATCAAATGATGAATGATACTTCAAAATTAGGATGTTGACAAAAATCTTGAGGTTTGACTATATGTGGGCCACAATTGACTTTTGACCTAGCACAGTCGATTTCTAGGTATTTGAGCAAATTGACTGAGCAAACTTCCTCTGCAAGGCTTGAAACTTGATATGGATTATTTTGAGAACATATTAGGACAATGGTGAGAATTTGGGATCCTTTGGACTCAAGCATCTTGATGTAAAATGAAACCCTAGTTTTGAGTAGACTGCCTTAGGAGAGAGTTTGTCTGGTCAACTCTTGAACTTCCTTGAGCAATTTGGGGACCTCACTTGCCATGTGTTGAGAAATATGGGAGGGAAAATTTTGGGGTACAATAGCTGCCTCTGTTCAATCTTCTTAAACCTGAGGATGTAGATTGGCTCGTCTGCCTTTCATGATTTGAAAGTGGAAAATGATTGAACACTAGAGTGCCCAGAAATTTGCACTCGCATGAAGTGATACTTGATTTGTGATATCAGGAATGGGCTTATAGATGCCATCTGGTAGCTGCTAGAGAATTTTCGGAGATGGGCTTAAAGATGCCATCCGAAGGAGCATCGATCACATAAGAGATTCCTTTGTGAGAACTCGTATACCTGTTGTTGAGGTGGACTTCGCTGGGGAATGCTGGTCTCTGTCTTGAGAGAAATAGATTTTTAGGAGATTCAGTTGTCCGTTACTCTACTGGGGGAATAATTCTAGTTTTGGAAGTGGAAGTGACCTTGTGTGTTTGGTCGGGGTATATGCTGCACTGCGACTTTCTGGGGAAATGTGAAATTAATTGTGTTTGATCGGGTCCCGGTCTTACAGTGTTGTGGACTACTGTCTGGGGATAAGAGAGGGAGAACCTGAATAGTAAGGTTATGAGAAGGAACCTGAATAGTATGGTTACTTCGATATGAAAGCCTGGATAGTAGGGCTGTGAGAAGGAACCTGGATAGTATGGTTACTTTGATATGAAAGCCTGGGTAGTAGGGCTGTGAGAAGAAACCTAGTAGTAGGGTTACTTCGATATGAATGCCTGGGTAGTAGGGCTGTGAGAAGGAATCTGGATAGTAGGGTTACTTTGATATGAAAGCCTGGGTAGTAGGGCTGTGAGAAGGAACCTGGATAATAGGGTTACTTCGATATGAAAGCCTGGATAGTAGGGCTGTGAGAAGGAACCTGGATAGTAGGGTTACTTTGATATGAAAGCCTGGGTAGTAGGGTTGTGAGAAGGAACCTGGATAGTAGGGTTACTTCAATTTGAAAGCCTGGGTAGTAAGGCTGTGAGAAGGAACCTGGATTGTAGGGTTACTTTGATATGAAAGCCTGGATAGTAGGGCTGTAAGAAGGAACCTGGATAGTAGGGTTACTTCGATATGAAAGCCTGGGTAGTAGGGTTGTCTGAAGGAACCTGGATAGTAGGGTTACTTCGATATGAAAGCCTAGATAGTAGGGTTGTGAGAAGGAACCTGGATAGTAGGGTTACTTCGATATGAGAGCCTGGGTAGTAGGGCTGTAAGAAGGAACCTGGATAGTAGGGTTACTTCGATATGAGAGCCTGGGTACTAGGGCTGCAAGAAGGAACCTGGATAGTAGGGTTACTTCAATATGAAAGCCTGGATAGTAGGGATGTGAGAAGGAACCTGGATAGTAGGGTTACTTCGATATGAAAGCCTGGATAGTAGGACTGCTTTTGTTACGCTGATGATTACTCTATTTAGCTTCGAGTGTTGATCATGGGCTTGCTGGAAATTGTTAATAATAATGTCTTTCCTGAAATAAATACAGGGTTAGTCATATGTGAGGCATGAGATGCATTGTGTGTTGACGTTCTCAAAATAAATGAGACCATGTTATATGTGGTGTATGCATGTGTCATGATGTATGAACATGAAATGTGACGTGATAATCAGAATCGGGGAAAATAAATCCCTGATTGCCATGAAAACCATAGCTCCTCCACCTCTGTTGGGGATGGTGAACAAAGATGACTGTGCTGGGGATTTTCCCCTTGGCTGGTAAATGTTCTACCGGAAGAGACTCCGTCTGAGGATAACTCTACGGGGAATAACTCTGTTGGAGAGGAGATACTTTGTTGATAGATTTGCTGACTTGGAGAAACAACTCAGCTGGGGATGAATTACCGTTAGTGGTGATGATGAATTTTGTTGGAGATTAAATTCCTGCTTGTGAAAGAAATAAACTCTGCTTGGGGAAAATTTTTCCGACTCACTCGCAATTGCGAACCTCGGCTGGGGAGAGTCATGTCCTGCTCGGGGAGGCTGATATCACCGTCTTTGGATATTTCTTACTCTGTGGGGAGTGTATGCATCACTACTCATGTTCTCAAACTGGCTCTATCCCTGTTACTGATGGTCAGAGCAACTGTAAGGTTTGGGCACTTCTTGTTTGTCCCTGTTCCTGGAATTACGAGTAATCGTCTTTTGTTTCTCATGTAAATATTTATGAGCAACAATTATTTTCAAATGCATATGTCAAAAATGAATCATTGGACATTCTTTCAAAACAAAACAAAAAAAAGGAAAAAAAAACAAATTGAAGTTTCTTGTGAAAATGATCTTGCATTAATTTTTTGAAGTTAGCCCGTAACAGGAGTTTTGTACAAGGAGGTTGGCGTCCTAGTAAGAGAACGCCGCCGAAAGATAGAAATTATAATTTGTGTTAAAGAAAGAAAAACAGCTATGTGAAACGACCCCCATTAGGTTCCAACTCTGCTATTGCCTTTATATCTTCAAGCGTCTCATCACTTTGCTACTTGGTTGAAGGTTGATCAGATTGATTGGCGTTGTCCGAGCTTGATAGTTGATACCGAAGTCTGGTCGCAAGATGATCCAATAAGACATAGTGTTAGACTTTGATCACTAATTTTTTCCTGGACCGCCCTTTCAGGGTTTCAGTCCACCGGGATGCCCTTTTTTGCCCAAGTCGCCTTTTCAGGTTTTCGACTTGCCGGGTGTACAGTTTTTTTTTCATTTTCATCCCTTACTTTTTCCCGAACCCTTTTGGTTCGCCGGGAAGCCCTTATTTTTGCCTAGGCCAGTTAACCTAGCGGGTCTTTGATTAGGCGTAGTATCTTTTCACTATGTCTGTATTGACGGGGTGAGGAAGGTCGTCACCATCCATGGTGGTTAGAATCATAGCTCCTCCCGAGAAGATGTTCTTAACCATAAATGGCCCTTCGTAAGTAGGTGCCCATTTGCCCCTGGGATCACCTTGCGGCAGTATGATGCGTTTGATCACTAGATCCCCAACTTGATATTCTTGGCGTATGACTTTATTTTTAAAGGCCTTGATCATTCTCTTTTGATACATCTGACCATGACAGATAGCAGTAAGTCTCTTTTCGTCAATTAGGTTCAGCTGATCAAGTCGGGTCTGGATCCAGTCGTCTTTGTTCAAACCCGCATCCTTCATGATCCTGAGAGAGGGTATCTGGACTTCGATGGGTAGGACTGCCTTCATGCCATACACCAAAGAGTAGGGTGTTACCCCTGTTGACGTCCGTGCTGAGGTACGGTACCCATGAAGAGCAAATGGTAACATCTCATGCCAGTCTTTGTATGTCACCGTCATCTTCTGCACAATCTTCTTGATGTTCTTGTTAGCCGCTTCAACAACCCTATTCATCTTCGATCTATAGAGAGAAGAGTTATGATTCTGAATCTTGAACTGTTTGTAGAGCTCGGTGATCATCGTATTGTTGAGATTTGTACCATTGTCAGTAATAATCCTCTCTTGTACACCATATCGACAGATCAGATTGTGTCGGATGAACCGCGCCATAACGTTCTTGGTTACTGTAGCAAAGGAAGCTGCCTCAACCCACTTCGTAAAGTAATCAATAGCCACCAGAATGAAACGGTGCACGTTAGACGCAGTAGGTCCGATCTCACCGATCATATCGATTCCCCACATTGCAAAGGGCCAAGAAGCTGTCAAAACATTCAGAGGAAATGGAGGTACATGCACCTTATCAGCATAGACTTGGCACTTATGACAGGTCCGAGAGTGCTGATAACAATCGGCTTCCATAGTGGACCAGTAATATCCTGCCTGTAGGATTTTCTTCGCCATGGTATATCCACCAGAATGAGTTCTAAAGGTACCTTCATGTAGCTCTGCCATGATCCTTTCGGCCTCTCTCTTGTCCACACATCGCATTAAGGTTGAATCATGGTTACGCTTATAAAGGATACCATTACTGATGAAGAACTTTGCATCGAATCTTCTCAGAAATTTCTTATCATTAACAGATGCCCCCTCGGGGTATTCTTGAGCCTCAAGATACCTCTTTACCTCGTGAAACCAGGGTTTATCTGCTACCTCTTCAGTCTCAATATCACAGCAATGTGCGGCTTCGTCCAACCTTTCGATGGTAATCTGGGGAGCTTCATTGTCCCACCTAACTTTGAACATAGAAGACATGGTAGCTAGCGCGTCCGCTAACTGGTTCTCCTCTCTCGGGAAGTGTTCAAAGGTTATCTCCTCAAAATGTGGGAGCAATGTCAGTACATATTCTTTGTAAGGAATAAGATTTGGGTGCTTCATATCCCACTCACCTTTGATCTAACTGATCATTAGAGCAGAATCTCCGAATACACTCAAGAACTTAATCCTCAAGTCAATAGCAGCTCGAAGACCCAGGATACATGCTTCATACTCTGCCATATTGTTGGTGCAGTTAAAACATAATCGGGCGGTGAACGGAGTATGACAACCCTCAGGATATATAATTACAACGCCAATGCCATTACCCAATGCGTTTGATGCTCCATCAAAATGCATAGTGTGATCGGTGGAAATAGAATTGACTGTTTTAGAAATGCTGGTTCGCGAAATGTCGCGGTAAGCAAGAGTCACCACCGTCTTTTATTTTATCCAACAAGGAAAGGACAAAAGCACAGCAAAATTCCTTTTCGATATGTTTCTCGGTTCAGGAGGTAGATTATAGAAAGGGATGGTGTTAGCACCCTTTCTATCCATGGTTATCCACGGGCTCTTAGATACTTGCTCACTATGTTTTCAAAAATGTTTGCTTTTCTTGTGTTTGTGGGTTTTGAAAAGAGTTTTGTTTGAAAACTTCGATTTAACTCTTGTATCAGTCCTCAAGAGTATATGAAGTGTTTGTTTGAAAACTTTTGTCAAAAAGTGTAAGTGCGAAAAGTTGTTTTTGTTTTGAAAGAGCAAGTATCTAAGAACCTCTACCTACTCAAAAGAAATTAAGCTGTGTAAATGTCCTTTAGACAGTACTATCCCACTATTGAGAAGTAGGTAGCACCATCGTTGGAGTTATTCGGGTCAATTCGATTATAGGGACATGTGGTCACCAAAGCAATAGTAGGACGCCTTAGCGGTAACCCTAATGTCTTAGATCTTTTTATCCGAGGAAACCGTTTCGAGGCAACTTGGATCTTTAGACAGGAGGGCGACCTCTAAAACACCCTATACTCAATGACCACGTCGAGGCAACCAAGTGAGGCGTACCCTAAGAGTGGCATGTGCGAGTGTGTCAGGTTTCATGTTAAGTTATCTTTGCACATGTTATGGTGAGCTACGGGTTGATTTTATTTTCAGAACAAGTCTTGTCATGCATAACAGTTAATAGTTGCGGAAAGTAAATTGCAGAAAGTAAATCTACGCTATTACAAGGCGTCGGGTATTTACATCGCCAAAAACAACCCTTGGAAAAAAGTAAATGCGAGAATTTAAAGAAAGCGATAAAAGGCCCTAATTAACACTATTACATCCTCGGAGCAATTACATAAATATGATCAAAAATAATATGCGCGGAAGAAATTAAATCGGAGAAGTCCTTAGGGTTTTGACCCTTTTTGAGAAAAGAATGAATTTTTGGTTATTTTGCATTTAATTAAATCTAAAACTAATTAATTAATTAATTAATTAAAAGAAATGTTTTTTTGAGTTTTTTAATGTTTTAATGAAATAAAAGAAAAGAAATTAAAATTGTCAAGAAAATCCTAATTCTAATTTATTTTTATTTGTTATGAAAATAATTAAAGTTAACCTAATTAAAACAACTAAACTAATTAATTACATTTATTTACAAAAATAATAAATTAAAGGTGAAATTAATAATAATAAAAATATTTTAGTTTTCTGATTTTATTATGAAAAATTAATTTGGGTTAATTAAATAATAATAATAATAGTTATAGTTAATAAAAGAAAATAAAAAAGGAAAAGAAAATAAAAGAGGAATAATAAACCAGGGGGGGTGTTGGCCCATTATGGAGGTGAGAAAGCAATTTGAAGCCCAATAACAATCCCAGTCCATTGACTTTTTGAGATCCTCCATGGCGCGTGTTGACTGGGAGCACCATGGTCATCCACTTATGACCTTCAGATTTGTGCCTGTGGCCACTTGGCGCCTGGGATTTGAAAGTGCATGGTGGACTCCTTTGCAAGCCTGATACTGGAATACCTGAGGAAAAAGAACAAATAATGTTTGGGGGACCTGGGATTCGAACCCAGGTCCCAAAGCTTATTGGACACTTGGCCAACCACTCCACCATGCTGTATCAATTGTCATTGGAATATCAAGCAAATATAATATATAAAAATTCATTCATGTGCTGCAAAACAAAAAAACACGTGCGTGTTTTGAACTAACCAATGAGACATCAACAGCTCATCATCTTCCTCGCTGAACCTGCAAAATAAACGTTATATAGCGGGGGTTTTTAACCCCCACAATATGCAATGACGAATAATAGCGATTAGGGCTACAGGCTACATAAATATTTTGCGATGATTGCTTTGGATTCGTCTGGTCTCAACGAGTTCAACCATATGCCTTAAAGGTTCTAATTTTTCCTGGTTTGCAAAGCCCCAAATCCAAAGTTCATGAACCCTAAAATTCAAACATGGCAACTTTTGATTCCGTGCGTTGTAATCCAATTCAGTTATACCATCAGCTTCATATGAGTTCTAGCAATGCAAAACAATCAAGAAAATATGTCAAATGCACATGAATAATGAGTTACAATTCTGGAAAAAATGTGCAAACCGTGATTCTGTTTTCAATAATTTCTTGAGCTTTAAGGCCTGAGTTTGATTGCAAAACCTTCCTGGGATCTCCTGCAAGGTGTTAGAATCAAGAAAATGCCTTGAATTGGCCTGGAATATAGAAATCAGTTTTCAAGTTTTCTTGGAAAATTTCAATATGGTTATGGCTTTGTTTGCAGCTTGTTCACATGTGCATGATTAGGGTTGGCTTATGTATATATAAGAGACTGAAATTAGGTCAAATCTTTGAGCAAAAATCCATGGAATGATGATTTGAATATTTGATTGGAAATCATATATTTTTTAATCTTCATGATTGGAAAAAGTTGCCAAATTTGGAGATATTGCATCTTTGACTTGGTGCACATAATTGCCAGCCTTTTTAGTTCATTCTTGCTTCACAAAAAGATTGAAAAACCATATCTTTATATTTTCCTACAATTTAAATTAATTAAATGAATTAATATTGATTAAAAATCCAATTAATTAATAAAAATAAGAAAATAAATTGAATTAAGCTTGATGGGTCGTGCATAGGTCATGGATAAAGTTTCAAGAAGAAATTTGAGGCCCATTAGCAAAAATAAGGTGTTTTGAGCAAAGTTGACTTTTGCAAATTCCTAAAAATTTCCCAACTTCTCCAATGCATATCTTGCTCAATTTTGATCATATGAACATGTTCTTTGACATTTTAGAAAGGTCTTGAAGTCCTCTAACCAATGCCTTTGGTCCCATGTTATTTGGATTTACCAATCTCAAGTTATGGTCTTTGACTTAAAGTGCATTTCTGTTGACTTTTGAATTTGACATATAATGTAGAAATTGAGAACTTTTTGTGAGAGCATTTCTTGGACTTGGAATGTGAAGATGAATTGTAGGAAATGTCATCCCCTTCAAAATTAGCATTGGATGGGATTTTTCTGATGAACCATGAAAAAGTTATGCCTTGGTCAAGATACAGTTGACTTTTCTACTGTCCAAAAATAGTAACTTTTTGCATCTTGATGATTTTTGAGCTATCCTTGTGGAATCATGATCAAGACTTGATCAAATGATAATTGTGGACTCAAAATAATATGTTGACCAAAAATTCTGACTTTTGACTGCAAAATGACCATTTTTCCCTTGCAGTTGACTTTGGATCAAATGAGGCTTTTGACTGTGCAAATTGACATTGTGAGTCTTGAGACTTGGCATGTAGGTGCTTGAGAATGTATATGGGCCTATGAGACTTGATTGAACCATTGAAAACCCCAAATTCCTTGAGAGAATCAAAACCCTAATTTCAACTGGCTTAGGAGGTATTTGGACTGTGCAATCTCTTGAGCCATTTTGAACCATTTGAGGATCATTCTTGACAAATCTTGAGGAATATGGGAGGGCAAATTTTGGGGTAAAACACATAGACCATCGGGATCCTTCCTCAGGTCCTTCATCTGGTCTAGGTTCTTCACAGTCTGTCACCAACATGATGTTCTCATCCGGGAACTCGTAATTCATGGATTGGTAGTCATCCACGGCCTGATGCGCCAAATGATCTGCCAATACACTCCCCTTGATTGCTTTTTGGGTTGTGTATTGGATGTCGTACTCGGTTAGGATCATCTGCCATCTCGCTATTCTTCCGGACAGGGCAGGCTTTTCGAAGATATACTTGATTGGATCCATTTTTGATATCAACAAAGTGGTGTGAGTCAACATATACTATCTCAGCCGGAGAGCATCCCATGCCAAAGCGCAACAATTTTTCTCGAGAAATGAGTATCGGGTCTCACAGTCGGTAAACTTTTTGCTAAGGTAGTAAATAGCATGCTCTTTTCGGCCAGACTCGTCATGCTACCCCAACACGCACCCCATTTAACCGTCTAGCACTGTCAAGTATAAGATCAAAGGTCTTCCTTCCACTGGAGGAATCAGAATTGGTGGCTCTTGAAGGTATTCCTTGATTCTTTCAAAAGCGGTCTGGCATTCCTCATTCCACTTTACCACTTGATCTTTCTTCAGCAGCTTGAAGGTTGGCTCACAAGTAGCAGTCAGATGTGAAATGAATCTGGAAATGTAATTTAGACGTCCGAAGAAACCTCTAACTTCCTTCTCTGTGCGGGGAGCCGACATCTCTTGTATGGCTTTTACCTTGGAGGGTCCACCTGAATACCCTTATTACTAACGACGAAACCCAGCAGCTTACCAGACCTTACCCCGAAGGTGAACTTGTTCGGGTTCAACCTCAGCTTGTACGTTTTCAACCTGTCAAACAGTTTCTGAAGATGATCAAGGTTCTCTTCCTCAGTCTGAGACCTGGCTATCATGTCATCAACATAAACCTCAATCTCATGGTGAATCATGTCGTGGAACAAAGCGACCATAGCATACTGATAAGTTTCCCCAGCATTCTTCAATCCGAACGACATGACCTTGTAGCAAAAGGTGCCCCACTGTGTAACGAAGGTTGTGTTTTCCATGTCCTCAGGAGCCATCTTAATCTGGTTGTAGCCAGAAAAACCATCCATGACGGAGAAGATCTTATGCTGCGCTGTGTTGTCGACCAGAACGTCGATGTGAGGAAGTGGAAAATCATCCTTGGGGCTTGCCCTGTTCAGATCTCTATAGTCCACACATATCCCTACCTTACCATCCGTCTTAGGCACCAGAACAACATTAGCAACCCACTGCGGATAAGAAGTGACAACTTAAAAGCCCGCGTCGAACTATTTCATGACCTCAGCTTTGATTTTCTCAGACATCTCAGGGCGCATACGACGAACTTTCTGCTTTACTGGAGGACAGTCTTCTTTGGTTGGTAGGCGGTGTACCACAATATCAGTGTCTAAACCAGGCATATCTTTATAGGACCAAGCGAAGATCTCGACATAGTCGCGTAGCATCTGTATCAACCGTTGTTTGACACTAGGCTCCAGATTCACACTTATCTTAACCTCTTTCCTGTCTTCCTCTGTACCCAAATTCACTGACTCCACTAGCTCTTCATGAGGCTGGATGGCCCTTTCTTCCTACAGTAATAGTCTAGCAAGTTCTCCAGCACCTCATAATTATATTCACCTTCGTCCTCGACTTGGTTGATCGGATTTTCGAAGTCATAACGGACAGTAGCAGAGTTGTTATCAATGGGATCCAGAGTAGATATGGATCTGCAGTATGATGCGTAAGTGTGTGTAAGCGAATAGCTGTTTTGATAAAGCGAGAGCCAAAAAAGAAAAACAAGGAGCGCAAAATTTGCAATGCAAGAAACATCCAATGTTTTATTAATGATATATGAAATGATAAATAATAAGCCCTCACAAGCAAAGCCAAGGTGCCTCGGGCAAGGCACCGGGCCGTAAAGTTTCAAACTGTTTATTACAAATCTTAAAACAAAAAGTCAATTACTGCGGAATAAAAGAAACAGGTATGAAGTCCTTCGTCGTCCAGTTGTTTAGTCCACCATTGGTTGTAGGGTAGATCCAGCTGTCGATGTCTGAATCCTCTTTGTTATCCTCTATTGCATTAACTCCCCGATTGCTGATGTGTAGAGGAGGCCTTCCGATCCGTGCACGCCTAACAGCCTTCTGAGCCCCTATAGTAAAGCCCAAACCAAATTTGTCAGTTTTGTGAGTGAAATCAGGGAGCTGACCCCAATTGGTACACCCACCTTCTTCAATTACAGCCTTGGCGTCCTTGAGGGAAGCCATCTTCAGCGGAGGTTTGTTGGTAGCAACTTCAGTTTACGCTAAAGTCTGAGGGACCTCTTCAAAGTTCTGACAAGGGGTTTCTATGAATTCCCCGTCCATCTCCATGTAGCGGAAAGAATTGAGATGACTCACCATATACTCCTCTTCACCTTGTACCGTGACAATCTTTCCCTTCACCGGGTATTTCAGCATTTGATGGAGCGTGGAAGTCACTGCCCCAGCCTTATGAATGCAAGGACGACCCAGCAAGCAAGAATATGATGGTCTGATATCCATCACATAGAAGGTGGATGCAAAAGTATGAGAGCCAACTTTAACAGGGATGTCCACCTCCCCGTGCATCATTCTCTTTGACCCATCGAAAGCCCTGGCCACAATATTGCTCGGCTTCAGAATCAAACCTTCACAGTCTAGACGGTCTAATGCTTTCTTCGGCAGAACATTCAATGAGGACCCGATATCTACCAGTACATGGGCCATAGTGGTGCCTTTACCATTATTGATGTCATCACTAAGAAACGTTTATAGCATTTCGTCTAGGAATCTCACCCCATTCAAAAAAAGTGTATTCCGAGTTGCACTATATCCACTAGCTCCCTATCAGCCAAGGGTGGTTACACTCTTCCAACAAGGTCCCTCCACTTCTGAGCGTAGTCTTTGAAACCTTTGCCCGCACCCATAGACATACCCTGAAGTTGGGTACGCATAGGAGCGATGTCGGCATTGTATTGGTACTGCTTGTAGAAAGCAGCAGCCAAATCTTCCCAATTACGAATACTAGCTCCTTCCAGCTGGTAAAACCATTCAAGCTGAGTCCATGAGAGATTGTCTTGAAAGAAGTGGATCCAGAGGTTCTTGTCAGCGGTGTATGGCTGAATCTTCCTAACATACGAACGGAGGTGCAGTTTTGGGCAAGAAACCTCGTCGTATTTAGCAAAGATTGGTGCTTTAAACTTGTGGGGAATTACCACCCCGAATGACAAACCCAGGTCTCCAAAGTCCAGACCAGGCACTTTCTAAACTTCCATCGCGCTCAACCGGTCTTCTAGTTACTTATATCTATCCTCGGCCGGAGGATACTGGTCTTCGTCAAAGTCAGTCTCGTTGTCTGAAACCACAGGGCTAGGAGCCCTCCTTTCTTCCTGATTATCTCCCCCTCCAGATGAGTGAGTCAAATCAACCTCTTCTCGTAAATTGTTTCCAAATCTGTGACCCATATTCAGTAGGACCGTCTTCTTCTTCTTCTTCTCTTTCAAGATAAGGGTCTTCAGATCTTGCTGACCCTTAGCCAGGTTCATGAACAATTCCTGGAACTGGGCGTTTTGAGCTTGCAGAGCCTTGATGGCTTGTTCAGTTGATGTTTCAGAAGACATGATGCTGAAATAAACAGCGAAGAAGATGAGAAAAACCTGTAAGGGTACCTGTTATGAGGTGCATGGGAATGAAATGCGCATGATATGATTTCAAAGACTTTAGAGATTCAAATTCGTAAACCAAAATGAAACACACTTTTATTAGATAAACTTGAAATTCAATTGTTCAACATATAACTTTAAGGTGTTACAAGAAAGAAAAACTGAAAAGTAAATCAAAACTAGAAATAACAAAAGACAATCAGCGCTCCCATGGTCGTTTCCCGTCGGTGCAGAATCAAATATTCTCATAATAGGTTAACAAACTATTATTTCACGGCTTAACTCCACTGGGAAGGAACATAATCCGAGAATAATCAAATCATAACAATTAATCAGTATATATAGGGATATAACATCATTCTCACGGCTTCACCAGGGAATATCACACAAACTTTGATGGGGAAAACAAATGTTTCAAGGTCTATACTTCTACTCGGGATTGCAATACTGATTTCAATAGGGCAGATGAAAACCACATCGTCGAGATATCAACTGGGAATCTAGTACCGACTTCATTGGGGAGGGAAACACCACATCATCGAGGGGAACCCAAAATAAATTCTTCAATACTAAGAGTGATGATTGCATCAACTTCTCTGGGGAGAAATTATGAAACCTCATGGGGATAACAAATTTTAGAGAGATACATTATCTCAGCTTTACTAGGGGATTTAAGAAGTCAAACATTACAGTAAGAGATCAAACTTATGGATATTTTAAATCAAGCCCAGCACTTGGCAGGAGAAACCCCAAAAAGTTGACAACTGTTTCCAGACTTCTTAGAAAAGATATTTCCCTTGTCTGGTTGCTTGGGAAATGAATAACCACAATAATTCTAGAACTGCAAAGGGATATGATTTGCAAATGATTTCATCTCAGCACAAAAAGGAAGAATGGACCTTCGTCATATGCACGAAGACCTTAATGGGGAATCTAGGGTAGAGACTTCAGACCATGCAAACCCGAAATCAAAATAAACCAAGACTTGACTGGGGAAAGTGGGATAACAAATCCAATACGGAACCATACATCAATTGGTATCATATTTGATTATATGAGAAGCACAACAAGATCATCCTCATTCCATCAAAAATGTCTTGGGAGAACCTTCTTGGGGAACAAATACTTCCAAAGTTTCAGAGTTCGTCCATCCTTGGAATCACCATTTTTGTTTTTCCTGAGTCATAAAAACTAAAGCAAGAAGTAATTTGTAAATTCTTTTCAATTTTTTTTTTGTTATTTAACCTTTTCCTTTGAAAATTACTATTAATAATAAATGAAGTCTTTGTAAGCAGAATAAAATATGAATTGTCAAGAATTAGATAAAAGCTCAAACTTTATTAATAGAGTGGTAGTCTGCAAATGGTGAGACTCCATAGATGATTACAAAGTTTGGAAAATGGTAACATATTTTGGAAAAGATACATTGAAATACAATGACCACTATTATCCCTAACAACTTTGAATTCTTGAGCAGCGACTTCGGTTTAAGAGTGGTGAGGAACCAAGAAGATTGTTGCTTCAATGATCAAGTCTTGTCTGACGCAGTTACTTGCCAAGAAATCCCTAACTTTTGCCTAAGTTTCCCTTGAGAGTTTTCAACCTAGCGGAAGAATTTATTCTGTTTATGTCTCTAATTTTTTCCTAGACCGCCCTTTCGGGTTTTCAGCCTACTAAGATGCTCCTTTTTGCCTAATTAGCCCTTTCGGGTTTTCAACTTAGCGATTTATTATTTTATTTCTTTAGGTGAAGTATTTCTTGTCTGCATCAGCTTTCACGGGACGTGGGAACTCCTCGCCACCCATAGTTTCAAGAATAAATGCACCTCCAGAGAAGGCTTTCTTGACAACATATGGGCCTTCTAAATTGGGAATCTACTTGCCCCTAGAATCAGCATTAAAAGACATGATCTTCCTGAGCACGAGGTCGCCTTCTCTAAATTCATAAGGCTTGAACTTCTTATTAAAAGCTTTCTTCATTCTCTTCTGGTATAACTAACCATGACACAAGGTCGTCATTCTCTTCTCTTCAATCAAATTAAACTGGTCAAACCTGTTCTGGACCCATTCAGCCTCTGAAAATTTGGTTTCTATTATCACACATAAAAAGGGAATCTCAACCTCAATAGGGAGCACTACTTCCATGCCATACATAAGAGTGGACGGGGTTGCCCCTGTTGAAGTGCAAACAGATGTTTGATTACCGTGTAGAGCAAAAGGGAGCACCTCATGCCAATCTTTATAGGTAACAACCATTTTCTGGATGTTCTTCTTGATGTTTTTATTAGCGGCTTCAACAGTCCCATTCATCTTGGGCCTGTAGGGAGATGAATTGTGGCGGACAATCTTGAATTCTTCACAAAGTTTCATCATTATTTTGTTATTTAGATTTGAGCCGTTGTCGGTGATAATCCTGCTTGGCACACCATATCGACATATAAGATTGTTTTTGATAAAGCGTACTACCATCTGCTTAGTAACATTAGCATATGAAGTTGCTTCCACCCATTTGGTGAAGTAGTCTATTACCACTAAGATAAAACGATGTATGTTCGATGCCTTGGGTTCAATCATCCCAATCATGTCAATACCCCACATAGAGAAGGGCCATGGGGAAGAAATAATATTGAGAAGTTTCGGACTCACATGAATTTTGTCAGCATAAATATGGCACTTATGGCACTTCTTGGTAAATTTGTAGTAGTTAGATTCCATTGTCAGCCAATAATAACCTGCACTAAGCATCTTCTTTGCCATCGAATGTCCATTAGCATGAGTACCAAAGGAACTTTCATGGGTTTCATGCATCAACATGTCTGCTTCATGTCTATCCACACATCTGATCAAGACCATGTCATAATTTCTTTTGTATATCACATCTTCATTAAGGAAAAAGCTACATGCCAACCTTCTCAATGTCTTTCTATCTTTATTTGATGCACTAGCCGGGTATTCTTGAGTTTGGAGAAAATATTTGATATCATAATACCAAGGTTTTCCATATGACGCTTCCTCTACTACAAACACATGAGCCGGTCTATCCAAACGTCACACTATGATACGAGGCACATCGTTCCAAGTATTCACTTGATACATAGAAGAAATTTTTTCCAAAGAATCCGCCATCTAATTTTCATCTCTAGGAATATGATGGAATTCAACTTTATTAAAGAAGGCTAATAATCTTCTAGCATAATCTTAAGGGATCAAGCCAGGGTAACGAGTATCCCATTCTCCTTTAATCTGATTTACTACCAAATCTGAATAGCCATACACATCTAGAACTTTGATTCTGAGATTAATAGCCTCCATGAGACCCATGATACAAGCTTCATACTCTGCCATATTATTGGTACAATCAAATGTCAACCTTGTAGTAAAAGGAATGTATGATCCATGAGGAGTGATAATCACAACACCAATTCCTTTCCCATAAGCATTCACAACTCCATCAGATACCATACCCCACCGAGATTCAGGATTAAGACCTTCCCCGTGCAAAGGTTCATCAAAATATTTTATCTTCAAGAACATCACATCCTCATCAGGGAAATCATATTTAACAGATTGATAATCATCAACTGGTTAGTGAGCAAGATAGTTTTCCAACACACTACTTTTTATAGCCTTCTAAGTGTGGTATTCAATATCATATTCAGACAACAACATCTGCCAACGGGCAATTCTCCCAGTAAGAGCAGTTTTTTCAAAGATATACTTAATTGGATCCAATTTAGAAATCAACCAAGTAGTATGATTTCACATATATTGTCGCAACTGCTTTGCCATCCAGGCCAGAGCACAACATGTTTTTTCAGCATAGAATACCGCAACTCACAATCAGTAAACTTCTTGGTGAGATAATAAATGGCATATTCTTTCTTCCCAGTTTCATCTTGTTGTTCCAAAATGTAACCCATAGAATTATCTAACACTGTCAGATACATGATCAATGGTCTTCCTTCAACGGGAGGGAGCAAAATAGAAGGTTCAAGCAAATAATCTTTAATACTTTCAAATTCCCTTTGGAAATCATCTGTCCATACGCAAACTTGTTTTTTCTTTAACGACTTAAAGATCGGCTCACACGTTGCCATCATGTGGGAAATAAATCTGGAAATGTAATTCAACCGCCCAAGGAAACCTCTAACTTGCTTTTCAGTTCTTGGAACTAGCATTTCTTGAATTCCCTTGACTTCATCAGGGTCAACTTCAATCCCTCTTTGGTTGACAATGAAACCTAACAACTTCCCTGATCGGACACTGAAGGTGCATTTGTTTGGATTCAAGTGGAGATGATAATTCCTCAAACGCTGAAACAATTTCAACAAATATTCTATATGCCCTACTTCAGTTTGGGACTTAGAAATCATATCATCAACATATACCTCAATTTCCTTGTGCATCAGATCATGGAATAGGCTTGTCATAGCCCTCTGGTACGTTGCACCAGCGTTCTTCAACCTGAAGGGCATCACTCTGTAACAGAATGTTCCTCAGGGTGTGATAAACATTGTTTTTTTCATGTCCTCGGGAGCAATTCTTATTTGATTATATCTGGAAAATCCTTCCATGAACGAGAATACTTTGAATTTTGTTGTACTATCAACCAACATGTCAATATGTGGCAATGGAAAATCATCTTTTGGACTAGCTTTGTTTAAATCTCTATAATCAACGCACATGCGAACTTTTCCGTCTTTCTTTGGTACTGGGACAATATTGGCAATCCATTGAGGATTCAATGATGTCACAAGAAAACTGACATTAATCTGCTTTAAAACTTCTTCTTTAATTTTTACTACCATCTCTAGGTGAGTTCTTTGCAATTTCTGCTTAATCGGTGGGAACTCTGGCTTTAGCGGCAAGTGATGCTCGATAATATCAGTATCTAAACCAGGAATGTCTTGGTATGACCAAGCAAAGATGTCCACATACTCTTTCAACAATTCAATCAACCTGCTTTTCATGTCGGGACGCATCAATGCTCCAATCTTGAATTCTCTTGGGTCTTCCTATGAACCCAAATTGATTGTCTCCAACGGCTCTTTATATGGCTGAATGGCACTTTCCTCGCGCTCAAGCAACCGTGAAACATTTTCTGGAATTTCATCATATTCTTCTTCTTGAGCCACATACACAGGATATTCAGTTGGGAGAGGGTGTAGGGTCATTGTATTCAACTGATTTTTTAATTAATCTACACATATGATTTATGGTTGCTTTTAGAAACTCACACACATAGCAAGTGATTATGCAGATTACAGTTATTATTTATTCCAAAAGGGTTTTTTTCTGATTACCATTTTCTATGAAAAACATGAAAATAAAAACACAATTTAGGAATCAAAGACAACTTTATTATTAATTTTAAAGATCAAAGCAACAGATAAGCTCGTACAATATCAACTTTCACCTTGGGCAGAGTGAAAGCTTTTTGAAGAGATTAACAAAAACAAATTACTTTGAGATATGAATGTAAGAGGGAACGTCAATAGTGACCCAGTTCTGGATTCTGACTCCATGTGTCACGTAGTTCGACATTTCCTTCTCTTCTTAATTCTCCATAATAGAATTAATCCTAGGAACAGTTGGATGAAGGTAACCTCCACTGTGAAAGATATCCTGATATTTTCCCAAAGCATACTTCGGCTTCATATTCTCACCTTTATCATTCTTTGCAGAAAATCCCAAACCAGCCCTATTCCTGAGATAACCCCAACTTGTCTTTATGGACTACTCATAAAGGTGACATCTATGTCATATGAAAAAAGATAGATTATCAAGATCATATGCTTATTATTTCCGAGTCCATCTTCCAATAGAAATAAACAAATTAACTGCCAATCATGACCAAAGTTTCCCATGATACAATTATTTTAGAGAGTGCTCAACATTGATTAATTGTGGAATAGATAGATGTTGGTGATTATAACTGAGTCTTAAGACTTATGAATAACACTACATGAAACTCTCTCCTAAGACTTGGGATAGACTACTTGAAGTGATGGACCTATACTTCCTCCGAAAATCTGTAGAACTCTCGATCTCGGGAATTAGACTCATCAACTCATCTATCTTGGGATCTTTGAAACTGTACTTCTTAGTCTTTCTTTTTCCAAAATCCATAGTAAAAAAGTACATGAGATATTCACAAAGAGTCAACTTTAAGTTCCTTAAAAAAAATGTTTTAAAGGATGCTCATGGGTGCATGGATGCATGATGCAACAATCACACACAAGATCACAAACATGGGGTTCATAGGTTCAACATCACGAGCATGAGGTCGAAAGTACTACCCACAAGGTATGGTCTAAAAGTTTATCACCTGCCGAACATGGTTCTAAGAGGTCCACATAGTCTATATTCTTCCTTCAGATATTACCAACGTCTCGATTAACTTGGTAATTAGAAATATTCTCAGGAAAAACTCGTCTATGCGTAGTATCATGTGACAACCATTTTCGGATTACTCTGTCATAGCTTCCATACTACACCTAAAAGGCCAATATGGGTTAAAGGTTCTACGGTCCTCAGTTTCAGCAGGCTCTCAGGTTGAAAGCAGTACGTCTTCCCGATTACTCGGTAAACGACACTACAGTCAAAGGGGCGTCCACTGAGTGGGGGATCTCATGTATCCTTTTTTGGGATTACTCCCTCAAAGTTAACATGACTATACCACCCGTCCTATCTTAAGTCTGCCCAAGTATGGGTAGAGGACTTATGATAAATCACCAAGCACCCTGAAAACCAGAAATATCCAGACAAATATATATACAACACATATAATTAAAACAAATAATAGCTCATACACAGATAAACAAAGATAGGCTTAACCCACTTAGGTCGATCTTTCCCTAGTAGAGTCGCCATTTTTCTATAGCAGTAGAAATGGTGAGACTAAGCCATTTGGATTGACTTGACTCACACAGATCAAAATAAAAATCGCCATAGTGTTTATTGTTTCCAAAGGAATGGGAAAAGAGCGAATAACCCAAAAAAGAGGGGGAGAGAAACTAAGTTCGGGGGTTGGTTATGCAAAGGGAAGGTATTAGCACCCTAAACATCTATGCTACTCCGCATGAACCTATTTGAAAATCTGTGTATTTTGGCTATAAATGTTGTATCAAAATATATTGTGGAGATGAGAAAAGAAGTATTTTTTTATGATTTTTGCACCCTTCGTGGTTGCGAACCTTTAGTGCCTATGTACCACCTTCTGTGCAATAGGGGATCAGGGTACTCGTAGTTCACCTTTAAAAATTTTAAAACACAAGTGTGTTGGTTAATTTTAAGAGATGAGACATCATCGTCTTATCCGAGTGGAAGAACATACTTACTACTCACAATTATGAGAAAGAAGAATTTGCGTCATCTTAAAGTAGAGGATATAGCTTAGATTTTAAAATCAACAAATTCTCGCTCAACACCCAAGTGGAAAATATCTCGCTTCACTACATATCATAGAAGTATAGTAGCTCGCATCACTACAAGGATTGACAAGAGTCTAAACTTTTGAGAAATGTTTAAAGTAAAAAGCCAAAATGGCAAAATGGTTTGAATGAGATTGATTGACTTTTAGTCTTCTCACAAAAATGTCCAAGTATGATTAGGTTGGTTAAAGTTTGATTAAGAAAATACTTTGAAAAACGCATGGACCTAAGTCCAAGTTTATTGTGAAAGCGGTTCAAGTTAGAAACAATAAGAGTTTTCAAAAGGAGGGAGATGATTTTTGAAATTAAAGAAGGTATGAGGAGATGAAGGGACTATCCTAAATCATAAGGTAAAAGCTAGGGAAAAGAACCGTCTAACCAACAAGAAGTTAACATTTGACACAATGGGTCAATGTAAAATTCCCATCCTTTAGATTAAAACAAAACAAGAAAAGATAATAAACCTCTTAAGAAAGCCAAGCTTCAATTGCCTTAAGTCTTTATAAAAGTTGGGTAGAGTAAGGTTGTATACAGATGAATTCCTGATCAGAGACAAATCATGTAATCACAATAACTTGCACACAAAGCAAACAAACAACCCAATATCTTGGGGTAAACCCAAAGAACTCCAGACAAAATAACAGTTCAGGTCACAAGGTCTCAAGGTAAGTCAAGGTCTCTGATCCTAAGTCTAAGAAGTCTATCACTCCATAATGCCAAGGATAATAACCAAGTAATCCAAGTAACAATAAAGTTTTTTATGGTTCAAGTTGATTATTAAGTATCTTCAAAAAGAAAATGAAAAGCTCAAGTGAGCAAAACAAAATGACATAAAGATAAATGATCAAGTGAGCAAAGATGAAAATAGCATGAAATGTAAATTCTAAAGTAAATGTGCTTAAAGTAAAGAGCATAAAGTAAAGGCATAAAATAAAGTCAATTGTTAAAAATTAGATGTTAGTTGAATGACCATCTTGAAACTTGCATTTGAAACTCATTAGAGGGTTGATAAAACCAAAGCCTCTCAACAACAAGTTTCATTTTCTTTTTGTCAAGTATATCATTCATTGAAAATTCTCAAGGCAACAATAAATGATCAATGATGTTTAAGTGATTCACTTTGACCAAAGCTTATGAAGATTCATTAGAGGATTAATAAGACCAAAGCCTCCTAACAATGAATCTCAAGGTTATTGGAAAAAAGGATTCAAATTAACATACTCGGGCTTACAAACATGGGTTTGGGCCACAAATGATCATTTCTCGAATCGGGACAAAATTTAGCGTTATTTTAAGCAATCATAAGTGGACTTATATAGAAGTCGCACCTATTTTGAGGCTGGTAAATAGTAATATATGTACCATATGTTTTAGGAAATGATATGTAAATCATTCTCCAATAAAATTTAGCACAAGTGAGAAGAGTATAAGATGAAAGGGGAAGGGATGTGTTAGATTAAATTTAGTTTCAAATATCATCAACATCATTCATCCATCTTGATAGATTTGGTTTTTCAACCTATCAACACCAAAGATCCAATGATGTTGAAGAATTTGTCCTAAAATAAGCCTCAAGTCAGTATCACATGATAAATCAAAAATTAATCAAGAGTTATGTGCAAAAGTTCTCAATTGCAAGCCTTAATCAAAAGTAAAACCCTAAATACAAACCTAAGTCAAAAATTAAGTTTAAAATCGGAAAATAACTTGTAAAATTATGAAATTAAAACCCTATTTTGCTAAAGTTCTATAAAGGTCAAAAATAGAATTTAGAATTCTTTGATTTAGGTGGAAATTTGATTTAAAAATACAAACTTTGAAACTAGCTAGAAAAATACTTAAACTAGAGATGTTTTGGAAAACAATTTGTGAAAAACATGTAATCACATTTTAAAATTCAGGAAAAATGATATTTATGACCTAAACTTGTACAAGTACTCTAAATAACTTCATTTTTGATTTTATAGGCATGGGAATTTATAAATTTCAATCAATTAGTGTGAATGATCAAACAAAACCCTAAAAAGGGAAATTAAGTTCAAAATTAATCAATTTGATCTAAAGTTCAAATAAATTTGGTGCAAGACTCCCAAAATGTCAATAATATTCTAAGGATCAGCAAGTATATTTTTCTTGAGATTTATCCCAGAAGAAAGAATTAAATGAAAATTATTTACACAATTTAAACAAAAGACAAAGAAAATATGATATGTCCAACAAATGATTTAATTTGTAACACAAGAATTTTATAAATTTGGAAATAAAATTATTTTTAAGAAGTAGACTCAGGGAGAAGCTATAAAATACTTTTTATAATTTTTTTGATTTAGTAAAAATAGGAAAATAAAATTCCAAGACTTAAAAGATTATTAAAACCCTGATTAACTACATGAATTTATTTAAACAAGAAAAATGATAGAAAAAATGAAATACAAATCTAAACATGAAAATATATTGAATAAGGAGTTTAAAATGTTTTTGTAATAATTTTTGAAGTGAAGAAAATATTAAAACAAAATTTTAGAAAACAAAGACAATTTAAAAATACAAAGGGTTATTACACCTGCTTTTCTCAAAATGCGTTGTAAAATGAAGCAAGAACATGTTAAATTAAAACATGCCATGTTATCATCCCTGCCAAATAGCCACCCTTTCTATTTTTTTCAGTTTTGAAACATGACTTTCAGATCCAAATATCTCATGTGTTTCTTGATGCAAATAAAAAATGCAAACATCAAAGTTCAAGATCAAAATGTGTTGAACATGATAGTATCAAAAATTTCATGAAATGATGCACTGATGATAGAGAAAATCGCACGCGAAAATTGCTGCATGAACATGGTTATGATTTGGACATTTCAACAAAAAAAATTCAACTTCAAATTTCTCCTTCAATTCACCATCAAATCACACGATCCAAAAACCAAAATTCATCAAAAAAATGCAAGGAACATGAATATGCTAATGGAGTTTTTTAAAAAAGCTTATGGATTGAAAAAAACGCAAGCTTCAATTAAGAGAGAGAAATTATGGAGCATCTACCTTGAAACAAATTTGTTGATGCTTGAGCTCAAATAAAGAGCAAGCAATTCACAGATACTTGACTTGAAGATTCAGAAATAATGAATAGAGAGAGATGCAAAGGAAGCCTTGGAGGAAAATGGAGGAAGCTTGCTTGAGATTCAAAGAGAGATTGATAATTCTAGACTTGCAAAGATAGAAGAGGAAATCTGAGCTTGGAAAGAGGGAAGGTCTTCGTGAGGAAGAGAGGTAGCTTGCTTCTGATACTTGTGTCCAACCCTTTCCAATTCAATCAAAACTTTCTTTTATAGAGTGAGAAATGAATAAGAGGGTAGATATGAGAAAATGAAAATAAGAGTGAGGTGGTGAGGTGTGTTGCGCGTTTTATGTTCAAATGAGGATACAAGGCATGCATTTTGGGGTAAATGAATAAAGCAAGTGCATGCTGAGCTGGAAACTTGATGTTGTTTGAAACAAGCATCGTGCAATTCCATGCATTTTCATGCAGGCTTGCCAAAATCATGGTCATGTCTTTATCTCCTTATATCTCTCTCCACAGTGCATGAAACATAATAAAGTTTGAATAAAAAATGGAGAGGGCATTACATACTCCAACTTTCATGTTCAAAGATTTTTAAAACAAAGCTTGAATCATTAAGATAAGTAGCCATAAATGTATGCATGTTATGTGTTTGCTGGAATGCCTAACTTCACGCGCGCGTTCCATGCCTTGTTGCTGGGCAAAATTCAGCTTACATGAAACCTTCTTCCCATGATTATATCTTAAAACGTAACAGTTATTTTGAGAAACTTTCTGAAGCAAAGTTGTTTCTCACATTTAGGGCTTGATCTTTGATGTTGAACATTTTTCAAAATAATCACAATTTCAACAAGAAAAATGATGGTGAAGACATGCCCATGAACTGTTTGATAAAATGCTTGGCTTGATGTGCGCGTGGCTGGGAAAAATGACAACTTGAAGCTCCAAATCCTAAGCATCATATCTCTTTCTACACTTAATACTTTGAGATGATTTTTGAACAAAAAATGAAGAGCACACTTCATACTTCAACTTTGATGTTTCCAACTTTTTGATTTGAACCCAAATGAACATTCTAAATTAATCATGAAGGAATCAAATTTTTGTGCATATTTGGAAAATTTCACTAAGTGTCCAAAAACTTCCAAGTTCCATAACTTTTTCCCCTTTCATTTTTTGGACTTGAGGCCTCAAATACAAAGTTGAAGGATTTTGTTTCCTCTTTCCAGGAATGTAAAGTTTGTACATTCTCAATAAAAATTGAGAAAGTTATGACCAATCAAAGTTTAGCACTATGAACACTTTAGAAAAAAAATCGAAATTTCAAATAACTTCACTGACAAGTTATCTTCAAATTCACATTTCCTCTTGATTTTATGCCACCATTTACCATGAAATATGAAAAATAGGGACATTGAATTGATAGTTGACCAAAAGTCCCCTTGGTCAACAGTTGACTTTGGTTGACTTCTGACAAAATGACTAATTTACCCCTTTTGATCGATTGAACCTTTCCAAACCCAACTTAATGATCAAAATTCCATTTGTAGATGCCCTTGAACATGTAGAGAAGCATAGAATCAAGTAATTCCCAAAAATTCATAGATTTCCTAATTAAACTCCAAACCCTAGTTTTGATCCTCTATGCTAGAAGATGATAAGATGAGTGCAATTGTGCCATTACCTACAAGATGACATTCAAAGAGACATATACACATATTTTGATGTTAGCCAAAAGGATATATGTACAAGATACACATTTCAAGGTTCTTGATGATACCTTATGTACAAATCTAAAGATAGGATGAAGTAGTAGAAGCACTCAAAACTCTAATGTGTGATCTTGTTTCATTGTAATGGTATGAGATGATAGAGGAATCTTAGGGACAAAATTTGGGGTACAACATTAGGGAATTGATTTCATGGGACCATTTCCATCGTTAATGAGAAACAAATATATCTTAGTAGTTGTTGACTACATGTCTAAATGGATTGAATCCATAGACTCGCCTGCAAATGACACACGAGTAGTAATTAAGTTATTCAAGAATAACATATTCCCTAGATTTGGAGTACCATGCATCGTTATAAGTGACGGTGTATCGCATTTCATATCCAAGATTTTAGAAAACCTTTTAAGTAAATATGGAGTTAAGCACATAGTAAAAACACCATATTGTAGCGGTAGAAATGTTGAGACTAAGCCATTGGATTGACTTAACTCATACAGATCAAATAAAAATTGCCACCGTGCTTTGTTGTTTCCAAAGGAAATGGAAAAGAGAAAATAAACCCAAAAAGATGGGGAGAATCTAGGTACGGGGGTTGGTTATGCAAAGGGAAGGTATTTGCACCCTAAACATCTATGGTACTCCGCATGAACCTCTTTTAAAATCTGTGTATTTTAGCTATAAAAGGTGTATACAAAAATAAATGATGGAGATGAGAAAATAAATATTTTTTACAATTTTTGCACCCACCACGACTGTGAACCTTTAGTGATTACGTACCACCTTCCGTGCAATAGGGGATCAGGTTACTCGTAGTTCTCCTCAAAAAATTTATAACTCAAGTGTGTTTATTAATTTTAAGAGAAGAGAAATCATCGTCACATCCGAGTGAAAAACATACTTAATTCCCATGATTATGAGAAAGGATAATTTGTGTCATCTCAAAGTGGAGGATATAGCTTGGATTTTAAAATCAACAAAGCCTCACTCAACATCCAAGTGGAAAATATCTCACTTTACTACATATCGTAGAAGTATAGTAGCTCGCATCACTACAAGAATCAACAAGAGTCTAATCTTTTGAGAAAAAAGTTTAAAGTAAAAAGCCAAAGTGGAAAAATGGTTTGAATGAGGTTAATGACTTTTAGTCTTTCAAAAAGATGTTAAAGTATGGTTAAGTTGATTAAAGTTTGATTTAAGAAAAAGATTTTCGAAATTGCACGAACCTACATCCAATTTTATTATGAAAGCGGTTCAAGTTAGAAAACAAGAAGAGTTTTGAAAAGGAGGGAGAAGATTTTTGAAATTAAAGAGGATGGGAGGAGATGAAGGGACTATCCTAAAGCATAAAGTAAAAGATAAGGAAAAGAACAGTCTAACCAACAAGACGCCAACACTTGACCTATGAAGTCAATGTAGAATTCCCATCTGTTGTACCCCAAAATTTTCCCTCCCATATTTCTCAATACATGTCAAGTGAGGTCCTCAAATTTCTCAAGGAAGTCCAAGGGTTAACCAGACAAACTCTCTCCTAAAGCAGTCTACTTCAAATTAGGGTTTCATTTTTCATCAAAATGCTAGGGTCCAAAGGATACCAAATGCTCACCATTGTCCTAATATGTTCTCAAGATCATCCATGTCAAGTTTCAAGCCTTGCAGAGGAAGTTTGCTCAGTCAATTGCTCAAAGGCCTGAAAATCGACTGTGCTAGGTCAAAAGTCAATTGTGGCCAATACACAGTCAAACTTCAGGATTTTTGGTAAACATCCTCATTTTGGAGTATCATTAATAATTTGATAAAGGGTTGATCATGATTCATCAAGGATTGCTCACAATTCATCAAAACCCAAAAGTTGCTAAATTATGGTTTTATAGGAAAAGTCAACTCAACTTTGACCAAACATAACTTTCTCATACTTTATTAGAAATGACCCATCCAAATCTCATTTTGAAGAGGATGAAATTCTCTACAATTCATCTTCAGCTCCAAAGTTCAAAATATGCACTCACAAGAAGATATGAATTTTGACATTATAGGTCATTTTGAAAAGTCAACAAAAACACCTTTTGGGTCAAAGCTTCATACATGAACAAGGAAGACTCAATTGAGATGAGACCAAAAGGGTTGCTTAGAGGACATCCTAAGATTTCTAAAAAGTCAAAGAACACCCTCCTAGGGTCAAAATTGAGAGAGATATGCATTGTCAAAATTGACCTTTTTTGCAAAATTGCCAAAAGTCAAATGTACTCAAATTTGCATCTTTTGCTAAATGGGCCCAACTGTTTTTTGCTTGCATCTCATTCCTAACATAGTCCACGACCTATGGGACCCTCCATGCCTTATTGACTCATTTATTTAATTTATTTTGATTTTTATTCATTTAAAATTCAAATAAATCTAAATAAATCAAATATTGTGTTTTAGGGATGATTTTTGCATTGAAGGAAGATCTTGTATGCTGTCAATTGAGAATCCATTCATGCAAGGATAATTTGGTTGAAAAAAGATTGAACTTGAGAAAATTTGGAAAGAATCATATGCCATGAAGAGACCAAATCAAATCTTCATAATGGGCAAGATTGAATCCTTTTTTTTAACCTAATATGTTGTATTACATATACAGAGGCAAGCCAAGGCGTGAAAGAGGAGGAGGCAGTCGTGTAGAGGTGAAACAAAACTCAAAAATTCAAGAAAAAAAGTGGTGATCCAATTTCCATGCTAGAGGCCGATTCGAACCATTCTCACGATACCAACAGATTCCTGGACATCTCCATAAGGCATTCCAACCATTTGCAAGCTTTCTCACACCTAGAATCAAAGGTACAGAGGTCACACTTCATTCAAAAAAAATTGTTTTCATTTTCATGGATTTACGCATCATTTGCATGTTTTGATTACATATTCTTGTTACTCAATGAATTTACAAGCTAACCATTATGTTCAATTGCGTTTCTGATGATTGTATGAAAAGCTGCCATAGCTAGGGTTTTAAGTTCTTGTTTAGGGCTTTGCAGGATAGGCAAAATTGGGCGTTGATTCTGGTACCATGATATTCGTGAGGATGAGACGAGTTGATTGGTACCAGCCATGGTCGTTTATATTGCCTGTGGACAATTTTTGAAATGCACGGGTTTGTAGTTACAGCGCCATGTCTGTAGGTAAAGGTTCAGAGTTTTAAACGACGGTTCCAGGGAAGAAGATGATCGTGTGTCATAACCTTACCGGCTGGTTTAAATTCTGGCGCGTTTATCTTGGCCAGAAACTTGTTTTTATGATATATTATTTGTTTTTATTATATTAACAAGTTAACATCCCACGCAGTCGGTCAGAAGAAGGAAGTCAGAAACTCACGATTCTGGGTTCGATCCCAGGTGTGAGCTTTTGGCATTTTCCCCTTTGTTTTCACCAGATCCAGAACCTGCACTTTCTGGGATTCAGCATCTTTTGGTTCCATTAGCCAGAACCAGGTCAAGCATCCTCTAGGCATTATCTTCTGGGTCCACCAGTCAAAGCCAGATCCAGCTCACCTCACCTTCTGAGGGCCATCATCTGCTGGATCCAGCGGTCAGAATCAGATTTAGCGCATACCATCTTCTGAAGGTCATCTTCTGGATCCATCAGCCAGAACCAGATCTGCTGATCACAGGCCCATTATTCCTTTTTTTTCTTTTTTTCTCTTAATTTATTTAAATCTTTCAATATTTATTTTATTTTCTTTAATTCATAAATTAATTATTTTTCTAAGAAAAACCATAAAATCAACAATCCACCAAAATTAGGATTAGTTTTTTTTATTATTATCATAATTAATTTAACTTAGCTTAATTTATGGAAATTGTAATTTGTTGTCATAAATAAAATCAAAAATATAAATTAGGTTAAAACCCTTAATTTAATTTTATTTTTCTCTTTTTCTCAAATAAAAAAAAAGGCTTTTAGATGAATTAATTTACTTTTCTTAGTTTAAAATTAATTAGACTTAGGATTTTCCTTTAATTTAACGATTCCATCATTTTCCTAAAAACATAACAAAAACATTTTTTCAATCGCAATTAGGTTTAAGTCAAGGGTCAAAACCCTAATCGTCTCGCATTTAATTCGCCACGCGCTTATTATTTATTTTTACGATATTGTTGTAACTGTTCATGGTTTGTAATAGTTTAATCTAGGACTTTTATTTATCGCTTTCTTTTCCCGGTTTTTTTGGCTATGTAATTAATCCCTCTCCCTGAAGCCTTGTAATAGTGTAGATTTACTTTCCCGCATTTTAATTCTCGCAGATATTTGACTGTTTAGATGTATGCTAATAGGATTGTATGACAAGAATGCATGAAAAATTTAATACAGTTAGAAAACCCTAATGTGCAAGGACTAAATAATTGAAAACAGATCACTTGCACATATCACTCTTAGGGTATACTCACACTTCGGTTGCCTTCGGTAAACGGTCATTAAGTATATGGTGTCTTAGTTGTTGCCCTCCTGTCTAAAAATATCAAACGTTGCCTCGGAAATGTTGCCTCGAATACGATCTTCAGACTCTAGGGTTATTACTAAGGTGTCCTAACATTCCTTTAGTGATCGTACGTCCCTTTCGAGTTGACCCTTACAACTCCAACGACGGTGCTACCTATTTCTCAATAGTAGGATAGTGTTATCTAAAGGAAACGAGAATAAAAACGATATTTTTTCGAGTAGGTAGATTCCAGTAGGTACTTTCTTAAAACAATTTTTTTTTCACACTTACACATTTCAGAAACAATTTTCAAAACAACTTTGTCACATCTTTAAGGACTGATTCAAGGGTTATCACGAAGTCAAACTTTTTCAAAACAAAACACATACACAAGCAATTTTAAAAGATGAGCAAGTACCTAAGAGCCCCCGTACTCAGAATATCTCGAAAAAGGATTTTTTTCTGTACTTTTTTCCTTTCCGGTCGGATGAAATAAAAGTCGGTGGCGACTCTGGCTTACCGCGACATTTTGCAAATATAAAACGCAAAATGCAAACCAGCATTTCAAACAGTCGGTTCTGCCACTGTATCACAGAACTGGCGACTCTGCTGGGGAATAATACGTGGGGTATACCTTAGGATCTAGTTCATCATAATGGCTTCTCTTGATTGTTTTGTCTGCTTTGCTTTAAAGGGTTTTGCATAGGGTTACTATAGATCCTAACCTAGATCTGAGGAATACCTTTTAGGTAAGTAGCAATAGACTGTGAGGGAACTGTACGGCGTAGACCGATACGGTTGAAGCAGTGGCTATATTGGTGTGGCACTTTGGTTGGTACCGATATCCCTTATGGAGAAACAAGGAGAATACGGGTCCACCGCGTGGTGTCTTTAAGCATCAACTAACCTTAGAACCTTTAATCTCCCAACTTGGCCATTAGAAAGTAGTGAGATAGTCGGCCTCGGTCTAAAGCTGAGAACTGGTTGATACTCAATGCTACACTCATTGAGACCATACTCTCGAGATAATTTCGGCCGCAAGAAAAGATTGCGTGAGCTGAAACCATGACCGATGGAGGATGGTCAGTGATATTGAGATCCCCTAGAACCCGGATACTTTTTCTAGGACAGGTTGAAACCAACTTAACTTCAAGAGGGTATTACCTTTGACCTCATGCAAGCCTTAAACCTAAGGCCTTTGTGTGACTTGTTTGTCTTTGCCATGTCTGTTATCTACTATACCTGTTGTTTTTATCATGACATCATGCATCATAACATAGCATACATGCTTCATTACACTAACCATTTCAAAGACCACGGGAATTTATCTTTGCACTGTTTTGTAGATTATGGCTTCCGCACGTAGAAAGACTATCTGAGTCAACTTTGTGGAGATACCATCCCAACTCAAAGAGTTAGTGTCAAAGATTTCTAAAACCTCTATGTTAATTAAGAGACATGGTCAACTTCTCAGCTTGGTTACTTCAAACCTCGATGAACAGATGATGAGTGTACTTTTTCAGTTCTTCGATCCCGAGCATCACTGTTTCACTTTTCCAGATTATCAGTTGGCACCCACCTTGGAGGAATTCTCTCATCTATTGGGCATATCCATTCTTGAACAGGTACCCTTCACAGGTATGGAAGAAGTTCCTAAGCCAGAAGTCATTGCCTCAGCTTTGCATTTGAAACGGGCCGATGTGGTATCCAATTGGGAAACTCGAAGCGGAGTCGAAGCTTTTCTAGCCAAATTTCTGATAGACCAAGCTCAGCTATTCTGGGATGATTTAGATTTTAAGGCTTTTGAAGATATATTGGCTCTTCTTATATATGGTTTGGTTCTCTTACCTAATCCGGATTCCTTTGTAGATGTGAATGCTATCAAGATTTTCCTTTCTCGCAATCCTGTGCCTACATTGCTTGGAGATATCTTGCACGCTCTCTATACTCGTACCACAAGGAGAAGAGGGAATCTTATGTGCTGCATGCCATTGTTGTCAAGGTGGTTTATTTATCACCTCCCTAAGTCTGTGCTGAAGAATGAAGAAGGTTTGTTGGTCACACAGAATAATGTCACTTGCTCATACAGATATTATTTGGTGTTCCCGGGCTATGGAAGACATTGTTGTCATTGACCGTTGTGGGGGGTACCCTAATGTCCCATTACTTGGTATCAGAGGAGGTATAACTTACAATCCTTGTCTAGCTTTACGATAATTTGGTCATGCTCGGAGAGATGGTCCCCATAGGTTACTTCTCGAGGATATTGCATTCGACTATGAAGAGGATGTTAAAGGGCATCTTCGGAGGTTCATACGAGCTTAGGGAATTGTAAATAGATCAGGCCCCCATGAGTTGGGACCAAATACTTCTCTTCCTATGCAGCCTTACCTCCAATGGGTTCGAGTTTGTGCCCAGAAGCTTGTGATGCCATATGCAGCAGTGTTACCAGTGATTGTGGAACCCACTATGAAAGACGGCATTCCTTACACGGTTCTCTATCCTTACATGCCCACTGATCTTGGGGAGCTACAGAGGTATTGGATTCAGCTGAAGAATGAGTGAGATACTTACAGGGAGCAGTTCCATGAGCAAGAGAGGAAGGTTTTGAAGCTTACCAGGCAGCTCGAGGAGGAAAGAGTGATCAATGACTATATCAGCACAAAGAGAAAGCGTCCATGGGACTTTTAATTTTGCTTTTCTAGTTTTAGATTTGTTTTATTTACTTCTTTGTAACGCCTTAAGGGAATTGTTGAACCTTTCGAAGTTAAGCTAATAAAGTTTTGTTAATTTTTTATTTGCAAATTTAAATCTCCCAAAGTCTTTGAAATCATTACATGTGCATCCCATTATCATGCACATCATCACAGGTACCACTACAGGTTTCTTATCTTCGTCGCTGTTTATTTCAGTAGAAATGTCTTCTGATCAAGCCATCAAAGAGCTTCAGGCACAGAACGCCCAGTTCCAACAGATGTTCATAAGTCTGGCTAAGGGGCAAGAGGATCTGAAAACTCTCATTCTGGAAGAAAAGAAGAAGAAGAAGAAAAAGGTCGGGATTCTGAATATGGGCTGAAGGTTTGGAGAAAGGTTGAAGCATCAAACTGGTCTGACCTCTTCATCCAAAGAAAGGGATAACCAAGAAGAAGAAAAGGGCCCTAGTCCCGAAGTCTCTGATAATGATACTGATTTTGATGATGAGCAATATCCTCCTGCCGAGGATAGGTACAAGCAGCTAGAAGACCTTCTGAGTGCTATAGAAGTTCAGAAGGTACCTGGTTTAGATTTCAGAGAACTAGGACTAGTATTTGGAGTGGTCATCCCTCGGAAGTTCAAGGCTCTAGTTTTTGCTAAGTATGATGGAGTGTCTTTCCCAAAACTCCATCTCCGCTCTTATGTCAGGAAAATTCAACCCTACACAGCTGATATAAATTTATGGGTGCACTTCTTTCAAGATAGTTTGTCAGGGACTCAGCTTGAATGGTTCTACCAGTTGGAAGGGGCCAATGTTCGAAACTGGGAAGATCTTACTACTGCTTCCTACAAGCAGTATCAGTACAATGCCGACCTTGCTCCCACTCGTACTCAACTCCAGAGTATGTCCATGGGTGCGGGTGAAGGTTTCAAAGATTACGCTCATAAATGGAGAGATTTGGCTGGCAGAGTTCAACCCCCTTTATCTGACAGGGAGTTGGTTGATATGTTTCTGGGGACGCTGTCTGGCCCATTTTTCAACCACTTGATTGGCAGTTCATCGTCTGGTTTCACCGATTTGATTTTAACTTGAGAAAGAGTGGAGGTTGGGATTCGAAGTGGCAAAATACAGAAGGATGCCTCTTCGAGTTCGGTAAAGAAACCTTTTACTAGTAAGAAGGAAGCCAATGCAGTTTATAGCCCGAGGGGCCAAAACAGATCTGAACACCGTCCAACGGTAAATGCTATAATGATACCAAGACCCGTTGTTGCTCCACAACGCAATAATCAACAGAGGGTGGAAAGACCACAGCAGCAGTTTACCCGCATTAGTATGACATTGGCTGAAGTGTTACCTCACCTGCTGAAATCTAATTTGACCATATTGAGGGAGGTTCCCAAAAATCCCAACACTACCTCTCCTAGATACAATCCCAACGCGCGGTGAGCCTACCACTATGAGAGTCCTGGCCATGATACCAATGATTGCTGGGCTTTGAAAAACAAAGTACAAGATTTGATGGAAGCTAAGGACATAGAGTTTGATGCTCCAGAAAAGCCGAATGTAATAACTGCTCATATGCCCAAACATGGTCGTGGGGTTAATGTTGTTGACAATGATTTGTTTTTGACCTTTGTTAAAGAAATTTCTATACCTCTTATGACTGTTAAGAGGAATTTTCTGTTGGCCGGTGTATTCTTGGGTTGTGGTGAAGGTTGCCACATGTGCTTGATTCTACCTACTGGTTGCCATTTATTAAAGTCAGGTGTTCAGTGCCTGATGGATAATAAAGAGATTCTGTTCAAGAAGACTATGATTCCTGTTGTTCCTAATGAAGATGTTTCCATCACAACCATTTCTGCCAATCCTTCCAAGGTTTCCTCGAGAAAACCTGTTAGGATTACGCCCATTCCAAGAATTGCTCCACTAATAATCACCGTTCCTAGTCCCATCCCATACACTTCAGACAAGGCTGTCCCATGGAACTATGGTGCTGATGTGTATTATCATGGCATTAAGCAAGAGTTGAATAATGAAGAAGCTGATACTGATGTCAGTAATATTGTCGGGGCTAGCAAAGTCACCAGAAGTGGAAGACTCTTTTCTCCCGAGATTTCCCCTTCGACTGTCCATAAACCTGTTGTTATTCCATCTGCTAGTACATCAACTATTGTTCTAGTTCCTAATCTAGTTATCACCCCTATCGCCGAGCCATCTGAGACTCGGGGAAAAGAAATCATAGGTGAGCCTTCCCGGACGGAGGCGCCTAGAAAAATTATGGTGGAAGCCTCTAAGTAAGAAATAGAGGAAATACTGAAAATTATCAAGAAAAGCGACTACAATGTGGTCGAACAGCTGGGGCAGAACCCGTCAAAGATCTCCATGTTGTCTCTGCTATTGTGTTCGAAAGCCCATGCGAAGGATCTGATCGCATTTCTCAAGACTGCACATGAGCCGCAGGAAACTTCTGCAGATCAGTTCAAAGATTGCGTGGCTAGCCTGACTGCTGACAATGGGCTAGGATTTTCAGATGCGGATTTGACCGCTAAGGGGAGAAATCATAATGATGCTCTGCATGTCTCGATTGAATGCAGGGGCACCACCATGGCTTATGTGCTGGTTGACACCGGGTCTTCGCTGAACGTTCTACCAAAGAAATCGTTGGAGCGTTTAGACTGTGAGGGTTTGACTTTGAAGCCGAGTAACATTATGGTAAGGGCTTTTGAAGGATCAAAAAGGATGGTGCACGGGGAGGTGGACATCCCTGTCAAAGTAGGTTCTCAGACCTTTGGATCCACCTTCTATGTAATGGACATCAGACCATCGTATTCTTGCTTGTTGGGTCGTCATTGGATCCATAGGGCTGGGGCAGTCACTTCCACACTCCATCAGATGCTGAAGTAACCAGTATAGGGGAAAATTGTCACGGTACGAGGTGAAGAAGAGTACATGGTAAGTCATCCCAATTCCTTCAGTTATGTGAAGATGGATGGAGAGTTTATAGAAACTCCTTGTTAGAACTTCGAAGAGGTCCCTCAGACTTTGGCATCAACTGGAGTTACTACCAACAAACCTCCACTAAAGATGGCTTCTCTCAAGGATGCCAGGGCTGTTGTTGAAGAAGGTGGGTGTACCAATTGGGTTCGGCTCCCTGATTTCACTCACAAAACTGACAAATTTGGTTTGGGCTTTACTACAGGGGCTCAAAGGGCTGTTAGGCGCGCATGGATTGGAAGACCTCCTCTACACATCAACAATCGGGGAGTTAATACAATTGAGGACAGTGAAGAAGATTCAGACATCGACAACTGGATCTACCCAACAACCGATGGTGGATTGAATAACTGGACGGTGCAGTACTTCATAACTATTTCTTTTATTTCGCAGTAATTGACTTTTGTTTTAAGATTTGTAATAAACAGTTTGAAACTTTACGGCCCGATGCCTTGCCCGAGGCACTCTGGCTTTGCTTGCGAGGGCTTATTATTTGTCATTTTCATATATCATTAATAAAACATTGGACGTTTTCTTGCATTAAAAATTTTGCGCTCCTTGTTTTTCTTTTCTGTCTCCCATTTTATCAAAACAACTATTCTCTTACACACACTCACGTATCGCATTGCAGATCCATATCCACTATGGATCCCATTGATAACAGTTCTGCTACTTCCAGTTATGACTTCGAAAATCCGATCAACCAAGCCGAGGACGAAGGTGAGGATGATTGTGAGGTGCCGAGAGAGCTTTCTAGACTACTACAACAGGAAGAAAGGGCCATACAGCCGCATGAAGAGCCAGTCGAGTCAGTAAATTTGGGTACAAAAGAGGACAGGAAGGAGGTTAAAATAGGTGCGACTTTGCAGCCTAGTGTCAAACAATGGTTAATATAAATGCTACACGACTATGTTGAGATCTTCGCCTGGTCCTATGAAGACATGCTTGGTCTGGATATTGATATTGTGGTACATCGCCTGCCAACCAGAGAAGACTTCCCTCTGGTAAAGCAGAAGGTCCGTCGTATGCACCTTAAAATGTCAGAGAAAATTAAGGCAAAGGTCATGAAACAGTTTGACACCGGATTCTTAGCTGTCACTTCTTATCCACAGTGGGTTGCCAACGTCGTTCCGGTACCTAAGAAGGATGGTAAGGTACGGATGTGTGTGTACTACAGAGATCTGAACAGGGCAAGCCCCAAGGACGACTTCCCGCTTCCTCATATTGATGTCCTAGTCGACAATACCGTGTAACACAATATCTTCTCCTTCATGGATGGTTTTTCTGGCTACAACCAGATCAAGATGGCTCCTGAGGACATGGAGAAGACAACCTTCGTTACACAGTGGGGTACCTTCTGTTACAAGGTAATGCTTTTTGGGTTAAAGAATGCTGGGGAAACTTATCAGCGCGCCATGGTCGCCTTGTTCCATGATATGATTCACCACGAGATCGAGGTTTATGTTGATGACATGATAGCTAGGTCCCATACTGAGGGAGAACACCTTGATCATCTCCAGAAACTGTTTGACAGGTTAAAGACATACAAGCTGAGGTTGAATCCGAACAAGTGTACCTTCGGGGTAAAGTCTGGTAAGCTTCTGGGTTTCGTTGTCAGTGACAAAGGTATACAGGTGGACCCTGCAAAGGTAAAAGCCATACAAGAGATGCCGGCTCCCCGCACAGAAAAAGAAGTTAGAGGTTTCTTGGGACGTCTGAATTACATCGCCAGGTTCATTTCACATCTGACTGCTACTTGTGAGCCAATCTTCAAGCTGCTGAAGAAAGACCAAGTGGTAAAGTGGAATGATGAATGCCAATCCGCTTTCGAAAGAATCAAGGAATACCTTCAAGAACCACCAATTTTGATGCCTACAGTTGAAGGAAGACCTTTGATATTATACTTGACAGTGCTAGACAATTCAATGGGGTGTGTGTTGGGGAAGCATGACGAGTCTGGTCAAAAAGAGCATGCCATTTATTACCTTAGCAAAAATTTTACCGACTCTGAGACCCGATACTCATTGCTCGAGAAAACTTGTTGCGCTTTGGCATGGGCTGCTCGCCGACTGAGATAGTATATGCTGGCTCACACCACCTTTTTTATATCAAAGATGGATCCAATCAAGTATATTTTCGAGAAGCCCGCCTTATCCGGAAGAATAGCAAGATGGCAGATGATCTTAACTGAATACGACATCAAATACACAACCCAAAAAGCAATCAAGGGGAGTGTATTGGAAGATCATTTGGCGCATCAGGCCGTGGATGACTACCAGTCCATAAATTTCTAGTTCCCGGATGAGAACATTATGTTGGTGACCGACTGCGAAGAACCTGGACCGAATGAAGGACCTGAGGAAGGATCCTGATGGTATATGTATTTTGATGGAGCCTCGAACGCATTGGGTAATGGCACCGGCGCCGTAATTATATCTCCTGAGGGCTGTCATACTCCGTTCACCGCCCGATTATGTTTCAACTTCACCAACAACATGGCGGAGTATGAAGCGTGTATCTTAGGTCTTTGAGCTGCTATTGACCTAAGGATTAAATTCTTGAGTGTATTAAGAGATTCCGCTCTGGTGATAAGTTAGATCAAAGGCGAGTGGGATACGAAGCACCCAAATCTTATTCCTTACAAAGAATATGTACTGACATTGCTCCCGCACTTTGAGGAGATAACCTTTGAACATTTCCCCAGAGAAGAGAACCAGTTAGCGGACGCGCTAGCTACCATGTCTTCTATGTTCAAAGTTAGGTGGGACAATGAAGCTCCCCAGATTACCATTGAAAGGTTGGACGAACCCGCACATTGCTGTGATATTGAGACTGAAGAAGTGGCAGATAAGCCCTGGTTTCACGAGGTGAAGAGGTATCTTGAGGCTCAAGAATACCCCGAGGGGGCATCTGTTAATGATAAAAAGTTTCTGAGGAGGTTCGCTGCGAAGTTCTTCATCAGTAATGGTATCCTCTATAAGCGTAACCATGATTCAACCTTACTGCAGTGCATAGACAAGAGCGAGGCAGAAAGGATCATGACAGAGTTACACGAAGGTACTTTCGGAACTCATTCCAGTGGACATACCATGGTGAAGAAAATCCTACGGGTAGGATATTATTGGTCCACCATGGAAGCCGATTGTTATCAGCACTCTCGAACCTATAATTAGTTCCAAGTCTATGCTGATAAGGTGCATGTACCTCCGGTTCCTTTGAATGTTTTGACAACTCCTTGGCCCTTTGCAATGTGGGGCATCGACATGATCGGCAAGATCAGACCTACTGCGTCTAATGGGCATCGTTTCATTCTGGTCGCAATTGATTACTTTACGAAGTGGGTTGAGGCAGCTTCCTTTGCTACAGTAACCAAGAACGTCGTGGCGCGGTTCATCCGGCATAATCTAATTTGCCGATACGGTGTCCCCGAGAGGATCATTACTGACAACGGCACAAATCTCAATAACACAATGATCACTGAGCTCTGCAAACAGTTCAAGATACAACATCATAACTCTTCTCTCTACCGGCCGAAGATGAATGGGGTTGTTGAAGCAGCTAATAAGAACATCAAGAAGATTGTGCAGAAGATGACGGTGACATACAAAGACTGGCACGAGATGTTACCATTTGCTCTTCATGGGTAACGTACCTCAGCGCGAACGTCAATAGGGGCAACACCCTACTCTCTGGTATATGGCATAGAGGCAGTCCTACCCATCGAGGTCCAAATACCCTCTCTCAGGATTATGAGGGATGCGGGTTTGAACGAAGATGACTGGATCCAAACACAACTTGATCAGCTGAATCTAATTGATGAAAAGAGACTTACTACTATCTGTCATGTTCAGACGTATCAAAAGAGAATGATCAAGGCTTTTAAGAAGAAAGTCAGATGTTAGGAATATCAAGTTGGGGATCTAGTGATCAAGCGCATCATACTACCGCAAGGTGATCCCAGGGGCAAATGGACCCCCACATACAAAGGGTCGTTTGTGGTTAAGAACATTTTCTCAGGAGGAGCTATCATTCTAACCACCATGGATGGTGACGACCTTCCTCACCCCGTCAATGCAGACATATTGAAAAGATACTACGCATAATCAAAGACCCGCTAGGTTGACTGGCCTAGGCAAAAATAAGGGCTTCTCGGCGAACCAATAGGGTTCGGGAAAAAGTAAGGGATGAAAATGAAAAAAACGGTACACCTGGCAAGTCGAAAACCTGAAAAGGCGACTTGGGAAAAAAGGGTATCCCGGTGGACTGAAAACCCGAAAAGGGAAGTTCGGGAAAAAATTAGGGATCAAAGCGTAACACTATGTCTCATTGGATCATCTTGCAACAAGACCTCGGTATCAACTATCAAGCTCGGACGACACCAATCAATCTGATCTACCTTCGACCAAGCAGCAAAGTAATGAGATGCTTGAAGATATAAAGGCAATAGCAGAATTGGAACCCAATGGGATTGTTTCACATAGCTGTTTTTCTTTTTAAACACAAATTGTAATTTCTATCTTTCGGCGGCGTTCGCTTACTAGAGCGTCAGCCCCTATATACAAAAACACCTATTACAGGCCAACTTCAAAATCGATACAAGTCACTTTTACAAGGCTTTGATTTATTTTATTTTTCCTATTTTATTTTTCTAAAACGTCCAATGGTTCATTTTCGATATATGCACTTGAAAATAATTGCTGCTCATAAAGATTTACATAAGAAACAAAAGACAATTACTCGTAATTCCAGGAGCATGGAAACCAAGAAATGACCAAACCTTACAGTTACTTTGCTCATCAGGTACTGGGGTAGAGCCAGTTTGAGAATATGAGCAGTGGTACATACACTCCCCAAAGAGTGAAAGGTATCCAAAGACAGTAATGTTGGTTGTCCCGAACAAGACATGACTCTCCCCCGTTGAGGTTCACAATCGCGGGAAAATCAAGCAAACTTTTTCCCAAGCAGAGTTTATTTCTCTCGCAAACAGAAATTCAATCCCCAACAGAATTCATTATCACCGGCAATGGTAATTCATCCCCAACTGAGGTTATTCCTCCAAGTCAGCAGATCTATCAACAGAGTATCTCCTCTCCAACAGAGTTATTACCCGCAGAGTTATCTTCAGAAAAGGTCTCTTCCGGCAGAGTATTCACCAGCCGAATGGATGTGAATCCCCAGTTAGTCATTTGTGTTCACCATCCCCAACAGAAGTAGAGGAACTATGTTTTTTCAGCAGTCAAGAATACCATTTCTCACACTCTCCAAATAGGCAGTCAGGGATTTATTTTCCCGGGCTCAGATTATTACGTCAGCATTTCATGTTCATATATCATGACATGTGCATACATTACACATAACATAGTCTCATTTATTTTGAGAACATCATCATACAATGCATCTCATGCATCGCACATAACTAACCATGTATTTCTTTCAGGAAAGGCAGTTATTATCAACAATTTCCAGCAGGTCCATGATCAACACTCGAAGCTAAACCGAGTAATCATCAGAGTGCGACAAATGCAACCTTATGCAGGTTCCTCATAGAAACCTAGACAAACTCATCAGAAAGCCACCTTATCCAGGTTCCTTCTCATAGCCCTACTATCTAGGCTTTCAAATTGAAGTAAACCTACTATCCAGGTTCCTTCTCACAACCCTACTACCCAGGCTTTCATATCGAAGTAACCCTACTATCCAGGTTCCTTCTCACAGCCCTACTATCCAGGCTTTCATATCGAAGTAACCCTACTATCCAGGTTCCTTCCCATAGCCCTACTATCCAGGCTTTCAGATTGAAGTAACCCTACTATCCAGGTTCCTTCTCACAGCCCTACTATCCAGGCTTTCAGATCGAAGTAACCCTACTATCCAGGTTCCTTCTCACAGCCCTACTACACAGGCTTTCATATCGAAGTAACCCTGCTATCCAGGTTCCTTCTCTTAACCTTACTATCCGGGTTTGGCCTCCCTTATCCCCAGACAACAGTCCACGACACTGTAAGACCGGGACCCAATCAAACCCAATTGATTTCACATTTCCCCAGTAAGTCGCGGTGCAGCATGTACCCTGACCAAACACATAGTCTATTTCCAATTCCAAAACCGGAATTATTCCCCAGTAGAGTAAGGGACAACTGAAGCCCCTAAACTTTATTTCTCCCAAGACAGAAACCAGCATTACCCAGCGAAGTCCTCCTCAACAATAAGTATACGGGTTCTCGCAAAGGAATCTCTTATGCGATCGACACATCTTCGGATGGCATCTTTAAACCCATCTCCGACAATTCTCTAGAAACCTCCAAATGGCATCTGTAATCCCATTCCCAACATCACAAATCAAGTATCACTTCATGCGAGTGCAAATTTCTGGGCACTCTAGTGTTTATTCATCTTCTACCTTCAGATCACGAAAGGCAGACACACCAATCTACATCCTCAGGTTTAAGAAGATTGAACAGGGGCAGCTATTGTACCCCAAAATTTTCCCTCCCATATTTCTCAATACATGTCAAGTGAGGTCCTCAAATTGCTCAAGGAAGTCCAAGGGTTGACTAGACAAACTCTCTCCTAAAGCAGTCTACTTCAAATTAGGGTTTCATTTTTCATCAAAATGCTTGGGTCCAAAGGATACAAAATGTTCACCATTGTCCTAATATGTTCTCAAGATCATCCATGTCAAGTTTCAAGCCTTGCAGAGGAAGTTTTCTCAGTCAATTGCTCAAAGGCCTGAATATCGACTGTGCTAGATCAAAAGTCAAATGTGGCCAATACACAGTCAAACTTCAGTATTTTTGGTCAACATCCTCATTTTTAAGTATCATTCATCATTTTATCAAGGGTTTATCATGATTCATCAAGGATTTCTCACAATTCATCAAAACCCAAAAGTTGTTAAATTAGGGTTTTGTAGGAAAAGTCAACTCAACTTTGAACAAGCATAACTTTCTCATACTTTATCAGAAATGACCCATCCAAAGCTCATTTTGAAGAGGATGCAATTCCCTACAATTTATCTTCATCTCCCATGTTCAAAATATGCACTCACAAGAAGATATGAATTTTGACATTATAGGTCATTTTGAAAATTCAACAAAAACACCTTTTGGGTAAAAGCTTCATACATGAACATGGAAGACTCAATTGAGATGAGACCAAAAGGGTTGCTTAGAGGACATCCTAAGATTTCTAAAAAGTCAAAGAAAACCCTCCTAGGATCAAAATTGAGAGAGATATGCATTGTCAAAATTGACCTTTTTTGCAAAATTGCCAAAAGTCAAATGTACTCAAATTTGCATCTTTTGCTAAATGGGCCCAACTTTTTTTGCTTGCATCTCATTCCTAACATAGTCCACGACCTATGGGACCCTCCATGCTTTATTGACTCATTTATTTAATTTATTTTGATTTTTATTCATTTAAAATTCAAATAAAATCAAATAAATCTAAATAAATCAAATATTGTGTTTTAGGGATGATTTTTGCATTGAAGGAAGATCTTGTATGCTGTCAATTGAGAATCCATTCATGCAAGGCTAATTTGGTTGAAAAAAGATTGAACTTGAGCAAATTTGGAAAGAATCATATGCCATTAAGAGACCAAATCAAATCTTCATAATGGGTAAGATTGTATCCTTTTTTGTTAACCTAATATGTTGTATTACATATACAGAGGCAAGCCAAGGCGTGAAAGAGGACGAGGCAGTCGTGCAGAGGTGAAACAAAACTCAAAAATTCAAGAAAAAAAGTGGTGATCCAATTTCCATCCTAGAGGCCAATTCGAACCATTCTCATGATACCAACAGATTCCTGGACATCTCCAGAAGGCATTCCAACCATTTGCAAGCTTTCTCACACCTGGAATCAAAGGTACAAAGGTCACACTTCATTCAAAAAATTTCATTTTCATGGATTTACGCATCATTTGCATGTTTTGATTACATATTCTTGTTCCTCAATGACTTTACAAGCTAACCATTATGTTCAATTGCGTTTCTGATGATTGTATGAAAAGCTGCCATAGCTAGGGTTTTAAGTTCTTGTTTAGGGCTTTGCAGGATAGGAAAAATTGGGCGTTGATTCTGGTACCATGATATTCGTGAGGATGAGACGAGTTGATTGATACCATTCATGGCCTTTTATATTGCTTGTGGACAATTTTTGAAATGCACAGGTTTGTAGTTACAGCGCCATGCCTGTAGGTAAAGGTTCAGTGTTTTAAACGACGGTTCCAGGGAAGAAGACGATGGCGTATCACAACCTTACCGACTGGTTTAAATTCTGGCGCGTTTATCTTGGCCAGAAACTTGTTTTTCTGATATATTATTTGTTTTTATTATATTAACAAGTTAACATCCAGGGCAGTCGGTCAGAAGAAGGAAGTCAGAAACTCACGATTCTGGGTTCGATCCCAGGCGTGAGCTTTCGGCATTTTCCCCTTTGTTTTCACCAGATCCAGCACCTGCACTTTCTGGGATTCAGCATCTTCTGGTTCCATCAGCCAGAACCAGGTCAAGCATCCTCTAGGCATTATCTTCTGGGTCCACCAGTCAGAGCCAGATCCAGCGCACCTCACCTTCTGAGGGCCATCATTTGTTGGATCCAGCAGTCAGAATCAGATCCAACGCATACCATCTTCTGAAGGTCATCTTCTGGATCCATCAGCCAGAACCAGATCTGCTGATCAGAGGCCCATTATTCCTTTTTATTTTTATTTTTTTCTCTTAATTTATTTAAATATTTCAATATTTATTTTATTTTCTTTAATTCATAAATTAATAATTTTTCTAACAAAAACCATAAAATCAACAATCCACAAAAATTAGGATTAGTTTTTTTCTTCTTATTATCAAAATTAATTTAACTTATCTTAATTTAGGGAAATTGTAATTTATTGTCATAAATAAAATCAAAAATACAAATTAGGTTAAAACCCTTAATTTAATTTTATTTTGCTCTTTTTATCAAATAAATAAAAATACAAAAAATAGGCTTTTAGATGAATTAATTTACTTTTCTTAGTTTAAAATTAATTAGACTTAGGATTTTCCTTTAATTTAACGATTCCATTATTTTCCTAAAAACATAACAAAAACATTTTTTCAATCGCAATTAGGTTTAAGTCAAGGGTCAAAACCCTAATCGTCTCGCATTTAATTCGCCACGCGCTTATTATTTATTTTATGATATTGTTGTAATTGTTCATGGTTTGTAATAGTTTAATCTAGGACTTTTATTTATCGCTTTCTTTTCTCGGTTTTTTTGGCTATGTAATTAATCCCTCTCCCCGAAGCCTTGTAATAGCATAGATTTACTTTCCCGCATTTTAATTCTCGCAGATATTTGTCTGTTTAGATGTATGATAATAGGATTGTATGACAAGAATGCATGACAAATTTAATATAGTTAGAAAACCCTAATGTTCAAAGACAATAATTGAAAACAGATCACTCGCGCATATCACTCTTAGGGTATACTCACACTTTGGTTGCCTTCGGTAAACGGTCATTAAGTATAGGGTGTCTTAGTGGTTTCCCTCCTGTCTAAAAAGATCAAACGTTGCCTCGAAAATGTTGCCTCGGAAATGTTGCCTTGGAAATGTTGCCTCGAATACGATCTTGAGACTCTTGGGTTATTACTAAGGTGTCCTAACATTGCTTTAGTGATCGTACGTCCCTTTCGAGTTTACCCTTACAACTCCAACGACAGTACTACCTATTTCTCAATAGTAGGATAGCGTTGTCTAAAGGAAACAAGAATAGAAACAATCTTTTTTCGAGTAGGTAGATGCCAGTAGGTACTTGCTTAAAACAAACTTTTTTTCACACTTACACATTTCAAAACAATTTTCAAAACAACTTCGTCACACCTTTGAGGACTGATACAAGGGTTATCACGAAGTCAAACTTTTTCAAAACAAAACACATACACAAGCAATTTTAAAAGATGAGCAAGTACCTAAGAGCCCATGGAAAACCATGGATAGAAAGGGTGCTAACACCTTCCCTTTTCTATAATTTACCCCTCGTACCCAGAATATCTCGAAAAAGAATTTTTTCTGTACTTTTTTCCTTTTCGGTCGGATGAAATAAAAGTCGGTGGTGACTCTTGCTTACCGCGACATTTTGCAAACACAAAACGCAAAACATAAACCAGCATTTCAAACAGTCGGTTCAGCCACCGTAGCACACCATCCTTTGGATTGAAAACAAGCAAGCAAAAACACTAAACCTGTGAGAAATACCATACTTCAGATGGATTAAGTCTTCACAAAAATTGGGCAGAGTAACAACTGTATACAAAGGAATTCTCAATCACAAATAAAGCATATAATCAGAATAACCTACACATAAAGAAAATCAACCCAATGCCTTGGAGAAAACCCCAAGAACTTCAGACAAAATAACAATAGAGCAACATGGTCCCCAAGTATCAAGGCTTCCAATCATAAGTCCGAGAGGTCCACAACTCCATAATGCCATGGATAGTAACCAAATAGTTCAAGTAACCTTAATACTTTTAATGTTCAAGTTGGTTATTAAGTGTCTCCAAAAGAAAATAAAAGCTCAAATTAACAAAGATAAAATGACATAAAGATAAATGCTCAAGTGAGTGAAAGAGAAATGGCATGGAATGTAAATGCTAAAGTAAATGGTACATAAAAATAAATACATGAAATAAAAGGCATAAAATAAAATTAATTGTTAGTGAATTAGTAGTTACAAGGTTAGTTGAATGTCCATCTTGAAGGTTGCATTTGAAAACCCATTATAAGATTGATAAAATCAAAGCTTCTCAACAACAAGTCTCATTTGCTTTTTGTCAAGTATATCATTCATTTCAAGTGATCAAAGCAACCATATATGATCAACGATGTTTAAATGATTCACTTAAACCAAAATTCATGAAGTTCATTAGAGGATTGATAGAATCAAATCCGCATAACAATTAACTTCAAAGTTATTGGATCAAAGGATTTGAATTAAACACAATTAGGCTTCCAGACATAGGTTTGCGCCACGAATGATTATTTTTTGAATTGGGACAACTTTAGCGCTATGTTAAGCAATCGTAAGTGGACTTATGTAGAAGTTACACCTATTTTGAGGTTGGTCAATAGCAATTTATGTACCAACATGTTAGAGAAATGATATGTAGATTATTCTCCAAAAATATGTAGCATAAGTAAAAACAAGAAAGGGATAAGATGAAGAGGGAAGGGATGTATCAGATGAAACTAGGGTTTCAAATATTATCAACATCATTCATCCATTTTGGTGGATTTGGTTTTTCAACCTATCAACACCCAAGATCCAATGAGGTTGAGGAACTTGTCCAAAATTACAAATCAGAACCAATTCACAAAAATTATAAAATATAATTAATAAAATGATATTTAAATGATTAATAAAAAGGAAATAATTGGTAAAATACACAAAGTGTATTAAACACAAAATAAAAATCCTAAAAAACTAGTCAAAGGTCAAACATGAGTCAACAAGTGTTGACAAAAAATTTTAGAATTTTTTAAAGTGAGAAACTATTTTTAAAATATAAAGAAATAAGAAAAATAAACCAATTTTTTTAAATAATAGCAAAATCAAAAATAAAAATAAAATGAGTTCACCAATATTTGTCAAGAGGCCATTGGATCCTTCCATAACTTTTTCAGAATTCAAAAATCAAGAAGAGTATTTTTTTTTAAACAAAACAAAACAAGTCAAATAAAGTGAAAAACCATAAAAAAATACTAAATCACAAAATAAAATTGTGAAAAAATACAAATCAGAAATTGAAAAATCAAAAGTATTTTTGAGATTTCTTTTCACAATTTTAGAGGTTGAAATGATTTTTTTATGAATTTTTAAAGTTTAAAACAATTAAAATATCAAATCAGAAAATAAAAATAAAACCAAAATAATGTGGACCATTGGATCAATATTAAAACACGTTAGTAAGCTAATCCAAAGTATCAAACGTGTTATGCATATCATGTTCATTAGTGAATAAGACACTGGATAAATTATTTAAAAACATATTTGAAACAACGTGTGGCAATTTCTTATTGGTTAAAGATGCCAACATTGTCATCTTCATCCTCTAGCTAACCTCAAAACCATGTTCCTCAAACTGTAAAATTAGAGGCTCAGACCAATACCATTCTCTTCATCTCTTCAAGACGATTCTAATGGTACGTTCGCGAAAAATTTCTTCAAACCACAGCTCAATCGATTTGAGAAAAAACAGAAGAAAAAGTTGGAAAGGGATTTGAAAAATCATGAGCAAAACTCACTTCTAGTTTAAAAAAATTATGCTATGGGAATCAGAGTGATGAGAGCTATATTGTAGTAACAAGTTTAGAAAGAATTGATGGAAGAATCTACCTATTGAAGCTCAACTTCAGAGCTCTGAAACTTTACTTGGCTAGCCAATTTAGGGCACCTCATGGCTTGGTTATTCTTATGTTAGCTTCAGTGAAGTTCAAGGATGAAGAATGAGAAAAAAAATTGGATTGAAAAACAAGGGAAGAGTGAATTTGAAAACTCATAATTATGAGATATAGAGAGATTTTGGCAAGGAGATTCTAGCTATCCAAGCTTGCGAAAATGAGTGGAATATGGTACGTATTTATAGGAGAAGTGAATGGAATCCAGAGGAGGGGTGAATGATGCAAATTGAGTCAAATTCGTGCACACATGCCTCATGAGCAAAGTGTGACTTGCAAGTTATTAAAACTCAACCATTCCTTGCATTTTGATGTGCTAAACCTTTCAGGAAACTTAGTTAATCATGTTTAAACATCAAATGCACGGAAAATTTGTGTTTAGAGGCCACACTAATCAATTTACAATCTGACTGTTTTGACAAAATCAGTTTCATGGTACCAACTTTGCAGCCAAGGGGAACACATTGTAGGGGGATTTATGATGCAATCTTGGATTCTTTAGAAGGCTGAATGACCAAGCTTGACAATGTGCTTCAAAATTTTCCATTTGGATACTTGAGCTAAGAGTTTGATCCATTTGAACTTGTGAAAAACACACAGACTTTTATACTTAGAAATATTTCTAAGTATAGAACTCCAAAGTGACCTATAATGTTCTTCAAAATTACATAACCTTCCACTCAAAATTTGGTCTTGATATTTGAAGATGACATGAATTAGACATCTTGAATTGAATTGTGGAATTGAGATCACTCAAAAATAAAAATAAAAAATGAAAGAGTTATGGTCTTTGGAATATGATGAACAAATTTGGGAAAATTCACAAAAGACCTATAATTCAATTCTTCAACAACTTTCCAAGCATTTCCAAGTCTTGCATATTGAAACAAAGTTGTAGTAGACATCCAAAGACTATTTTGGAAAAATAATGTGCTCAAGGAGATAAAATTGACCAAGTTATGATCATTTGAAGTCAAACCCTATGATTCAAAGGCTTTTCAAAGAGACTTGTAATCTTTCTCAACCATTAGTTAGCTTCCATTCAAAATTAGCCTTAGTTCCTTCAAGAGAACTTGTTAAGGGCTCTTTAAAGAGAATAATGGCTTTGGAGTTAATCAAAAGTCTTAATAAATGAGTAAGATATGGTCCTTGTAAGTCAACAAACCCTAGCTCAGAGTGTCAAAAGGACTTGAAACCCCTTTCAAATTTTGATGATTCTTCTTATAGAATTGGATTTTGTCATGTGAAGAGAGATTATTGTAGATGATGATAATAATCCATAGAAAAAAGAACCAACTCAAAATGTTGAAAATTGAGAGATTTATGCACATGTGATTATTGAATCTAGCATTTTCTCAATTAGGTCAAACTTGTTGAATCAACCTTGAATATTTTGAACTTTCTTGGCAAAATAAAACATGATTAATCACAATAGGCCTTGAGATGATGTTGTCTTGAAGCACACTGAAAGATGGAGCTAAAGTCTCAATGAAACTTATTGAAGAAGGCATGGAAATAAACACATGAACCTATGAATCTTCTTGATGAATTCCACCATCAACTTTGAGGAGAACTTGACCTAAATAAAGTGAGGGAGCCCTTTGAACCACAAATCATTTATATCATAGACATAGTCTTGAAGCTTTAACTCTTGCAATCCATTAAAGAACCATTTGACTGAGGACCACCCCTCAAACCCTAGGTTAGATTGTGAGATGAATGCAATTGTGTCATCACCTACAATATGAACATTTAAAGAGACATATATACTTATTTTGAAGTTAGTCTAAGAAAACATGTACAAGATACACAATTAAAGGTGCTTGGTGATCCCCCAAGAGCAAACTTAAAGATAGGATGCAATAGAAAGGGATAACCAACCCTAATGTGTGATCTTGATGTATTGATAATATGAGATGATGAAGGATCTTAGGGGGGAAATTTGGGGTATAAAAGCTGCTCTTATTTAAGAGTCTTCTATCCAGAGATATGAAGGTTAAAAAAATTTTCTCAACGCAATTGAAGATACTTAAATATAATATTTTTGGCCCTAAGATGATATGCAATGCTTATTATTATGAATGCAAATGACCAACTCCAAAGGTGACACAAAACACCATTGGGGAAGAAGAAAATAAAACCAACAGACCAAAAAGAGAGTTTGACTGGGAAAATAAATCATTGGGGAACAACACGACTCTGGGGATGACTATAAATAGGAAAAACCTAAATCACGATAAAAGAATCCAAATGCATAGTAAGATTTCAACAATGAAAACTCTTAACAATACAAGAAACTAGCTAGCAAGGAGGTAACCATTAAGATAGGACTACCGGCATGACTGGAGGAAAGAAACTCAACTCCGCTGGGGAAAAGAAAACTTAACTCTATTGGGGTAAAGAGCAAAGAGGAGAAAAAGTATCATCTACTTAATAAATCTGGAAAATGAAATGGATAACAACAATCAACAGATAACTTTGAACCATTAACTCGGAGAGGAGATAACAAAAAGAGAGTAACATCAACTCATAGGGGATCAAAAACTAACAAACCAAAGGATGCAAATAGAAACGGTAAGATAATATCGGCTCAGAGATGATGGTAAACATCAACATCGAGACTAGTAAATGAATGATTGACATCATTACTTATGACTGGAAACACATGATTGGAATCAGCGCTTATGGCTGGGAATAAAGGTTTGACATCAACACTTATGGTTGGGAACAAAGATTGGAATCGACACTCATTATTTGGAATAAAGGGTTGACATCAGCATTTATGGCTGGGAACAAAGGGTTCACATCATCACTTATGGCTGGGAACAAAGGGTTGACACCATCACTTATGGCTGGGATTAAAAGTTTGACATCTGCATTTATGACTGGGAACAAATGGATTGACGTCAGCACTCATGGTTGAGAACAAAGGGTTGACATCAACACTTATGGCTGGGAACAAAAGTTTGACATTAGCACTTATGGTTGGGAACAAGGAATTGACAACAACACTTATGGCTGGGAACAAAAGTTTGACATCATCGCTTATGGTTGAGAATAAAGAGTTGACATCAACACTTATGGATGGGAACAAAAGTTTGACATTAACACTTATGGTTTTGAATAAAGGGTTGATATCAGCACTTATGACTGGGAACAAAAGTTTCACATCAGCACTTATGGCTGGGACAAAGGGATTGACGTCAGCACTCATGACTGGGAACAAAGGGTTGACATTAACACTTATGACTGGGGAAAAAAGTTTGACATCAACACTTATGGTTAGGAACAAGGAATTAACGTCAGCACTTATGGCTAGGAACAAAAGTTTGACATTAGCACTTATGTATGGGAAAAAAGGGTTGACATCAGCACTTATGGCTGGGAACAAAAGTTTGACATCATCGCTTATGGCTGGGAGCAAAGGGTTGACATCAACGCTTATGGATGGGAACAAAAGTTTGACATCAACACTTATGGTTGGGAACAAAGGGTTGATATCAGCACTTATGGTTGGGAACAAAAGTTTGACACCGGCACTTATGGCTGGGAACAAAGGGATTGACGTCAGCACTCATGACTGGGAACAAAGGGTTGACATCAACACTTATGGATGGGAACAAAAGTTTGACATCAACACTTATGGTTGGGAACAAGGAATTGACGTCAGCACTTATGGCTGGGAACAAAATTTTGACATCAACACTTATGGATGGGAACAAAGGGTTGACATCAGCACTTATGGCTGGGAACAAAAGTTTGACATTAGCACTTATGGTTGGCAACAACTCAACTCTATTGGGGTAAAGTCCAATAAGGAGAAAGAGATAAATGATGACTAACGAATGATGGTGAACTACCAACTCAAGGATGAAGGTAGAAAAAATATAGAACAATACTGACTTTCACTGAAGATGGATATACAAAAGGGGCACTCGACTTTTATTGAAGGTTAACTACAAACTTCCACTGAAGGTAGGATATGCATTAATGATAACGAGTTTCCCAAAATTCAGGCATTCCACCTAGAACGGGTCTCAACTCCTTCTTTTGTCAAGGTATTCCACCTGGAAAGGGTAATAAACTTTACCAACTTCTGGATTTTGCCGAGAACGGTAAGAGTTTCTTCTTTAATCAAGATACCACTTGAAAAGGGTAATAAATTGCTATAAGAATCTTTGAATAAACTGTATTTATCATTGAAGTACAACCAACCTCAACAACGAACTATCTCCCATAACATAGAGACTACCATCCATTAGAGTAAATCAAAACAATCTTCTCCACGAACTAACAGACTTACTGTCGAAGTATAGGTTGCTCAAATAAAGAGTCCACCACTTGTTGTTGCGATAACACTGCTGAGAAATGCATCTCTGGTTTCATGGGGAAATACCAATACACTCCTACTGAGGGGAATAGTCTTCTCGTGCAAAATAAATGAACATTATCAATCTAGGGCTCACAGCCTAGAGAGGTTACAGTAACATTGTTGTCGGGGACCACAAATTTAAATCAAGAACAAACCAAAGTGAAACAGTCAACCAAGATACCATATAATGAGGAATAAACTCAAATGGAGACCAAGTTCCATCCAGATAATGAGCCGGGCAGGAAGGCTAAGGCAAAATTCTTCCACGAGGGATAACTCAGTAGGGAAATTGAAAGGATATACACTTTCTTCTTAAGTTTGACACTCTATTGGAGAGAGGATGACATAACTCTACAAAGCGGATAATAAGGCAACAAAAACATCAATGAATGCAAATGATCATCGAATTTTAATTCAGTTGTGTATGATGTGTATGAATGTATGAATGTTATCATGTATATGGTGACAAAACAAACATATTGCACTGGGGATAACCAGGCAAAACCAACATGGGTAAGGACAACACTAAACTAAGTCACATCCAAGATAAAGATTCCATAAGAGAGTAAGTACCAACTGGGGAAACAAAGTCCTACTTCATGGCTTAACTTCACTAGGAAGAAACACGATTTGAAAATAATCAAAGCATAATATGATAGCAATAAACCAATACAATTACAATGATATAAGACCCTCCTCTAGGCTTCACCGGGGAATATCATACAAACTTCGCTAGGGAAGACAATGCCATATCGTCTAGATTTCAACTGGGGATGCCGTACTAACTTCACTAAGAAAGACAATGCCACGTCAACAAGGGGAGTCTAAATAGTATTGGTTACACAGACTTCTCCAGGAAGAATTTATGAAACATCACGAGGATAACAACTTTAGAGGGAAGTATCAAATTTGATTCATCTGAGGAATTAAGAAGTTAACATTATAGTAAGAAGTCAAAATTATGGGGATTTTAAATCAAACTTAACACTTGGAGAGAGAAAACCCAAAAAGTTGACAGCTGTTTCAACACTTCTTTGAATATGATACTGCTTTTGTCCGGCTACTTGGGAAGCACATAAGAACAACAATGTCGTAACTGGAGAGAGAAATGCTCTAAAAGAGATTCCAAATCAATTATCAACACAAAAAGGGAGAAAGAATCCAGTCAAATCAGAAAAGGCTTTATAACTTTAGAATCTATGCTTGATCACAACCAAGCTGGGTAAAGAATCACACTCAGCTAAAGAAATTTGCATCAGGACCTGACTGGAGAATATGGGATAGAGGTATCAAACCACTCAAAACAAAAACCATATAAAAACTTGGAGAAAATCTGAACCAAGACTTAACTTGGGAAAATGGAATTACAAACCCAACACCACACCACGGCCTGGAGGCAACCCACTAACCGATCAACAACTGTAGGGGAAACCGAGCATACGTCTATAAGGCATATCACGAGAAACAACCATGCTTTGAGGAAGATTCATGACTTGGGGAAAACGTTAGTAACTATCTTGACAAAATTTGGAGATGCCCTTGGAAACAAATTTGGTGTCCACAATTTATTGTGCTGGTCAATATAACTCTCACAACTTGCCCTAGCCTGCATGCATTTAAGATAATCTGCCTGACCAAAGAACTTCTAGAGATTTGTCAAATCTCGACGTAATTGTCCTAAATTGACTGAATGATGCATGTTCTTTTCTCAACAACTTCTTATCAGAAACATTCCCTTTATTGTAAGCTTCCTTGATATCAAGCAATTGTTTTTTATAGCGGAAATTTTTTTTCTAAGAATGAAAATTCTAATGCAACAATTATGTAAGTCTTAAAGATTTTATTGAAAAGATGTCACAAAACCTTGTGAATGAATCACTAGCCAGGATGTGACATTGATTTTTTGTATGAAAGGTGACAAAAGCATATGATATTAATCACAATAATTTAGCAAAACTCATGGGAGTCAGGAAACTCTATCTCGTTGAAGTAAGATTTTGAAATAAACACTACTTCAATTAGGACTCTTGAAGGTTGTAGCGTGGCCTGGTTCACGGTTTTAGAAAAAAAACAAATTTTAATGCTCAAAATTATTTGGTTCCCACCCCCTTCATGATGTTATCCAATCTTAAATTCAGTTAACTTGACACGAACATTCATCTCTCAAAAGAAATTTCGAGACGGTAGAGGAACCAACCGAGGTTTTCATTGGACATGCCAGACACTCACTTTTTTATTCCTCTGATTTACTATCACACGACTTCATTATTTCTTTACTTTCATCATCCCTCTTTTATTTTAACAACTCATGTGATCTTGTGTTGTCTTTGATTTATTGAAAGTAATTGTGACTTCCTGAGTCCTTGGTGGATAAAGGATAACAATTATGGTATCGTCATCTTTGACCTCCTAATGTGCGAGAAATAACCATTATGGTATATCATCTTCTTTTGATGCACACTACTGATAGGTGAAGATTGACCATTGTGGTTTTGACTTTCCTCAACCTTTTGAAGGATAACCATTGTTGTATCCTTAGATATGCACTCTTGACGAGTCTTGAGTGCTCAATCAGATTAACTGAACACTATCCTGCCCCTGGTTAAAAATGAGGTTTTTTTAATAGAAAAAGAAACTCCTACTTTAAGGCTAAAAGGGGTTAAAAAGGGTTTCACTCCCTTATATCTCTGGTGTTTGGGAATTTGAAACAATGCATGTACATCGTCAACAGGGTTTTATCCAAAAGCATAAAACCATAAATTTTGTGTTTCTTCAATATCATCATCCTCCCTCCAATCTCTTCCTAGGAAAGAGAATGGGTAACAAGTTTGTATTACAATGCAAAAATAAATTTAAAATTGAAAACAAATACGAGTGAAATGAATAGATTTCTCCAAGACAGATATATGCATTCTATTAAGATAATAATTCAAACGCAAACAAGTTCTTACATGCAAACAGTGCAATCATAAACAAGAAAAAATACAAATGAGAAAGCAGTAAAAATGCTAATAAACTTAGAAGGCTAATCATCCTTAAACTCCAGGGTATCCTTCAATCAAGCTCACCAAAGTTCATACATGCTTGAACAACGGGTTAACTACTCCTTTGTAAACAATGATCTCATTCTCTGTATCGAAAATCCCTTCCAAGGTCGGCAAGAGAGCACACAACTTTTTAGCAATCTTCTTTCTATCAGCGAGGACAACTATCGCTCCTTCTTTAAACAAACCCGAGTTTTTTATTAGTCAAAGGTCAAACATGAGTCAACGAGTGTTGACAAAAAAATTTTAGAATTTTTTAAAGTCAGCAACTATTTTTAAAATATAAAGAAATAAGTAAAATAAACTAAAATTTGTGAAAAATAGTAAAAAAAATATTTTAAAAAAATGAGGTCACCAATATTTTTCAAGAGGTCATTGGATCCTTCCATAATTTTTTTAGAATTTAAAAATCAATAAAATTATTTTTTTTAAACAATTAAAACAAGTCTAATAAAGTGAAAAATCATAAAAAAATACCAAATCACAAAATAAAATTATGAAAAAATAAAAATCAGAAAGAGAAAAACCAAAAGTATTTTTGATATTTTTTTCACAATTTTAGAGGTTGAAATGATTTTTTTATGAATTTTTGAAGTTTAAAACAATTAAAATATAAAATTAGAAAATAAAAATAAAACCAAAATATTATGGACCATTGGATCAATGTCAAAACACGTTAGTAAGCTAATACAAAGGATTAGACGCACTGTGCATATCATGGTCATTAGTGAATAACACACTAGATCAATTATTTAAAAACAAATTTGAAAAAACACGTGGCAATTTCTCCTTGGTTGAAAATGCCAACATGGTCGTCTTCAACCTCTAGCCAACATCAAAACCAGGTTCCTCAAACTGTAAAGTTAGAGGCTCGGACCAATGCCACTCTCTTCGTCTCTTCAAGACAATTCTAATGGTACCTTCATGAAAAATTTCTTTAAACCGCAACTCAATCGATTTGAGAAAAACCAGAAGAAAAAAGTTGGAAAGGGATTTGAAAATTCATGAGCAAAACTCACTTCCAGTTAAAAACAAACGATGCTATGAGCATCAGAGTGATGAGAGCTACATTGTAGTAACAAGTTTGGAGAGAATTGACGGAGGAATCTACCTGATGAAGCTCAACTTCAGAGCTCTGAAACTTGAATTGGATAGCACGATTTAGGGCACCTCAAGGCTTGGTTCTTCTTCTATTAGCTTCAGTGAAGTTCAAGGACGAAGAATGAGCAAAGAAATTAGATTGAAAAATAAGGGAAGAGTGAATTCGAAAACTCAAAATTATGAGCTATGAAGAGAGTTTGGCAGGGTGATTATGGCTATCCATGCTTGCGGAAATGAGTGGAATGTGGTATATATTTATAAGAGAAGTGAATGGAATCAAGAGGAGGGTAAATAATTCAATTTTAGTCTAATTCGTGCACACCTACCTCATGAGTAAAGTTTGACTTGAAAGTTGTCAAAACTCAACCATTCCTTGCGTTGTGATGTGATAAACCTTTCAGGAAACTTAGTTAATCATGTTTAAAAATAAAACACGCGAAAAATTTGTGTTTAGAGGCCATACTAATCAATTTGCAATTTGACTATTTTGACAAAATCAGTTTCATGGTACCAACTTTGCAGCCATGGGGCACACAATGTAGGAAGCTTTATGATGCAATCTTGGATTCTTTAGAAAGCTGAATGATCAAGCTTGACAATATGCTTTGAAAGTTTCCATTTGTATACTTGAGCTGAGAGTTATGTCCATGTGAACTTGTGAAAAACACGCGGATTTTTATACTTAGAAAAATTTCTAAGTATAGAACTCCAAAGTGACCTATAATGTTCTTCAAAATTACATGACCTTCCACTCAAAATTTGGTCTTGGTATTTGAAGATGACATGAAGTAGACATCTTGAATTGAATTTTGGGATTGAGATCACTCAAAAATCAATAAAAAAATTTGAAAGAGTTATGGTCTTTGGAAGATGATGAACAAATTTGGGAAAATTCACAAAAGACCTATAATATTTTCAATTCTTAAACAACTTTCCAAGCATTCCCAAGTCTTTCACATTGAAATAAAGTTGTAGTACACATCCCAAAGATTATTATGGCAAAAAAATGTGATAAAGAAGATAAAAATTGATCAAGTTATCATTATTTGAAGTCAAACCCTATGATTCAAAGGCTTTTCAAAGAGACTTGTAATCTTTCTCATCCATTAGTGATCTTCCATTCAAAATTAGCCTTAGATCCCTAAAGAGAACTTATTAAGGAATATTTAAAGAGAATTATGGATTTGATGTCAATCAAAAATCTCAAAAAAGTAGGAAGATATGGTCCTTTGAAGTCAACAAACCCTATCTCAGAGAGTGTCAAAAGGACATGAAACCCATTTCAACTTTTGATGATTTTTCTTGCACAATTGGATCTTGTCATGTGAAGATAGGTTGTTGTAGATGATGATGATAATCCATAGAAAAAAGAACCAACTCAAAATGTTTAAAATTGAGAGAGTTATGCACATGTGATCAATGAATCAAGCATTTTCTCAATTAGGTCAAACTTGTTGAATCGACCATGAATATTTTAAATTTTATTGGCAAAAGAAAGCATGATGAATCACAATGAAACTTGTTGAATAAGGCATGGAAATAAACACATGAACCTATGGATCTTCTTGATGAATTCCACCACCAAATTTGAGGAGAACTTGACCTATATAGGGCGAGGGAGCCCTTTGAACCAAACATATTTGATATCATAGACATAGCCTTGAATCTCGAACTCTTGCAATCTATTGAAAAAACATTTGACTGAGGACCCCCCCCCCCCCTTAAACCCTAGGTTAGATGGTGAGATGAATGCAATTGTGTCACCACCTACAATATGAACATTCAAAAAGACATATATACATATTTATATGTTATTCTAAGAAAAAATGTACAAGATACACAATTTAAGGTGCTTGGTGATCCCTCAAGAGCAAAGTTAATAATAGGATGAAACAGAAAGGGAGAACCAACTCTAATGTGTGATCTTGATGTATTGGTAATAGAGATGATGAGGGTTCTCAGGGGCAAAAGTTGGGGTATAACGTCTGCAAGCCCAAATTGCCTGGTCCAAAGTCTTATGACAATTACTTGGTTTTTTACCTATGTGTTTCTTGATCAAACTTATTATTTCCTTGTTTGTAGCTTTGACCTGACCGTTGGATTTGTGTGTAGTATGGAGTTCATGTTAGCAGCTGGATTTATTATTCTTAGGCTGATTTCACCACCTTTCGACCAATGAACATTGAACCTTGGTTAGTTGTGATGGTTTCAGGAATTCCATACTCGCGCATGATATGACATTGGATAAGGTTAATGACAGCGTCTTGGTCGACATTTGTTAGAGGCACTTCCTCAACCCACATTGTAAAGTAGTCAATGCCTAATAAGGCATATTTGAGAATTTTAGAATACGTAGGCTTGATTTCCCCTTTTAGATCTAATGCACAACCTTTAAATGGCCATGGTTTGATGAACGAGTGTAACCCGTTGTCCGACACGTGTTGTATTCCTATTTGCTTTTAGCACTCTTGGCATCATTTAGCATACTCAGTGCAATATTTCAGCATAGTATGCCAGTATACCCCTTATCAAAACAATAACCACTTCATTTTGTGGCTTGCCTTGTGGACGTCTGTTTCTCTCGAACAATCCCTAGCCTCTTACTAAAGGTTACTTGCAGGATCGGCTACAATAATCTTAGGCTTATTGTTTTGAGTGTTTTGAGTTGAAACTGGTTGATATAGGATTCGTAGGTAAAAATGGAAAAAGTAAAGGACAACTACAAAGTAAAGAAAAAGTAAATCACAAGACTTGTAATTTAAAGTGAAAACTGGAAATTTCTTTGAGTTTAAATGTGGAAGCATTCATACATTGTCAAGCCTGAACTCGTTTCTCTCTTAGATACAGGTACGTTGAGTGTAATGCTCTAAATGTGACCCCAAAAAAGAATACAAGAATTTTCTTAAATAGAAAGTCTAAAAGCGTAATCGTCGATGGTTACTAGTCCCACGTTTGGATTCATGGAGAACTACCTTAAACAGCTTTGAAACATTCCCACATTCTTAATGGCTTGTGAGTTGGTAACTGCTCTTGCCGCTACTTATTGTCACTTGTCGACACTTGTGTCTTGTTGAGCCTGCCTCCGAAACTGATGTCTTTGTCGACCATCCTTTTTGGTTAACACTTATTTGACTTGGTCGACACATCCTATTGTTCTTTATGGACCCATGCCTTTCTAACCAGTCTTTCTAGCCAAAGATTCGTTAAAGCTTAAGGGCTTCTTCCCTTGTCGAAAATTTCTTGTCAACAAATTTCCCTTCAAAACACCATGTTCGACGGAGTCTCTGTCGACGGGAGAACTCTGGCGTTTTCTCTTACAAATTTTCGACTGCATGTCTCCTCAGAATGACGTCATGCATAATCATGACCACTTTTTGCGCCACAATTTTATATATCAATTAATCACTTTTCATGATTACTCCTAGGTTTTAGGGCGTGGTTTTACAATGAACCCCACTAACTTTTCCATTCCTTGGCGTGTGAGTGAGACTTGTTTCTCTTTTAACGACTTTAATTTCTATTTAAATAGACTTTCAAAACTCTCAGTTCCTTTCTTCTCTCTTTCTGTTTCAGTTCTTCCAACCCTGCAATTTCTGAAAATATTGACGAGACCTACTCCGTTTTTATAATGACCACTCCATCAGGTACTCCCTTCAATACTGGTAATAACCCCATAGCTTTCTTTATTTATATGAAACAAAGTTTGGAATTCATCCCAAAGCCATCATCTAAAGTGAAATCTAAAATTGATGCATGGAAACACCAAATTCTCATTCCTTTTGTTGTTGCAAATAAACTCTTTGCATTCCATGGGCCTTATCCAGCCCAATAGATGCATCCTAAAACTGTCAACAAGTACTTCCCTTGTTTGACCCCTACTATCCCCTATGTGTTCAACCATACAAAACCTATTGATGTTAGGTTTATGGCTTTTGATGCCATGGTGTTCACGTACATACATATTTCAGGTGATACGGCGTATCTTTATTTGCTCAATAAAGTCCAGGGGCAACAGAGATCTCAATGGGAGAAGCTTGGCATTTTCAACATTATTCAAATTTTACGGAGCACCCATACAATCGATCCCAACTTTATTCTCGCTTCACTCTTCTTTTGGGAAGGTTTGACCAACACTTTCCAACTTCCTTGTGGGATGTTGACACCTACCCTATTTGATGTAGTAGCCATCATTGGCCTCTCCCCACTGAGTACGACCTTCAACCCAATTGAGTCGACAAAACATACATTTTTCTTTGACCATTCAGATTTTGCCCGTTATATCACTGATCACCATATTGTGGAAACGGAAGACGTATCCAACACTGAGCACATAGCCTTTCTGACCCTCTGGCTCTCCCATTTCTTATTTTTCACAAGATCTTTAAAAATAGTTCATGATTTCGTACCTATGGAGATTCAACTTCATGAAGGACGAAACATCTCACTAGGCAAGCTTTTGTTGGCGAATCTCTACCAAAGTTTAGGCAATCCTTCCTCGTAGTTGAAGGAACTTCCTGATCATGACAATGGTTTAACCCTCTCGGGTCCTCTTTGGCTTCTGCAACACTGGCCGAATGCCACATTCGAATTTCAACTGGGTCACCCTATCTATAAAATAATTTTGCGTCTAAGTGAGGCTAGAACCATCGAAGGCCTGAGGCTGTCCTTGACCACTCACCCCTACATACTTGATCGGTTCATTTTCATGAAATAAATCAACATGTCCATCGATACCAACACATTTATCTCATCCATGGCTTCTTTCGTGGAGCAACGGTTTGGTCCAGACTGGTTTCGAGAACCCTTTCCTAACACTTCTCAAAATGCCGCCCGTACAAATGCAATTTGGAGGGCCTTTGTAACACCCATTATGCTTTCCTATAGAATTAACGACGGCTCGATAGGATATGGTTTCATGAGCTATCAACCAAAGTTAGTGTCTCGACAGTTAGACCTCAGTCAAATGTTGCCTTCGTCTTTGTTCTACCGCCATGCTGACATTGTCTGGATTGGTAGACAACTCACTGATGAGGAAATTGAGCTTACCTCAAACTCCACCGGGCAGCCCAAACTCTTGAACTTCCAGTTTTAAACTTTGAACACTCCTTTTTTTCTTCGGAGTTGTTCGACCAGTGGTGGCCTCAGTATCAAGAGAAATACTTCTCCATACCTATCTTCCTTCAAAGGCTTATTGATGCCTTCAATGCCCTAGAGACTTAACAACCTACTGCACCATCAATCTCTCAGGAACAGGAGCGCCTTCCGCCAGTCGAATTAAGCCGAAATTCCTCTTCAGGAATGGTGAATAAAACGACAAACACCTTTTTCGTCGCCCCAGTCCCACAAGAAAATAATGATGTGCAACCAAACTTAGAGGTATATATATATTTCTTTTTATGCGTCTAGTTTTTTATGCTAACTTTGAAACTCTCCCCAAGGGATTCCTTGCACAGATGATGTCAAACTGAATCTAACCAAAATTTCTCCTGTTGGGGACAATACTGTAAGGTCTAGTCATCCATCTTTTGCTAATACTAAATGTCAAGTCTTGAACAATATTCCGCCCATCAGCTCTGCAGCCTAAACTGAAATCAAGGCTTTGAAGAAACATGATCCAATGGTAGAACTCAAAAATATTCATCTTATTTGACATACGCCAATTACTTCACCAACCCCTAGTCCAAATGCTCTACCCATCATTGAACTGGATGCCTAAGTAATCCATGCACTCCACCAACAAAGGTCTCATTTGTTTGAGAGTGAGTTTTTAGTTGTTGTTGAGGAGGAAACTTTCATGAAAGATAAGATTTTTAAGCTTTTGGATGCCATTTCCCAACATCATATTCCTGACTCATTGGCTCAGTATTTAATCGACTTCGAGGTTTCTTCAGCTAACTTGCAAAAGATCTTACATTCTACCGGCACACCAATCTCCATCTTAAAACCAAAGCGAATGAAATGAGAGTTGAGTGGGAATTGAGTGAAATTTATGGATAGAAGGCTAATTATTTTGAGGTTAAGATATAGAGCTGCCTTGAATGTAATTCCGCTTTTGACCAAGAAATATTGAACTATCAAAACCAGATCGAAGTGAACAACTAGAAAATTGTTTACGTCGAACGTCAGAAGGTCTTATTGAATTCTCCCGACGGCCACTCACTCGAAGAAATCCAAGAAAATCCACTCTTGAGGGAATAATTCATGGTGAAAAATCCCTTCAAATCAAGAACAAGATTAGTCACCTGGCAGCTAAGAAGACTCATCTATGTAGCAGTAGAAATGTTGAGACTAAGCCATTGGATTGACTTGACTCGCACATATCAAATAAAAATCGCCATCGCGCTTTATTGTTTCCAAAGGAATGGGAAAAGGAGAATAACCCAAAAGAGGGGGAGAGAATCTAAGTTTGAGGGTTGGTTATGCAAAGGAAAGATATTATCACTCTAAACATCTACAGTACTCTGCATGAACCTCTTTGAAAATTTGTGTATTTTGGCTATAACTGTTGTATAAAAATAAATGGTGGAGATGAGAAAAGAAATATATTTTTTTCAATTTTTTCATCCGCCGCGGTTGCGAACCTTTAGTGCCTACCTACCACCTTTTGTGCAATAGGGGATCAGGGTACTCGTAGTTCACCTTTAAAAATTTAAAACACAAGTGTGTTGGTTAATTTTAAATGACGAGACATCATCGTCTTATCTGAGTGGAAGAACATACTTATTACCCATGATTATGAGAAAGGAGAATTTGCGTTATCTCAAAGTGGAGGATATGGCTTGGATTTTAAAACCAACAAACCCTCGCTCAACATCCAACTGGAAAATATCTCACTTCACTACATATTGTAGAAGTATAGTAGTTCGCATCACTACAAGGATTGACAAGAGTCTAATCTTTTGAGAAAATTTTAAAGTAAAAATCCCAAAGTCGCAAAATGGTTTGAATGAGATTAATTGACTTTTAGTATTCTCACAAAAATGTCAAAGTATGATTAATTTGTTTAAAGTTTGATTGAGAAAGTATTTTTTGAAAATGCATGGACCTAAGTCCAAGTTTATTGTGAAAACGGTTCGAGTTTTAAAACAAGAATAGTTTTCAAAAGGAGGGAGAAGCTTTTTGAAATTAAAGAAGATGGGAGGAGATGAAGGTACTATCCTAAAGCATGAGGTAAAAGCTAGGGAAAAAGAACCGTCTGACCAATAAGAAGCCAACACTTGACACAATGAGTCAATGTAGAATTCACATCCTCTGGATTGAAACCAAACAAGTAAAGATAATAAACCTCTCAAAAAACCAAGCTTCAATTGCATTAAGTCTTCACAAAAATTCGGTAGAGTAACAACTGTATACAGATGAATTCCCAATCATAGACAAAGCATGTAATCAAAACAACCTGCATGCAAAGCAAACAAACAACCCAATGTTTTGGGGTAAACCCTAAGAACTCCAGAAAAAATAACAATAGAAATCATAAAGTCTTTAAGGTAGGTCAAATTCTCTAATCCTAAGTCCAAGAAGTCCATCACTACATGATGCCAAGGATAGTGACCAAGTAGTCCAAGTAACATTAAAGTTTTTTATGGTTCAAGTTGATTATTAAGTATCTTCAAAAAGAAATGAAAAGCTCAATGGAGCAAAATAAAAATAACATAAAAGTAAATTCTCAAGTGAGCAAAGATGAAAATAACATGAAATGTAAATTCTAAAATAAATGTGCTTAAAGTAAAGAGCATAAAGTAAAGGAATAAAATAAAGTCAATTGTTAGAAATTAGAGAATAGTTGAATGACCATCTTGAAACTTGCATTTGAAACTCATTAGAGGATTGATAAAACCAAAGTCTCTCAACAACAAGTTTCATTTTCTTTTTGTCAAGTATATCATTCATTTCAAAATCTCTAGGAAACAATAAATGATCAATGATGTTTAAGTGATTCACTTTGATCAAAGCTTATGAAGATTCATTATAGGATTGATAAGAACAAAGCCTCCTAACAATGAATCACAAGATTATTGGATCAAAGGTTTCAAATTAACATACTTGGGCTTACAAATATAGGTTTGGGTCACGAATGATCATTTCTCGAATCGGGACAAAATTCAGTGCTATGTTAAGCAATCGTAAGTGGACTTATATAGAAGTCGCACCTATTTTGGGGCCAGTCAATGGCAATATATATACCATATATTCAGAGAAATGATATGTAAATCATTCTCCAACAACATATAGTACAGGTAAGAAGGGGATAAGACGAAGAGGGAAGGAATAAGAATTAAATCACATTTGAACCAAAAATTTAATCAAGCTATCATTAAAATCATTCATCCATTTTGGTGGAGTTGAACTCAACACCCAAGATCCAATGATGTTAATGAAACTCATGATCAAAATCTCATAGTTCAAGATCACCCAGAATATATACAAAAATAAAATTATATTTAAAAATAAACAAAAAGATTTTTAAAATGGGTTTAAATGAAAATAAAAAGGGGAAAATAGCAACTATATTCAAAACACCAAAGAAAAATTCAATGAGACCATAGAAAAATAAAAAATGATCTCAAATATTTTTATAAATTTTTAGGTAATTTTTTAAAGTCAGAAACTATTTTTAAAATTAAATGAAATAGGCAAAATAAACCAAAAACTATGAAAAATAGTAAAGTCAGAAATAAAAATAAAATGAGGTCACCAATATTTGTCAAGAGGTCATTGGATCCTTCCATATTTTTGTCATAATTTAAAATAAAGAAAAGTATTTTTAAACATTTAAAACAACTCAAATAAAGTGAAAAAAATAAAAAAATATCAAAACACAAAATAAAATTGTAAAAGATAATAATCAGAAAGAGAAAAATCAAAAGTATTTTTAAGAACTTTTTCAGATTTTTTCAAGTTAAAATGATTTTTTTATGAATTGTTAAAGTTTAAAAGAAATAAAATATAAAATCAAAAAATAAAATAAAAACCAAAAAGATGTATACCATTGGATGAGATTGAAAACGCGTTAGTAAGCTAATCCAATGGATCAGACGTGTTTTGAATAACATGGTCCTCAGGAAGTAACACATGTGATCGATAATTAAACAGATTTGAAAAAAAGTGTGGCAATTTGTCATTGGTTGAAGACAGACACGTAAGTCATCTTCAACCTCCGTCCAAGCAAATTACAGGTTCATGAAATGGAAAAATTAGAGCTCGAGACCAGTACCATTCGCTTCATCTCTTCAAGACGACTCCAATGGTACCCTCGCAAAAAATTTATGTAAGGTGTAGCTCAGTCGTTTTGGAAGGAAATATTTTAAAAGGGATTTGAAAATTTATAGCCAAAACTCACTTCCAGTTGAAAACAAATGTTGCGACTAGAATCAGAAATATGAGAGCTTCATTATAGTACCAACGTTTGAGAGAATTGGTGAAGGAATCTACCTATTGAAGTTAAAATTCAGAGCTCTGAAACTTGACATGGCTAGCCCGATTTAGGAAGTCTTAGAGCTTGGTTCTTCTTCTGTTAGCTTCAGTGAAGTACAAGGATGAAGAATTGATGGAGAAAATGGATTGAGGAAAGCTGTAAAACCAAATTCGAAGTTGCAGAAAAGTGGGTTCAAGAGAAAGTTTGGAAGGGTGGTTCTGGCTATCTAAGCTTGCGAAAATTTGTGGGATAGAGCATGTATTTATAGGAGAAGTGAATGGAATCAAGAGGAGATGTGAGTGATGTAATTTGGAGGGAAAATGTTCACACCTGTTTTCATGAAATAAGTGTGATCACATATGCATCAAAACTCATCCAAATGATGTGTTTTTACACTCTAAATCATCTACACGCTTATGCTAAACATGTTTAAGTAGAAAACACGCACAAATTTGGTGATTAAAAGTCAAATAATGGAAATTGCATTATGATTGTTTGAGAAACTTCAGTTCCAAGGTACCAACTTTGAAATCATAGTGTGCACAATTTAGGGAACCTTAGGACTTGACTCTTGATGTGTTGGAAAGATGAGATCACAAACTATACAATGTGAAAAGAATGGAATCAAATGGATGTTTGAGCTGAGAGTTGTGATGAGTCAAAGTTGAGAAAAAGATGCTGACTTTTTGTACTTAGAAAAATTCTAAGTTTTTCTTCAAAAATGACTTATAATGTCTTGTATTCGAACATGGTCTTCCATTTAAAATTTTCTCTTGACCAAAAAAATTGGCATGAAGTAGATCCATTGAATGACATTTTGAGACTTAAACCATTTAAAATCTTCAAAAAAATTAGAAAGTTATGACTTGGTGAAGTTGGTGAAAATTCATGAGATGACCTATAATCTTTTGAATCCTTAGGACAACTTCCATCCATTTTCAAGCTTTGCACATAAAAGAAGGGTTGAAGTTCACATCTTTAAGATAATTATGTAAAAATAATGGGCTCAAGGAGATAAAAGTTGACCAAGTTATGATATTTTGAAGTCTCATAAGGGAATTTGATGGCCTACTTAGAGGACTTGTAATCTTTCTCAAACATTAGGCATCTTACACATAAAAATTTACTGAAACTTTTGAAATGATTTGTTTATAACCATTTAAAGAGGAGCATGTATTTGGAATCACTCAAAAATAATAAAATATGAGAAATATATAGCCCTTAGAAGTTCAAAACCCTAGCTCCTAGAGCCACAAAGTGCCTGGGAAACCCTTTTCAATTTTGACAAACTTTCTTGCACAAATACCTTTGTCTTGTAAATAGAAGTTATTTAGGATGATAACAAGAAACCATATCAACTACAACCACTTCCAAATGTTAAGAATTGAGGGAATTATGAACTTTTGATCAAGAAATCAAGAACTTGTCTAATTAGGTCAAACTTCTTTAATCAACCCTTACATCTTTGAACTATTTTTGACAGCTTGAGGCATAATGAATCATAATAGACTTTTTCATGATATTACTTCAAAGCATCTTAAATGGTGAAGCTTGAATCTCAATGAAGCTTTGTTGAAGAAGGCATGGAAATAGACTCATGAACATGTAGATCAACTTGATGGAATGTGTTGTGCTTTCACCTATAATATAATCAATTAGGGAAAAAATTCATTGTATTTATTAGTTAAGAGTTAATCAATACAAAACATAGATGATCACAATATACAAGTCAAGGTGATTGGTGATTCCTCATGAGCAAACTTAAAGATAGGGAGAAGAATCAAACCCTAGTGTGATCTTGTTGTAATTGAGTTGATATGAGATGATAGAGGAATCTTAGGGGGGAAAATTGGGGTACAATAGTCTCGGCCAAAAATTTATTTACAACAAAACTCGTTTGGAATACCTTAAATCCTGATTTCCTTTGTAATTTTGTCGTTGATCACATTCCAGCTGAGACTCGTTTTTTAATATGTAATCCCTTTGGGAACTTTTGATAGCCATCATGGTATTTATCCATTTTGGCCAACAATGTTTTGACATGCTTTATTTTTCAGTAATTTGAATCTCTTGAAGCATAGGTTTATATTTTTTTTAAATATTTCACGTTTACTTTCAAGATACTTCGATCGAATCGTAGCTCTTCGATCCCATACACATTATTAGTGAACGCCTACAGTACTAGGAATGGTCCTTCCCAATTTGGTGACCACTTCCCCAAATTTCTATCCATCCGATCTATGGGAAGGATAAATTTCCATACATAATCTCCAATTGTAGACGCTTTTATTTTGGCCTTTTTATTATAGGCCCATGCAACTCTCTCTTTTTTTCGAATTAGCACATCCATCGCAGGTAATCTTTCTTCATCTAGATCTATCATTTCACCAAGCATAATATTCTAATACTTCTCTGACGAACATTCTTGTTGGCATTGTACTCGCACTGATTACAAGCATATCTCGACTAGAAAAACCACGTTGCATCTAAATTATAATTGAAAGGGTGTCGACCTTGTCGCCTCCTTGGGAGATGTTCGACAAGCCCATGGAACTTGATCTAATGTCTTATGCCAATTCTTAGGTTTCTTAGAGACGTGTTTCTTAATTAACCTAATTATTACTTTGTTGGAAACTTCTACTTGACCATCAGCTTGAGTGTAATAAGGTGTAGATGTTACCAACTTGAAATCTATTTCAGATGCAAACCCTTGTAACTTACGCCCAATGAAAACTGACCTTGGTCTGTAGTGATTGTCTCAGGAATTCCAAATCTATAAATGATGTTCTTTTGAATGAACTCAATCATTGTTTCTTGGTCAACATTTACCAATGATATTTCTTCTATCCATTTTTTGAAGTAGTTTATCCCCACCAGGATGAACTTTTGTTATTTCAACGAGGCTGGTCGAATTTATCCAATGATATACAGCACCATCCTCGAAACAGCCATGGCTTAACAACTGTGTGCAATTCACTTGCGGTTACACATTAAATACCTGCATGATTTTGGCATTCTTGACATCCCTTAGAAAATTCAATACAATCTTTCAACACACTTGGACAATAGACACTCTGTCGAAATAGCAGCCACTTCTTTTTATGGTCGGCTTGGTGGGCGCCGCAGGCTCCACCGTGGACTTCGACCATTGCCAAATATGCTTAAGTATCCCCCAAGCACTTGAGAAAAAACCCTTTAGGAGTCTTCTTGAACAACTTATTTCCCATGCACACGTAGCTTAAAGCCCTCTATTTTACTTTCCTATCGGCATCTTTGAAAGAATTTTCCAAATAATTCACAATTGGCTTTCGCCAATTTGTGTCTGACAAATTGTCAATGGCAAAAACTTCGAAAATTTAAAAATTCTCCAAATCATCTGCCCCCTCCCCCCCCCCCCCCAGCTTTTGGGGTTGACAATTTTGATGATGGTGTCCTTGTCGAGACCATATTCACCCTCACTTCGACAAAACTCTTCAGATTGTTAGTCGATACCTTGTACCTAAAGGTAATTTGTGCCAAATCATTAGCCACTTGATTTTCTAATCTGGGCACATGCGTAACGCTTACAACTTTAAAGTATTCCAACAATTGATTAACCACTGAAAAATACAAAAGTAAATGTTCTTTTATGTACTTATACTCTCAAGTGATTTGCTTAATCACTAGCTCCAAATCACCTTTAATTTTGACCCTTTTTGCACCTAAATCTTTCAAATGTCTAAGCCCAATGATCAAAGCTTCATATTTTGTTTCGTTGTTGGAGCATTTTCCATCTACCCTACATTTGAATCTTGTTGGTACCCCTTTTGTAGAGATAATCAGAACTCCGACACCAGTTCCATTCTTATGGCTTGACCTGTCGAAATACCATTTCCAAGGGTCGGTGTCTATCAGATTCACTGATGGTTCGACTATTGCGTGATCGGCTATAAAGTCTGCCACGAGTTGGCCTTTCATGGACTTTAAAGGGATGTAAAACAATGAGAAATCAATTAAGGCTCGTTCTGATTTACCAATTCAACTATGTAAAATTGGTTTAGACAACATATGTTTAATCACATCACAATGAGACGAAACATAAACATCAACTAGTTTAATATATTTCTTAAGCTTAATACATGAGAAATACAAACACATGCATAATTTTTCTATCATGTTATACCTAGTTTCTGCATCTATTAATACTCGACTCAAGTAATATATGGGTCTTTAGACTCCATTATCATCCTCTTGGGCTAACATGCTCCCTATCGTTAAGTCAGATGCAGCTATGTACAATCTCATGTTCTTATTTTTACTAAGTGGTAATAAAATGGGAGGCTTTGTTAAATATTTTTTGATTGCATCAAAAGCATCTTGTTGTTCCTTTCCCCAATGGAAGTCACTTTCCGTGTTGATCTTCAGTAATGGCAAGAAAATCTTCGTCTTGCCACTTAGATTTGAGATAAATCTTCTCAAGAAGTTGATTTTCCCCAACAAAGATTGCAATTGTTTCTTTGTCGAAGGAGGCTTGAGATCTAAAATTGCCTTTGTTTCGCTTTGATTGATCACGATGCCTTTTTTGTGTACTACAAAACCTAAAGAGTCTCCTATATGTACACAGAAAGCACATTTTAGTGGATTCATTTTCAATCCGTATTTCCCCATTCTTTCAAAGGATCATCGAAGATAGTCTAAATGACCATTCTCAGATGAAGATTTTATCACGATATTATTAATATATATTTGCATAAAATGTTCTATGAAATCATGGAACATAGCATTCATTTCCCTTGATAGGTTGCTCCGGCATTTTTCAAAGTGAAAGGCATTACCACCCATTCATACATTCTTAACGCCCTTGGGCATCTGAATGCCATTTTAGGCATATCCTCATCTCCTATAAAAATTTGGTTATAGCTAGAATATTCGTCGAGCATGTTAAGATATTCATATCCTGCAGTTGAATCGACTAACATTTCTGCTACAGACATTAAATATTCATCCTTAGGGGTAGCATTATTCAAATCCCTAAAGACTATGCAAACTCTAAGAGTTCCATTTTTCTTAATAACAAGAACAATGTTTGCTAACCATTAGACATACCTTGCAGTTCTGATGAACTTGCTTTTGAGCAGCCTCTCAATCTCTTGTTTGATCTTTAAGGTAATATCTAAAACAAACCTCCTAGGATGCTGTTTCACTTGCCTTTTACCTGGCTGAATAGGTAAGCGATGCCCCACCATATTTCGACTCAGTCCAAGAATTTCACCATAATCCCAGGCGAAAAAATATCTACATTCCTTCAATAACCTGATCATCTTGACTTTCATTTTCAACCCAACTTTGGTGAAGATGTAAGTTGGTCTTTTTATTACACCGTATCCCAGATCAACTTCCTCTAACGGATCTTGGGCTTGCATCTTCTATACCAAATTTAATGGATATTTTTCAAACCCCAAAGGTTCATTGTCATAGATACAATCTAACCTCTGGCTTTCTGAAGCTGTTGTTTGGCCTTGTTGGCCCTTTTCTTGAATTTTAGCTTTGGCCTCGATAGCCATAATTTATAGTTTCTCAGCCTTCAAAGTTGATTTTCTTTTGTTTTTAGCCACATAAGCTGCAATTCGAGCCAAAATTTCTAACTCATTGATCATCGTTGTCGACCATAGGCCACCCCATATGTGGAATCAACTCCCTAGGCCCTACTGCCTCTTCAGAATCCCATATAAAACCACGACCAAGATCCAAGCTTAGAAAACTATTTGAGTTTTCATTAGGAGTGTAATTGTCATCATAAGAAGGCACCAGATTCGCCAAGGGCTTGTTGAAATATATCTTTCCACCTTTAACCTTATTGACCTTATAATAGCTCTGATCAGCATCTATGTTTTCCACTATGCCATCTTTCTTCTAGATGGAAATCCTCTGATGCAAAGTCAAATAGACTGCACCTATTCCATGAATCCATTCACGGTCGAGTAATAAATTAAAGTTTGCTTTGTGATCGGAAAATTAGCAAGTTTACTAATTCGCCTTTGCAGTAATAATGAGGAAAGTTTCCCAAATGTCAATCTCAAGGACTGCATGTAGATATTGAGTTCTAATTGTTGTTCAATTAAACAAAAAAACTAATCTTGGGAATTTTTTTGCTAAATTATGAAAATAATTGCGAATAACGTAAATAGATGCGGTGAATGATTTTGACAGATATGAATCACATGCTAGGGAAGGTGTGTGATTTATTCATGTAACAACACTGAATTAACATTGCAATAACATATTTTCCACAATCGATTATTGGTTCTTAAGGGTATTTATTCCTAAGTCCTCAGTGAGCAAACCTTTAATCATTCATCCAAAGCCCTATGCCCATAGAAACTAACCGATGAAATTAAGAATTATTAAATCAAGAATAATATGGTTTCTATAGGGTATCCCTAGTCCTAGGTGGTATCTACTATAAAATATTCTCATTAAAACATTACCAACAGTGGTCCAACCTAATTGATAATCATACATCAATCTCAATTTGTCCGGAAGGAAAAGCATTAAGAACATCAAGAGAATAAATTAATTATGAAGAATAATGTTTTCATTGCACTAACAACTCAAATTCATTACAGATCTAAATCAGGGACATTCTCCTAGCATTAGGGGGGTTAGCTACTCATAATATTCAAGAAAAACATAGTAGTAAGTGTAGAGATTACAGATTAATGATGAAAATTAAGTCTTCAATTACTAAAGCTCATGAAAATCTTGATTCCAAGCATATATCTAAGTTCTCCAACCTTCAAAGGTGTTCTTTGCCGTTGAAAATCATCCACCCCCTAAGAAATCATGCCCCTGGCTTTTATAACACGTACTGGGATTTTCAGCCAAATTTAGGCCTCCATACATGTTTGTCTGTAAACATCGTAGATCTCACACGCGCATATAAAACGTGTTTTGCTTGCCTGACCCATGCGCGTATCATACGCATATGGGCATAATGGAATTTTGCCTATGTTTCACTGCTCTGCGTATGAAACACATATATGCTAGCCATGCACCAGGCCATACGTGTATGGTACACGTATGGGCAGTCTTGATGATAATTAAATGTTTCCTCTATCTTTTCAGCTGCTCTGGTCTGTTCCGTGGTCCTTTGACTTTGTGAACCCGTATTCAACCAACATACTACCAAAAAGCGTAAAAATAGCCAAAATAATTTAAAAATCTTAAAACAGTAACTAAATAAACATTGACTCAAAAAACAACTAACTAAGAACAAAGTGTTACAATTTTCCTGAATTTTTGAGGAATAAGAAATAAAACTATATCACAAATGGTGACTGATCACAACCCCAAACTTAGTTTGTTGCTTGTCCTCAAGTAATGCTCAGGATATCAATAAACCATGTCACCCCCAAAAATAATGAAATTTCATGCTTACCATAATACCTCTGAGATCTTTCGTGACGCGCTCTTACTTTCACCTTCAAATTCCTATGTCTTCCACTTTTGAGTGTCTTGCCGCACTTCCATAGAGTAATATTGTTTCACCTGTCAACTTATATCACAATCTCACCAAGTCTCTCAGAGTTAAAGTGTTTTTCATTCAACATTTCAATGTATACAATACCGACTCATGAGTTTGAATAGATTCTCCCTTCATCTCAACATGCATTATACACACACTTTTTAAGGTCTTTTTAGGTTGTAATGGGGCTTGGGTTAAAGTGAAATATGAAAAAGGAAAAACATGGTTTTTGGCTCAGATTGAGTGTTATCATTCTCTTACTATTTACCTTCCAGACTATCTTCATTTGACACATATTTTCACTGGAGGGCTCCACTACTCAGTCTTTGGAGTATCGAGTATTTTCTTTCGGTGAGTGCTCGTCTTTACTATCATTCTTTTCTTTTCTTTTTCTTTTTTCCTCTTTTTCGCACTCACCACCTGATATTTTTTTCTTAATTATTCTGTGTAGTCGACATTTTTTTCTTAATTATTCTATGTAGCCACCCCAAACTTAAAGGTTGATATTCCAACAACAACTCCAAACATAGAATCGAACACATATCAACAATAACAATAAGCACTCTGAACAGGGTAAGGAGGTATTTGGGCCAAGGGTTAACATGATAAGGCGACACACACAAACAAATTGATACAGGATCTAAAGGGTTTAGAAAAGGATAATAATTTCAAGGGATGGCTAGAAAGGATCAGGGGTATAACAAACAATGTGCCTCAATGTGTGTAATCATGTAGTGATGTAATGAAAAGAACTTACGCAAGCTTTGAGTGATAGATACATACCTCATATGTCTCTCATTATGAATTTGTGTGTTGGCTTTTTTTGTTCTCACCATGTTGGGTAAAGTTGAAAAGATCCATGGTACCTTCTGTGTGGTGCAGCTTCCTTCTCAGTTCGGGATACACGGTGTTCATCTGGAAGCAGAGCTCAAGCAAATGGCATCCAGTCATTATTCATAGGTATCTACATTTTTGGGGAGATAATTCAGCAGCCTCACCTTTTTCAGGAACAAGCAACAGTTTTTCGTTGGACTCTTTTCATCCACTATGGTTACCATTCATCACTTATTCACAAAATAAATCATAAATGTAACACTTGAAACAGACTTCATTAATAATTTAAAAGCCCAAAATGACAGAAAAATGAGGAAAAAAAATATAAATAGTTGCGCAATAAACTGATACGTGTAAAGTACGCATTTTGAAAAGTGTTGTACCCCAAAATTTTCCCTCCCATATTTGGCAAAACATTTCAAGAGAGGTCCCCAAATTGCTCAAGGAAGTCCAAGAGTTGACTAGACAAACTCTCTCTTAGGGCAGTCTACCCCAAATTAGGGTTTCAGTTTACACCAACATAGTTGAATCCAAAGGGTCCCAAATGCTCACTATTGTCCTAATATGTCCTCAATATCATCCATGTCAAGTTTCAAGCCTTGAAGAGAAAGTTTCCTCAGTTAATTGCTCAAAGGCCTGAAAATCGATTGTGCTAGGGCAAAAGTCAACTGTGGCCCACATGCAGTCAAACTTCAAGATTTTTGGTCAACATTCTCATTTTGAAGTTTTATTCATCATTTGATCAAGGGTTTATCATGATTCCTCAAGGATTGCTCACAATTCATCAAAACCCAAAAGTTGCTAAATTAGGGTTTTACAAGAAAAGTCAACTCAACTTTGACCAAGCATAACTTTCTCATACTTTATCAGAAATGACCCATCCAAAGCTCATTTTGAATAGTATGTAATTCCCTACAATTCATCTTCATCTCCCAAGTTCAAAATATGCACTCACAAGAAGATATAAATTTGGACATTATAGGTCATTTTGAAAAGTCAACACAAACACCTTTTTTTCAAAGCTTCATACATGAACATGGAAGACTCAATTGAGATGAGACAAAAAGGGTTGCTTAGAGGACATATTAAGCTTTCTAAAAAGTCAAAGAACACCTCTCTAGGGTCAAAATTGAGAGAGTTATGCATCGGCAAAGTTGACCCTTTTTGCAAAATTGCCAAAAGTCAAATGTGTTTCAAATTGCAATTTTTGTCAAATGGGCCCAATTATTTATGCTTGCATTGAGTCTGTAACATGACCCATGACCCATGATCCTTCCCACTTGTATTTATTTTATTTTTGTCATTTATTTGGATTTTATTTCAATTAAATCAAATAAAATCAAAATAAAATCATGAAAAATATCAAAACTAATCAAAGCTTGAGATTTTGTGCATGTTTAGGCCTCTTATACAGCTGGAAAGAGAATAAAATCGTGCAAGCTTCAAATGGACACAAAAAGATTGGATTTTCTCAATTTGGAAAGATTTGCACAAAGAATCAAATCTTGAATCAATGATCTTAATTGAGGAAGATTTGAAACAAGTTTGTAACCCTAATTGATTCTAGAGTACATATAGAACATTTGCAGAGCAAAAAAGAGAAGATTAGAGGCGTGCAAAGGTGAAAACAACTTTAAAAAAAATCAAGAAAAGTTGCAAACTATTTTTTCAGTTCCAGGCTTCCTCAAGCCATTCCAGTCATACAAGTCGCTTTCCTGGACGTTCTAGGATCCTATTCCAATCCTTAGCAAGCTCCCTCAAGCCCAAAATTGCACTTTAAGCATCTCACGACACTCATACTTTTTTGAAATCGAATATCACGATTCTGGCATTTGTAGCATGATTTCTTTGCATATTCTTGATCCTTGAAACATTTTCAAACTAATGGTAATAATTAATTTCATTTTCATTAACTGTAGAGCAAGATGCCATAGTTAGGGTTCTTGGCTCGTTTTTGGGATTTTTCTTTACAGGTACAATTGGCCATGGACAAGGGTGCCATGATGCTCGTGAGGTTTCCATGAGTTGATTGGTACTATTGTTGGGCATTTATCTTGCTCGTAAAAGATTTTGGAGAAACACAGGCTTATACCTACGCCCAGATGACTGTAAGTAAAAGTCAAGACTTTTAGCAACGGTGGGAGAAAGAAGAAGGATGGCATGGCACTCCCTGATTTGCCTATTCAAAAATTTGCGTGTTTTAATAATTGTTATTTTGTTTTCCATTGTAATAATTGTTTGTTATTCCATATACAAAAGAACAAGCCAGCCCAGCTGGCAAGCGTGCAATGGACAGAAGCCAAAAGGCCTGGGTTCGATCCCCAGGTCCCCATATTATTTCATGATTTTGTTTCTTGCATAATCAGGCACATGTGCATGCAAGGAGATCACCATACGCCATCATCCTTCAACCATTAGATCTCCAGCATGCCAGATCCAACACATATCACGTGAGGGCCTATCATGGGCGTGAGTCAAGCCAATGCATGGGATCTGGAAAGTCAACATGGGCCAGGCGTATTTGGGCTTGAATTTTCAATTTAGACCCCCCCTGTTTGCTAGCACAACCAGGCCCATTTCTTTTTTCTTTTATATTTTTCATTTTATTTAATTTCTTTATTCAATTTATTTTCTAATCACAAATTAATTTCTTTTCTTACAAAAAATCATAAAATCAATTTCACTAATTCAGAATTTAGGTTTTATTTTATTAAATTAATTTTATATTAGTTTTAATTTTAGGGTAATTCTAACCTTTTTTTTGTAAATATTTAAAATGAATTAGAAAAATTAGGGTTATCATATGATTTAATTTTTATTTTCTTTTCTCAATAACAAAAATACAAAAATAGGTTAAATTAATTATTTTTCTTTATTTAAATTATTGAGTAATTAGGTTTGTATTTATTCAATTAAAACTTTATTTTCCTCAAAATAATCAAAAACCACAAAAAAAGATTTTCCTTTCAATTAGGTTTAGACGGGGTCAAAACCCTAATTTTTCTCATTCTTAATTCATCGTGCGCGTTTACTATTTTTTGCGATATTAATGTAACTGCTCATGGTATGTAATAGTTTAATTAGGATTTTTCTTTTATTTATCGTTTTTGTGGGTTTTTGGCTATGTAATTAATCCCCCTCCCCGAAGCCTTGTAATAGCGTAGTTTTATTTCTCGCATTTTAATTTTCGCAAATATTAATTGTTAGATGTACGATGATAGGATTGCATGACAAGACTGCATGTTAATTTAAAATGGCTAGAAAACCCTAAATTTACAAAGATAATAACTGAAATTAAATCACTCGCACATGCGCACTCCTAGGATATACTCTCACTTCAGTTGCGTTCGGTAAACGATCATTAAGTATAAGGTGTCTTAGTGGTTGCCCTCTTGTCAAAACAAAGATCAAATGTCCCGTTCGGAAATGTTGCCTCGGAAATGTTTCCTCGAATATGATCTTAAGACATTAAGGTTATTACTAAGACGTCCTAACATTGCTTTAGTGATCGTATGTCCCTTTCGAATTGACCCTTACAATTCCAACGACGGTGCTGCCTAGTCATTAATAGTGGGATAGCATTGTCCAAAGGAAACAAGAACAGAAACATTCTTTTTTCGAGTAGGTAGATGCTAGTAGGTACTTGCTCAAAATAAACTTTTTCACACTTACACTCTTTTCAAACAAAGTTTTCAAAAACACTTCGTAACACTCTTGAGGACTGATACAAGGGTTAAAACAAAGTAAAACAAAAACTTTTCAAAACACACAAGCACGGAAGCAATTTTTAAAATGATGAGCAAGTACCTAAGAGCCCGTGGAAAACCACGGATAGAAAGGGTGTTAATACCTTCCCTTTCTATAATCTACCCCCCGTACTCAAAATCTCGAAAAAGGAATTTTTTTTGTGCTTTTTTCCTTTCCAGTTGGCTAAAATAAAAGTGGGTGAAGACTCTTGCTTACCGCAACATTTTGCAAACAAAAAACGCAAAATGCAAACCATCATTTTCCAAAACAGTCGGTTCTGCCACCGTATCACAGAACTGGCGACTCTGCTGGGGAATATAAGCGGGGTATACCTTAGGATTTAGTTCATCATAAATTGCTTCTTTTGTTTGTTTTGGTTGCTTTACTTTTAAGGGTTTTGTTTGGGAGTTACTATAGATCCTAACCCGGATCTGGGGGAACCTTTTAGGTAAGTAGCAATAAACTGTGAGGGAACTATACAGCGTTGACCGATACGGTTGAAGTAGTAGCTACGTTGGTGTGGCACATTGGTTGGTACCGGTATCCCTTGTGGAGAAACGAGGTGAATACGGGGCTGTTATATGTATCGTTAAGCATCAACTGACCTTAGAACCTTTAATCGACCAACTTGGCCATTAGAAAGTAGTGAGATAGTCGACCTCGATATAAAGCTGAGAATTGGTTGATACTCGATGCTACATTCATTGAGACCATACTCTCAAGATAGTTCCGGCTGCAAGAAAAGATTGTGTGGGCTGAAACCATGACCGATGGAGGATGTTCAGTGATATTGAGAACCTCTAGAACCCGGTTAATTTTGCTAGGACAGGTTGAAACCAACTGAACTTCAAGAGGGTAATACCTTTGACTCCATGCAAGCCTTAAACTTAAGGGCTTTTGTGTGATTTGTTTGCCTTTTCCATGTCTGTTATCTGTTATACTTGTTGTTTGTTATACCATGACATCATGCATCATAACATAACATGCATACTTCATTACACTAACCATTTCAAAGACCGAGGGGATTTATCTTTGTTCTGTTTTGCAGATTATGGCTTCCATGCGAAGAAACACCACCCGAGTTAACTTTGTGCAAATACTTGCTCAACTCAAAGATTTAGCCTCGAGAGTTTCTGATACTTCTTCATTCATTAGGATACATGGTCAGCTTCTTAGCTTGGTTACCTCAAAGTTTGATGAGCAGATGATGAGTGTGTTTTTCCAGTTCTTCGATCATGTGCATCATTGCTTCACATTCCCAGATTATCAACTGGTTCCCACTTTGGAAGAGTTTTCTCACTTATTAGGCATATCCATCCTTGAGCAGATGCCCTTCACAGGTATGAAAGAGACTCCTAAACCAGAAGACATTGCCTCAGCTCTGCATCTGAAACAGGTTGATGTAGTATCCAATTGGGAAACACGAAGCGGGGTCGAAGGGTTCTTATCCAAATTTATGATAGATCAAGCTCAGCTATTCTGGGATAATTTGGATTTTCAGACTTTTGAAGACATCTTGGCTCTTCTTATCTACGGTTTGGTTCTCTTCCCGAATCCAGATTCCTTTATAGATGTGAATGTGGTTAAGATCTTCCTGTCTCACAATCTTGTGCCTAGTCTACTAGGTGACATCTTGCATGCCCTATACACTCGTACTGTGCGAAGAAGAGGGACCCTTATATGTTGTATGTTGTTGCTATCGAGGTGGTTTATTTCGCACCTCCCTAAGTCTGTACTAAAGAACAAAGAGGGTTTGGGTTGGTCCTACCAGATAATGTCACTTGCCCGTACAGATATTCTTTGGAGTTCCCGGGCTATGGAAGACATTGCAGTCATTGATCAGTGTTAGGGATATCCTAATGTCCCATTGCTTGGAATCAGAGGAGGTATAACCTACAATCCTTGTCTAGCTTTACGACAATTTGGTCGTGCTCGAAGAGACGGTCCCCATGAGTACTTCTTGAGGATATTTCCTTTGACTACAAGGAAGACATTAAGGAGCATCGCTGAAGGTTCATACGAGCTTGGGGCATGGTGAACAGATCTGACCCCCAAGAGTTGGGACCAAAGACTTCTCTTCCTATGCAACCTTATCTCCAATGGGTCTGAGCTCGTGCTCAGAAGCTTGGGATGCCTTATGAAGCCGTATTGCCTGTGATTGTGGAGCCCACTAATGAAGAAGGTGTTCCTTACACGGTTCTTTATCCTTACATGCCTACTGACCTTGGAGCATTGAAGAAGTCTTGGATTCAGTTGAAAGAGGAAAGGGATACTTACCGGGAGAAATACCATGAGCAAGAAAGGAAGATTTTGAAGCTCACTAGGCAGCTTGAGAACGAAAGAACGATCAATGACTATGTCAGCACGAAGGGGAAGCGTCCATGGGATTTTTGATTTTTTTTGCTTTTCTAGTTTTAGATTTGTTTTTCATTTACTTCTTTGTAACGCCTCAAAAAACATTGTTGAACCTTTTACAAGTTATTCTAATAAAGTTTGTTTAATTTTTGGTTTGCAAATTTAAATCTCCCAAAGTCTTTGAAATCATTACATACGCATCCCATTGTCATACACATCATTACAGGTATCATTACAGGTTTCTCATCTCCTTCGCTGTTTATTTCAGCACGAAATGTCTTCTGAAACCTCTTCCGATCAAGCCATCAAAGCTCTTCAGGCACAGAATGCCTAATCCCAAGAGATGTTCTTGAGCTTGGCTAAAGGGAAAGAGGATTTGAAGACTCTCATTCTAAAGGAGAAGAAGAAAAATAAGGAGAAGGTGGTTCTTCTGAGTATGGGCAAAAGATTTGGGAATAGGTTGCGACAGGAAGTTGATATGATCTCTTTGTCCAAGGACGGGGAAAACCAAGAAGAAAAATAGGGCTCCAGTCTTGTAGTCTCTGATAATGATACTGATTTTGATGATGAGCAATATCCTCCTGTCGAGGATAGGTACAATCAACTAGAAGACCGGCTGAGTGCTATGGAGGTTCAGAAGATCCTTGGCTTGGATTTCGAAGATCTAGGACTGGTATCAGGAATGGTGATCCCTCACAAGTTCAAAGCTCCAGTTTTTTCCAAGTACGATGAAGTGTCCTGTCCAAAACTCCATCTCCGCTCGTATGTCAGGAAAATCCAACCCCACACTGTTGATAGAAATTTGTGGGTGCATTTCATTCAAGATAGTCTGTCAGGGACTCAGCTTGAATGGTTTTATCAGTTGGAAGGAGCCAATGTCTGAAACTGGGAAGATCTTGCTGCTGCTTTTTACAGGCAGTATCAGTATAACACCGACCTTGCTCCCACTCGTACTCAGCTCCAGGGTATGTCAATTGGTGCAAGTGAAGGGTTCAAAGATTACGCTCAAAAGTAGAGAGACTTAGCTGGAAGAGTCCAACCCCATTTGTCTGATAGGGAGTTGGTTGACATGTTTCTAGGGATGTTATTTGGTCCATTTCAATCATCTGATCGGCAGTTCGTCATCTGGATTCACTGATTTGATTTTGACTGGAGAGAGAGTAGAAGCTGGTATCCGAAATGGTAAGATACAGAAGGATGCTTCATCAAATGCAGCAAAGAAGCCTTTCACCGGTAAGAAAGAAGCTATTGCAATCTACGGCCCGAGGGGCCAAAGCAGACCTGAACACCGTCAAGTAGTAAATGCGGTAGTGATATCAAGACCCATAGTTGCTCCACAATGCAACCATCAACCAAGGGTGGAAAGACCACAAAGACAGTACACTCATCTCAATATGACCTTGTCTCAAATTATACCACAGTTATTGAAGACCAACCTGATAACTCTGAGGGAAGCCCCGAAGAACCCCGACACCTCTTCTCCTCAATATAACCCGAATGCCCGCTGCGCCTATCACTCCGATAGCTCAGGTCATGATACAAACAATTATTGGGCTTTGAAAAAGAAAGTACAAGACTTTATTGAAGCTAAAGAAATTGAGTTTGATGCTCTAGAGAAGCCCAACGTCATAACTACTCCCATGCCCAAGCATGGTCACAGAGTAAATGTTGTGGGCGATGATTTATTTGTGACCTCCGTGGAAGAAATTTCTACTCCTTTGATGATAGTTAAGAAGAATCTATTGTTGGCCGGTTTATTTTCGAGTTGTGGCGAAGGTTGCCACGTGTGTTCAATTCTGCCTACTGGTTGCCACTTATTGAAATCAGGTGTTCAACGCCTGATGGATAATAGAGAGATCTTGTTCGAGAAGACTATGATTCTGTTAGTTCTAATTGAAGATGTTGCCATCATAACCATTTCCTCCAATCCTTCCAAGGCTTCCTCGAGAAAGCCTGTTAGGATTACACCCGTTCCAAGAATCGCTCCGTTAATCATTACTATCCCTGGTCATATCCCATACACTTCGGATAAGGTTGTCCCTTGGTACTATGGGGCCGATGTGTATTACCAAGGAGTTAAATAAGACTTAAAAAGTGAGGAAGCTGAGGCTGATGTCAGAAATATTGTCGGGGCTAGCAAGGTCACCAGAAGCGGAAGACTCTTTTCTCCCGAAATTTCCCCTCCGACTATTCACAAACCTGTTGTCATTCCATCTGCTAGTACATCAGCTACTGTCCCAGTTCTTACTCCAATTATCACCCCTGTCGCCGAGCCATCTGGGACTCGGGGCAAAGAAATCACAGGTGAGCCTGCCCGGACGGAGGCACCTAAGAAGATCATTGTAGAAACCTCTAAGCAGGAGATAGAGGAAATTATGAAGATTATCAAGAAGAGCGACTACAACATAGTCGAGAAGCTGGGGAAGACCCCGTCAAAAATATCCATGTTGTCCTTATTGTTGTGTTCTGTAGTCCATGCAAAGGCTTTAATTTCTTTCCTCAAAATTGCGCATGTGCCGCAGGAAACTTCTGTCGATCAATTCAAAGACTGCGTAGCTAGTTTGACTGCCGACAATGGGCTGGGTTTCTCGGACGCAGATCTGACTGCTAAAGGAAGAAATCATAATGATGCTCTGCATGTCTCGATCGAGTGCAGGGGCGCTACTATGGCCCATGTACTGGTATATACCGGGTCCTCATTGAATGTTCTGCCAAAGAAAGCATTAGACCGTTTGGACTGTGAAAGTTTGATTCTGAAGCTGAGTAATATTATGGTCAGGGCTTTTGACGGGTCAAAAAGGATGGTGCACGGGGAGGTGGACATCCCTGTTAAAGTTGGATCTCAGAATTTTGGGTCCACCTTCTATGTAATGGATATCAGACCATCATATTCTTACTTGTTGGGTCGTCCTTGGATTCATAAGGCTGGGGCAGTGACTTCAACGCTCCATCAAAAGCTGAAATATCTGACAAAGGGGAAGATTGTCACGGTACAAGGTGAAGAGGAGTATATGGTGAGTCATATCAATTCCTTTCATTATGTGGAGATGGATGGGGAGTTCATCGAAACCCCGTGTCAGAACTTTGAAGAGGTCCCCCAGACTTTAGCATCGACTGAAGTTGCTATTGACAAACCTCCGATGAAGATGGATTCCCTCAAGGATGCCAAGGCTGTAATTGAAAAAGGTGGGTGTGCAAATCCATGATTTCACACACAAAACTGACAAGTTTGGTTTGGGCTTTACTGCAGAGGCTCAAAGGGTTGTTCGGCGCGCACGGATTGGAAGACATCCTCTGCACATCAGTAATCAGGAAGTAAATGCAATTGAATATGATGAAGAGGACTCAGATATCGACAGTTGGATCTACCCTACAACCAATGGTGGCTTGAACAACTGGATGGAGAAAGACTTCATACCTATTTCTTTTATTCCACAGTAATTGACTTTTGTTTTAAAGAGTTGTAATAAATAGTTTGAAACTTTACGGCATAGTGCCTTGCCCGAGGCACCTTGGCCTTGCTTGTGAAGGTTTATTATTTGTCATTTTCATATATCGTTAATAAAGCATTGGACGTTTCTTGCATTACAAATTTTGCACTCCTTATTTTTCTTTTCTGTCTCTCACTCTATTAAAACAGCTATGCTCTTACACACACTCACGTATCATAATGCAGATTTGTATCCACTCTGGATCCCATTGATAACAACTATGCTACTGCCAGTTATGACTTCGAAAATCCGATCAACCAAGCTGAGGACGAAGGTGAGGATGATTGTAAGGTTCCTGGAGAACTTGCTAGATTGTTACTGCAGGAAGAGAGGGCCATACAGCCCCATGAAGAGCCAGTTGAATTAGTAAATTTGGGTACAAATGAAGACAAGAAAGAGGTTAAGATAGGTTAGAATCTGGAGTCTAGTGTCAAACAGAGGTTAATACAAATGCTACGCGACTTTGTTGAGATCTTTTCTTGGTCTTATAAATATAAGCCTGGTTTGGACACCGATATTGTGGTACACCGCCTATCGACTAAAGAACATTGTCCTCCTGTAAAGCAGAAGGTTCGCCGTATGCGCCCTGAGATGTCTGAGAAAATCAAAGCTGAGGTCATGAAATAGTTTGACACCGGATTTCTGGTTGTTACTTCTTATCCGCAGTGGGTTGCCAACGTGGTTCCGGTGCCTAAGAAGGATGGTAAGGTACGGATGTGTGTGGACTATAGAGATCTAAATAGCGCGATCCCCAAAGATGATTTCCCACTTCCTCACATCGATGTTCTGGTCGACAACACCGCGCAGCATAAAATCTTCTCCTTTATGGATGGTTTTTCTGGTTACAATCAAATCAAGATAGATCCTGAAGACATGGAGAAGACAACCTTTGTTACGCAGTGGGGCACCTTTTGCTACAAGGTAATGCCTTTCGGGTTGAAAAATGATGGGGCAACTTACCAGCGCGCCATGGTCGCTTTGTTCCACGACATGATTCACCATGAGATTGAGGTTTATGTTGATGACATGATCGCAAGGTCCTAGACTGAGGAAGAACACCTTGACCATCTACAGAAGCTATTTGACAGGTTGTAAATGTACAAGCTGAGATTGAACCCGAACAAGTGCACCTTCGGGGTAAGGTCTGGTAAGTTACTGGGTTTCGTCATCAGTGATAAAGGTATTCAGGTGGACCCTGCCAAGGTAAAAGCCATACAGGAAATGCCGGCTCCCTGCACAGAAAAGGAGGTTAGATGCTTTTTGGGACGTCTGAACTACATCGCCCAATTTATTTCACATCAGACTGCTACTTGTGAACCAATCTTCAAGCTGCTGAAGAAAGATCAAGTGGTAAAATGGAATGATAAATGTCAGACCGCCTTCGAAAGGATCAAGGAATACCTCAAAGAGCCACCTATCCTGATGCCTCTAGTGGAAGGAAGAACTTTGATCTTATATTTGACAGTGTTGGATAATTCAATGGGGTGCGTGCTGGGGTAGCATGACGAGTCTGGCCGAAAAGAGAATGCTATTTACTACCTTAGCAAAAAGTTTACCGACTGCGAGACCCAATACTCGTTGCTCGAGAAAACTTGTTGCGCTTTGGCATGGGCTGCTCGCCGGCTGAGACAGTATATGTTGACTCACACTACCCAATTGATATAAAAAATGGATCCAATCAAGTATATCTTCGAAAAGCCTGCCTTGTCCGGAAGAATAGAAAGATGACAGATGATCATAACTGAGTATGACATCCAATACACAACCCAAAAAGAAATCAAGGGGAGTGTATTGGCAGATCATTTGGCGCATCAGGCCATGGACGACTACCAATCCATGAACTTCGAGTTCCCGGATGAGAACATCATGTTGGTGACCGACTATGAAGAACCTGGACCGGATGAAGGACCTGAGGAAGGATCCCGATGGTCTATGTACTTTGTTGGAGCCTTAAACGCGTTGGGTAATGGTATTGATGTTGTTATCATATCTCCGGAGGGATTTCATACTCCGTTCACCGCCCGATTATGTTTTAACTGCACCAACAATATGGCGAAGTACGAGGCATGCATCCTGGGTCTTCGAGCTGCTATTGACCTGAGTATTACGTTCTTGAGTGTATTCGGAGATTCTGCTCTAGTGACCAGTCAAATCAAAGGCGAGTGGGATACGAAGCACCCAAATCTTATTCCTTACAAAGAGTATGTACTGACGTTGCTCCCACACTTTGAGGAGATAACCTTTGAACACTTCCCCGGAGAAGAGAACTAGTTAGCGGACGTGCTAGCTACCATGCCTTATATGTTCAAAGTTAGGTGGGATAATGAAGCTCCCCAGATTACCATCGAGAGGTTGGACGAACCCGCACATTGTTGTGACATTGAGACTAAAGAGGTAGCAGATAAACCCTGGTTTCACGAAGTAAAGAGGTATCTTGAGGCTCAAGAATACCCCGAGGGCGCATCTGTTAATGATAAGAAGTTCTTGAGAAGGTTCGCTGTGAAATTCTTCATCATTAATGGTGTCCTTTATAAACGTAACCATGATTTGACTTTACTATGATGTGTGGACAAGAGCGAGGCAGAAAGGATCATGGCAGAGTTACATGAAGGTACCTTTGGAACTCATTCCAGTGGGCATACCATGGCAAAGAAGATCCTACGGGCTGGATATTATTGGTCTACTATGGAAGCTGATTGTTATCAACACTCTCGGACCTGTCATAAGTGCCAAGTCTATGCTGACAAGGTGTATGTACCTCCAGTTCCTCTGAATGTTTTGACAACTCCTTGGCCTTTTGCAATGTGGGGCATCGACATGATTGGAGAGATCAGACCTACTGCGTCTAACGGGCATCGCTTCATTCTGGTAGCAATTGATTATTTCACAAAGTGGGTTGAGGCAGCTTCTTTTGCTACAGTAACCAAGAACGTCATGGCGTGGTTTATCCGACACAATCTAATATGTCGATACGGTGTACCAGAGAGGATCATTACGGACAATGGTACAAATCTCAACAACATGATGATCACCGAGCTCTGCAAACAGTTTAAGATACAACACCACAACTCTTCTCCCTACCGGCCGAAGATGAATGGGGCTGATGAAGCGGCTAATAAGAACATCAAGAAGATTGTGCAGAAGATAACGGTGACATACAAAGACTGGCATGAGATGCTACCATTCTCTCTTCATGGGTATCGCACCTCAGCATGGACTTCGACAGGGGCAACACCCTACTCTCTGGTGTATGGCATGGAGGCAGTCTTACCCATTCAAGTCCAGATACCCTCTCTCCGGATTATGAAGGATGCAGGTTTGAACGAGGACGACTGGATCCAGACCCGGTTTGATCAGCTGAACTTAATCGACGAGAAGAGACTTACTGCTATTTGTCATGGTCAGACGTATCAAAAGCGGATGGTCAAGGCTTTTAACAAGAGGGTCAGACGACAAGAATATCAAGTTTGGGATCTGGTGATCAAACGCATCATATTTCCGCAAGGTGATCCCAGGGGCAAATGGACCCCCACTTATGAAGGGCCATTTGTGGTTAAGAACATTTTCTCGGGAGGAGCTATGATTCTAACCACCATGGATGGTGACGACCTTCCTCACCCCGTCAATTCAGACATAGTGAAAAAATACTACGCATGATCAAAGACCCGCTAGGTTGACCGGCCTAGGCAAAAGTAAGGGCTTCCCGGCGAACCAAAATGGTTCGGGCAAAATAAGGGATGAAATGAAAAAACTGTACAGCCGACAAGTCGAAAACCTGAAAAGGCGGCTTGGGCAAAAAAGGGTATCCTGGTGGACTGAAAACCCGAAAGGGCGTTCCAGGAAAAAATTAGGGATCAAAGCGTAACACTATGTCTCATTGGATCACCTTGTAACCAGATTTCGGTATTGACTATCAAGCTCGGACAGCGCCAATCAATCTGATTTACCTTCAACCAAGTATCAAAGTGATGAGATGCTCGAAGATATAAAGGCAATAGTAGAGTTGGAACCCAGTGGGATTGTTCACATAGTTGTTTTTCTTTGTTTTTCATAAATGTATAATTTCTATCTTTCGACGGTGTTCTCTTACTAGGACATCAGCCTCTTGTACAAAACGTCTATTATAGGCTAACTTCAAGGATCAATACAATTCATTTTACAATAAATTTCAAAAAAACAATTGTTTTTCTGTTTTGTTTTGCAAGAACGTCCAATGATTCATTTTTGATATATGCATTTGAAAATAATTGCTGCTCATAAATATTTACATGCGAAATAAGAGCCAATTACTCGTAATTCTAGGAACAGGGGCAAATAAGAAATGTCCAAACCTTACAGTTGCTCTACCCACCAGGTACAGGGACATAGCCAGCTTGAGAATATGACTAAAGGTACATACACTCCCCGCAGGGTAGAAGGTATCTAAAGACAGTGGTGTTAGCTCTCCCCAATCGAAGTTCATAATCGCGAATGAGTCGGCAAAATTCTCTCTAAGTAGCGTTTATCTATCACCAGCACTAGAAGATTATCCCCAGTGGAGTTTATTTCTTCCAAAAGTAGAAACTCAGTCCCCAACAAGGATTCATTATCACCAGTAACGGTAATTCATCCCCAGCTGAGGTTATTTCTCCAAATCAGCAGATCTTCTAGCAGAATATCTCTTTTCCCCATAGAGTCATTCTCTCACCAATTTATTCTCCAGAAGAGTCTCTCCCGGCGGAATATTCTCAAATAGAACGGACGTAAGTCTCTGGCTAATCATCTTCGTTCACTATCCCCAGCGATCGCAAAGAACTCAACTCCTTGAACTCTTCAACAGCAGTCCAGGATTTATTCTCCTCAGCTAGAGAACATCACAAGAACATTGAATATCCATACATCATGGCATACGCATGTGCATCATACAACATAATCTCATTTATTTTGAGAACATCATTACTCGATACATGTCATACATCAAGACATTACATATGACTAACTCTTTACCTTTCAGGGAAAGATACAATCAAATTCTCACAAGTTTTCTCTGGTTCAGTCAAATCAATGTTAAGATTTCTGTTCCAGTTCAAGTTATAAAGCCCGGATTCGACTGAATAATATCTTGATTTCTCCAAATACTACGAAGCCTGGAATCGACCAGATAGTGGTATATCTCAAGTTCAAGCTATGTAGCACGGAAATCAACCGGAAAATAGTTGAATCCCCAACAAATTACTGTGAAGCCTGGATTCGACCAGATAGCAGTACAAAACACCATGAAGCCTAGAATCGACCAGATAGTGGTATATCTTAAATTCAAGCTATGAAGCCCGGATTCGACCGGATAATATCTTGATTCCTCCAAGACACCATGAAGCCTGGAATCGACCAGATAATGGTATAAGATGCTGTGAAGCCTGGATTACGACCAGATAACAGCAAAGAATACTACGAAGCTTAGAATCGACCCGATAGTGGTATATCTTTAATGCAAGTTATGAAGCCCGGATTAGACCGGATAATATCTTGATTTCTCCAAATACCATAAAGCCTGGAATCGACCAGATAATGGTATAAGACGCTGCGAAGCCTGGATCACGACCAGATAGCAGCAAAGGATACTGAAGCCTAGGATACGACCAGATAACAATATAAGGCACTGCAAAGCTCGGAATTTGACCGAATAGCAGCTTACCTGGCCAATTATTAAGAAGCCCAGAATCGATCGGATATTAGTATTGCCTTAAAATCAAGTTGAAGCCCGGATGCGACCGGATAACAACTTAATTCCTTCTGAAGCCTGGAGTACGACCAGATAAGAATTGAGAAATTGTGAAGCCTGGAGAACGACCAGATAGCAAGTTTAATTTCATCCCCCCAGTAAGTCACTGTGAAGCCTGAAGTACGATCAGATAGTAGTCGACCTTATTTTCCTCAGTAAATCACTATGAAGCCTGGAGCACGACCAGATAGCAGTTCGTTTTCGCCTCTTCAACTAAGAGATGATTCCCCAGGAAAATAACCGACGACTGAAGCTCCTAAAATTCTACTTCTACCAAGACAGAGACCAGCATTCCCCAGCGTAGTCCTCCTCAACAACAGGTATACGGGCTCTCGCAAAGGAATCTCTTATGCGATCAACACTTCTTCTGATGGCATCTTTAAGCCCATCTTCCGACTTCAACCTCAAAATGGCATCTATAATCCCATTCCCGATATCGCAAGGTCAGTACCACTTCATGCGAGTACAAATTTCTGGGCACTCTAGTGTTCAATCATCTTCCACCCTCGGATCACGAAGGCCAGACAAGTTAATCTACATCCTCAGGTTTAAGAAGATTGAACAGGGGCAGCTGTTGTACCCCAAAATTTTCCCTCCAATATTTGGCAAAACATTTCAAGAGAGGTCCCCAAATTGCTCAAGGAAGTCCAAGAGTTGACCAGACAAACTCTCTCCTAGGGCAGTCTACCCCAAATTAGGGTTTCAGTTTGCACCAAGATAGTTGAATCCAAAGGGTCCCAAATGCTCACTATTGTCCTAATATGTTCTCAAGATCATCCATGTCAATTTTAAAGCCTTGCAGAGAAAGTTTGCTCAGTTAATTGCTCAAAGGCCTGAAAATCGACTATGCTAGGGCAAAAGTCAACGGTGGCCCACATGCAGTCAAACTTCAATATTTTTGGTCAACATTCTCATTTTTAAGTATTATTCATCATTTTATCAAGGGTTGATCATGATTCCTCAAGGATTGCTCATAATTCATCAAAACCCAAAAGTTGCTAAATTAGGGTTTTGTAGGAAAAGTCAACTCAACTTTGACCAAGCATAACTTTCTCATACTTTATCAGAAATGACCCATCCAAAGCTCATTTTGAAGAGGATGTAATTCCCTACAATTCATATTCATCTCCAAAGTTCAAAATATTCACTCACGAGAAGATGTAAATTTGGACATTATAGGTCATTTTGAAAAGTCAACACAAACACTTTTTTTGTCAAAGCTTCATACATGAACATGGAAGACTCAATTGAGATGAGACAAAAAGGGTTGCTTAAAGGACACCTTAAGATTTATAAAAAGTCCAAGGACACATCTCTAGGGTCAAAATTGAGAGAGTTATGCATTGGCAAAGTTGACCCTTTTTGCAAGATTGCCAAAAGTCAAATGTGCCTCAAATTGAAATTTTTGTCAAATGGACCCAATTTTTTATGCTTGTGTTGAGTTTGTAACATGACACACGACCCATTATCCTTCCCACTTGTCTTTATTTTATTTTTGTCATTTATTTGAATTTTATTTCAATTAAATCAAATAAAATCAAAATAAAATCATGAAAAATATCAAAACTAATCAAAGCTTGAGATTTTGTGCATGTTTAGGCCTCTTATACAGCTTGAAAGAGAATCAAATCGTGCAAGCTTCAAATGGACACAAAAAGATTGGATTTTCTCAATTTGGAAAGATTTTCACAAAGAAACAAATCTTGAATCAATGATCTTAATTGAGGAAGATTTGAAACAAGTTTGTAACCCTAATTGATTCTAGAGTACATATAGAACATTTACAGAGAAAAAAAGAGAAGATTAGAGGCATACAAAGGTGAAAATAACTTTCAAAAAAATCAAGAAATGTTGCAAACTGTTTTTTCAGTTCCAGGGTTCTTCAAGCCATTCCAGTCATACAAGTCGCTTCCTGGACGTTCTAGGATCCTATTCCAATCCTTAGCAAGCTCCCTCAAGCCCAGGATTGCACTGTAAGCATCTCACGACACTCATACTTTTTTGAAATTGAATATCACGATTCTGGCATTTGGAGCATGATTTCTTTGCATATTCTTGATCCATGAAACATTTACAAACTAATGGTAATACTTAATTTCATTTTCATTAACTGTAGAGCAAGATGCCATAGTTAGGGTTCTTGGCTCGTTTTTGGGGTTTTTCTTTACAAGTACAATTGGCCATGGACAAGGGTGCCATGATGCTCGTGAGGTTTCCACGAGTTGATTGGTACCATTGTTGGGCATTTATCTTGCTCGTAAAAGATTTTGGAGAAACACAGGCTTATACCTACGCCCAGATGACTGTAGGTAAAAGTCAAGACTATTAGCAATGGTGGGAGGAAGAAGAAGGGTGGCGTGGCACTCCCTGATTTGCCTATTCAAAAATTTGCGTGTTTTGATAATTGTTATTTTGTTTTCCATTATAATAATTGTTTGTTATTCCATATACAAAAGAACAAGCCAGCCCAACTGGCAAGCGTGCAATGGACAGAAGCCAAAGGGCTTGGGTTCTATCCCAGGTCCCCATATTATTTCATGATTTTGTTTCTTGCATAATCAGGCACATGCGCATAAAAGGAGATCACCATACGCCATCATCCTTCAACCACCAGATCTCCAGCATGCCAGATCTAACGCCTATCACGTGAGGGCCTATCATGGGCGTGAGTCAAGCCAATGCATGGGATCTGGAAAGTCAACATGGGCCAGACGCATTTGGGCTTGAATTGCAATTCAGACCCCCCTGTTTGCTAGCACAACCAGGGCCATTTCTTTTTTCTTTTATATTTTTCATTTTATTTAATTTCTTTATTCAATTTATTTTCTAATCACAAATTAATTTCTTTTCTTACAAAGAATCATAAAATCAATTTCACCAATTTAGAATTTAGGTTTTATTTTATTAAATTAATTTTATATTAATTTTAATTTTAGGGTAATTCTAACCTTTTTTTGTTGTAAATATTTAAAATGAATTAGAAAAATTAGGGTTATCATATGATTTAATTTTTATTTTCTTTTCTCAATAACAAAAATACAAAAATAGGTTAAATTAATTATTTTTATTAATTTAAATTATTGAGTAATTAGGTTTGTATTTATTCAATTAAAACTTTATTTTCCTCAAAATAATCAAAAACCACAAAAAATTATTTTTCTTTCAATTAGGTTTAGACGTGGTCAAAACCCTAATTTTTCTCGTTCTTAATTCATCGTGCGCGTTTACAATTTTTTGTGATATTAATGTAACTTCTCATGGTATGTAATAGTTTAATTAGGATTTTTCTTTTATTTATCGTTTTTGCGGTTTTTTGGCTATGTAATTAATCCCCCTCCCCGAAGCCTTGTAATAGCGTAGTTTTATTTCTCGAATTTTAATTTTTGCAAATATTAACTGTTAGATGTATGATGATAGGATTGCATGACAAGACTGCATGTTAATTTAAAATGGCTAGAAAACCCTAAATGTACAAACATAATAACTGAAATCAAATCACTCGCACATGCGCACTCCTAGGGTATACTCTCATTTCGGTTGCCTTCGGTAAACGATCATTAAGTATAGGGTGTCTTAGTGGTTTCCCTCTTGTCAAAACAAAGATCAAATATCCCGTTCGGAAAGGTTGCCTTGGAAATGTTGCCTCGAATATGATCTTAAGACATTAAGGTTATTACTAAGAAGTCCTAACATTGATTTAGTGATCGTATGTCCCTTTCGAATTGACCCTTACAATTCCAACGACGGTGCTACCTACTCATTAATAGTGGGATAGCATTGTCCAAAGGAAACAAGAACAGAAACATTCTTTTTTCGAGTAGGTAGATGCTAGTAGGTACTTGCTCAAAATAAACTTTTTCACACTTACACTCTTTTCAAACAAAGTTTTCAAAAACACTTCGTAACACTCTTGGGGACTGATACAAGGGTTAAAATGAAGTAAAACAAATTTTTTTCAAAACACACAAACACAGAAGCAATTTTTAAAATGATGAGCAAGTACCTAAGAGCCCATGGAAAACCACTGATAGAAAGGGTGCTAATACCTTCCCTTTATATAATCTACCCCCCGTACTTAAAATCTCGAAAAAGGAATTTTTCTATGTTTTTTTCCTTTCCAGTTGGATAAAATAAAAGTCGGTGGCGACTCTTGCTTACAGCGACATTTTGCGAACAAAAAAGGCAAAATACAAACCAGCATTTTCCAAAACAGTCGGTTCTGCCACCGTATCATAAAAAGCATATGTGTATCATACACGTACCAATAGAGCCATTTTGCAATGGAAAAAAATAGATCATGTAAAATACACGTAAGGCCTAGATTTGCTGTTGCGATACGTGTATCATACACATATGGCTAGAAACGTTTTTCAAAGGCCACACACTAAGATATTGTATGTCATGCATATGAGCTCTGATACGTGTATGATACGCACATGAGCTTTCTTACGTGTAAGGCCTCTGTTTGGTACACGTTTGATACACATTAGAGCATAATTGATCATTTTTTACACACCCATATGTGTATGACATGACCCATACGTGTATGGGCAGAAAATGCATTTTGCAAATTGATTTTTTTTTCTTTTTTTTTCTCTCATGTTCTTAGCCTTTCTGCTCTCTTGACTCGAATATAACTCAACACGACTCAACTTTAAAGACTAAAACAAAATGAAAAATGAAACTATTGTTACCTCCCTTGGGTTGCCTCCCATGAAGCGCTTTGTTAAACGTCGCATGGCTCGATGGTTCATCCCCTTTATTATGGGGGGTACTTTCTCTTCCACACCTTGTTGCTTGTCCTTCCCACAACCTAGAACTCATCCAAATCAATAGTATGAATCACTTTATGCCTTAAGCCACTTCTAACTTACATCTTCTCACTTTGGTGTTCCTTCTTCTTTCTCTTCTTAACTTCTTGACTGAACTTATGAATTTTTATCGATTCCACCTGAGAGATTATGCCTGAGTTCTTTTTTGGGAGTGGATTTGAAGTGTTTCTTTCTCCTTCTAGATGGATCATTCCAACTGAAGATTGCTACTTTCCACCTTGCTTCTTGATCTCCAACACTTTCAAAGTTATCTCCTCATCAAATGATTTTAATGTCAGATTACATGTCTCGATATCAAAATTGCACCGACTAGTCAACAGAAATGTTCGACCAAGAATGATATGAGGCTCTTAATCTTCAGGTACGTCCATGATCTGGAAATCAACTGGAAAGACAAAATTGTAAATTTCAACCAATACATCCTCAACTATCCCATATGACTGCTTGATGGTGTGATCAGTAAATTTTAATTTTGTCCCACTCTCGCTTATCTTTTCAATGCCACGCTTTTTGAAAATAGATAATGGCATTAAGCTCACACTAGAGCCAGAATAAATTAGAACCCTCTTGAAAGTTCTATATTTTATGGTGTACGGTATTACAACAGACCTGTGATCCTTCTGCTTAATGGGAATTTTCCTCTCGGGTGGAATTGGACATAATTTCTCATCATCGGCTACTGATCCATCTCCTTTTGGTTTCTTTTTTGATAGTACCTCCTTCATGAATTTCTGGTACAAGGTCATTTTCTCGAATACTTCAAAGAAAGGTATATTGATCTCGAGCTTTTTGAACAATGTGACAAAATTTTCAAAGTCTTTCTCTTTTGTGTCCTTCTTCTCTACTCTATAGGGATACAACAACTTAATCACTAATTTAGTCTCCCTTGCACTCTTCTTTTCAGTTGACTTCACAGGTGATACCACTTCTTCCTGCTTTTTCTTGTTCTTTCTCACTTCTAGATCTACTTCTATGATACTATCATCAAATTTTACATCATATTCTTTTTCTTCGGCAACTTTTTGACTCCTTATTGTGACAGCATTAACATTCTCATGATTTTTCTGATTTCCTTGTGATTGCAGAGATAACTGATGTGCAATCTGTCTCATTTGAACTTCTAAATTGTTTATTGCAGTTGTGGTATTTCGGTGATTGCTCCTTGTCTCTTCTTGGAATTGAGAAGTGTGTTTGTTTTACCCCAAAATTTCCCTCTCTTTCCTCAAGACATTTCTCACAAGATCTTAATTGGCTCAAGTTTGCACAAGTATTGGCTAGGTCAAACCACCTCCTAAACATTAATGCCTCAAATTAGGGTTTTTATTTTCACAAGGACAATTGGATTGATAATTCCTCAAATGACTTTCATGGATCATTATAGACCTCCAAGAATACTCATGTCATGTTTCAAGTCTTAAATCAGAATTTTGCTCAGTCAATTGACTAAATGGCTGAAAATCAACTATATTGGGTAAAAAGTCAATTGTGGTCAACTTACAATCAAACTTCAATATTTTGGACCAATATCAACATTTTGAATTCATATGCATCAATTGATCAAGTTTGGATCATAATTCCTCAAGAAAAGTGTTCAATTCATCAAAAGGGCAAAATGGTCAAAATTAGGGTTTTGACTGAGAATGACTGGTTTTTGACTTTTGACCTAATACATGACTTTTTGTTTTGAAATATGATTTCAAGGATTCATTAAATAATTTTGACCTAATTGCAAGATTCAATTCATCCCTCCAGATCAAATAATTGATAGAAGAAATTTGGTCAACTGTTGAAAAGTTAACTGATACACCAAAAGTCAAACTTTGACTTTTTGGTCAAATTTGAGTTTCAAAGATCACAATTCATCAAGACATTCAAAAAATATAAAGCTTGATCATCAAGAAATCAAGAAAGTCAAAATTCAATTTAAAAAGTCAAACTTTTCAAGACTTCGAAATTTTTTTAAGTGTTTTTGTACATGATAATTTCACTATTTCATGCTAATTTTTCACCAAGATGCAAGATGATTCAAAGGAAACTTTCAACACGATAGTTGTAGATCTTGATTATATCTACAAATTTGCATTATAGGGCTCATATCCCGAAAAATTCTTAGATTTTGAGTTATAAGCCCATGAAGTCATGCACTTTTTCTTAAACACTTAACAAAATTTTGACCTAGTTTAGGCAGATTTTTGTCCCAACTTCTTGGGCATTTTTCACATAGTTCCAATTGAATTTTTCAAAAGTGGAAAGCATGAAGGTTGTAGACAATGTTTCAAGCTTTCTAAAATGTCCAAGAACTTGAAGAGATCATTCTTGAGCTAAGAGAATCGAAGAGATGAAGTTGGGCATTCATTCTTGAAATTTAGGGCATTTTCATGAAGAACACATAACCAGATCTCAAGCCATGTTCTATAAATATCACTTTGCAGGCTTCAAACTTGCAAATAAATCAATAATTAAATTCTTACATAACTGATTAAGCTATTTTCCAAGCATTTGAGCCATTATTCAAGTGATTAATCCATTTTTGGCACAAAGGTAACATTGTCATTTTGGAAAAGTGGATTTAATCATAAAGTCCACTCTCCTTGAGCTTTGCACTTGTTCCTTCCGCACATACATAATCTCAAAGCCATAAGAAACTTGTCTAGAGCCTGTCAACCACCCTACAAGCCTTGTACTTCATATTGGGATAATGTTTGTCAAGATTGCTTCAAAAACAAGTCAAAAAAACCATAACATGTGATCTTTGTTTTCTGATCACTTCAAGCCCTCAAACCTTTCCCTATAAATAGAGGCATGTATTTGCAACCTAGGACATGAATTCACAAGTCCTGAAACTCTCCCAGACTCCCTGAAATCATAACTTGCACCAAAACTCCATTTTTGTGGCATTTATGACCTAGAACCTCCATCTCACAATCCACTCATGAGTTTCCTCTCCAAATCAATCACAAATCATCTATACATCATAAACAACTCATCCCCCGCCTGTTTCCCAAATGTAACATCATCTTCCTCATCTTCCATAACCAAAAACAGAGCTCTTCATATTGACTTCTCTAGAATAATACAGCCACTTTCAATCCAAAGTAAGCATTGCATTAGCTTCCTGGAGGTTCAGTGAAGCTATATAGATCATCACAATATCTCAAGGAGTGCTTAATCATCAAACACGATTTCCAGTTTTGAGGTAAATTTTTCAAACTTTTAAATCTCTCTACAAGCATCATTAATGGTTACTTTGTGAATAAAAAATGTAGAAATCATAGCCCTGAAGCTAACTATGCCCTTAGATTTCATTTATGTTGCCTAAATGATGCGAATTTTGAGTTTGAACTTTCTGAAAAATTAGGTCAGAATTTGGTACCAAGCAAAATTTGTGCTTATCTTTGATCCATAGTTTAAGTTATTTACATATTTGAAATAGTGATGAAATTTCTAACAAGTTTGATGTTTACACTTTCTGAAATGGTTGAGAAATGAGCAAGTTTGAAAATTCAAAAATGTTGTTGAAGCAACTAGCGCGAGGAAAAATAAGATGAAACAATCAGGAGCGAGTTTGTAATATAATGTGTTCGTTGTGCATAAGTTAACTAATGTATCACCACACTAGTTGTTAAAGAGCGTGCTTGTCACCTATGGAACCCGGGTTCGAGCCCCAGCGTCCCATTTTGTTATTTTTCTAACATTTTTTTGTTCTTTGTTTTGTTCTAGCGCGCGTGGGCCTCCTTGGCTTTGGGCCTCAGCATTTTTTTCTTCAGCATACCACCCACTTTACTTGATTCAGACGCAGGCCCATCATTTTTTTTATTAATTTCTGATTTCAAATAAAAAAAAGCAAAAATGTTGTTTTGGGCCTAATTTTTTACTACTTCTTCACACCCTATTTTACTTTTTAATATCAAGCCCAATTTTTTATTTCTTTTATATTTTTATATTTTCTTTATTTATTTATTTTATTTTACTTAATAAAAATACAAAAATATATTTTCTTAAAAATGATGAGGTTAAAAATATTTTAATTCTATTTTATTTTATTTCACTTATTTTTAAACAAATAAAACCACAAAAATTATTATTTTCTAGACAACTAAATTAGACTTAGATTTTATTTAATTTCCCTTTTAATTAAATTAACATATATTTTTGTTTTAATTAATTAAGTCTTTTTTCTAATTAAAGCCAATTAGTATTAGGTTAATTATCAAACCTTTCCATCCAAAACCACCTTAAAAAAAGATAATTTCTTTTTACTTCTTAATCTTTACATTTTTGTATTATTATTGTAATTTATTATTCAATGGTTGTAATAGATAATTAGGTCTTTATTGCTTTCTCCCCCCTATTCACAAACTTGTACCCCCCCATTCCCAAAGCGTTGTAATAGCGTAGGATGTTTAAATTCTGCAATTTATCGCCTTCCATATTATTTCTAGTAACTAGGGTTTGTATGGCAAGATTTAAAATCAAACATTAGACAACCCTAATTCAAGAAAAAAATACTTGAAAACAAAACACCTTGCACACGTTCACCTCTAGGGTAACGCATACATGTTGCCTCAGATTAAAACAGTCATGTCCTTCGAACATGAGATATTTTAGCAAAAGACCCTTGATTACAAGATTATAGTCCCTCGATGACCCTTCAAATATTGCCTTCGGTAAATGATCTTAGTCCCTTACGACAAATTGCTAAAGCATCTCACAAGTTTCCTTCTATGACTATACGACGACTCACGCCCGTCCCTCATATCCAATGATAAGGCTCCCTATCAATCAATGGTAGATAAGCATTATCTAAAGTAGGAGGAAAATAACAAATACTTTTTGAGTAGGTATATTGCTTGTAATTGCTTGCTCACAAACAAAACCATTTACACCTCACACTTTCAAAAACACTTTTTAAACGAGCATTTTGTATACATTCTCAACGATACGAGAATCATTACAAAATGGCCTTAAATTGGCATTTTCAAACATCTTTCCAAACACTTCCTTTCAACAAATATTTTCAAAACCAACACTTTGTATACATTCTCAACGATACGAGAATCATTGCAAAGTTTTCCAAACTTAGGCGTTTTCAAAATATTTTCAAACTTACAAAAACACAAAGCATTTCAAAGTGATCAAGCAATTAAGATCTCGTAGATAACTATTGATGAAAATGGTGCTAACACCTTCCCTTTTCATAATCTACCCCCTGAACTCAAGAAAATTATCAAAAGGTATTTCATGTTCTTTTCACCTTTTCCTTTATTGGATAAAAGAAAAGTCAGTGGCGACTCTTGCTATCTGCAACAATTGCAACAAAACGCAAAACACCTAAGTCAGTTCTCCCATCGTATTACAGTGGGCAACCATCTTTTCAATAGCTACCTCCTGTTTTTCCTTCTATGGAGCTTGTTGCTAATTTTCTTTCCCAGAGAAGTTTGGATGATCCTTCCACCTAGGATTATAGGTATTAGAATATGGATAATTCTGCTTCAAAAACTTTATCTCCTCTATTTGTTATGGAGTTGCAAGACATTGCATAATAATGTGTGGTCCACTTCAAATTTTGATTGCCTTCAAACTTTTCTCCATTTCTGCATAAACTGTGTCTTTAATTATGAGTTGTTTGTTGGCGTAGATATTGAGTTCTAATTGTTGTTTAATTAAATAAAAAACTAATATTGGGAATAATTTTGCTAAATTATGAAAATAATTGTGAATAACGTAAATAGATGCGGTGTACGGTTTCGACAGATATGAATCACATGCTAGGGAAGGTGTGTGATTTATTCCCTGTAACAAATCTGAATTAACATTGCAATAACAAATTTTCCATAGTCAATTACCGGTTCTTAAGGGTATTTACTCCTAAGTCCTTAGTGAACAAACCTTTAATCATTCATCCTAAGCCATATGCCCATAGAAACTTACCGATGAAATTAAGTATTATTAAATCAAGAATAATCCGGTTTCTATAGAGTATCCCTAATCCTAGGTGATATCTACTATAGAATATTCTCATTAAAGCATTACCAACGGCGATCCAACCTAATTGGTAAACATACATCAATCTCAATTTGTCTGAAAGAAAAAGCATTAATAACATCAAGAGAATAAATTAATTATGAAGAATAATATTGTCATTGCACTAAAAACTAAAACTCATTACAGATCCGAATCAGAGACACCCCCTAGTCATTACAGATTAATGGTGGAAAATAAGTCTTCAATTGCTAAAGCTCATGGAAATCTTGATTCCAAGCATAGATCTGAATTCTCCAGCCATTAACAGTGTTCTTTATTGTCAAAAATCGTCTAACCCCTGGCTTTTATAACACGTATTGGGCTTTTCATCCAAATTTGGGCCTCCATACGCGTATCATACACGTATGGATGTAAACAATATAGATCTCATGCGCGCACAAAATGTGTTTCTCTTTCCTGCAAGGAACCATACGTGTATCATACAGGTACAGGCATAATAAAATTTTGCATATGTTTCACTGTTATGCATACAAAATACATATAGGCTAGCCATGCACTAGGCCATATGTGTATGGTACACGTATGGGCAACCTTGATGACCTTTCTCTGTTTCCTCTATCTTCTCAGCTGCTATGGTCCGCTCTGTGGTCCTTTGACTTCGTGAACCTATATTCGATAAACACACTACCAAAAAGCGTAAAAATAGCCAAAATAATTTAAAACTCTTAAAACAGTAACTGAATAAAAATTGAATCGAACAACTACTAACTAAGAACAAAGTGTTACAATTTTCTTGGATTTTTGACGAATAAGCAACAGAACTATAGCACAAATGGTGAATGGTCACTGTGGAATTTATGACCATGACTAAAATTGACTGGTTGTTGTTCCAACAACCAATTTGACCTGGATGACCCCCAATATACTATTTGTTTTCCCTTCATAGTTTGATAAAATCATATTATGTGGTCGAAGATCTGACCCACACTTCCCGAATTTCTTTAACATAGTATGTGGCATTAAGTTTACAACTGCCCCACCATCGACAAACACTTTGTTCACCGGAATGCCATTGACCTTTGCCCTTATAAATAAAGGTTTAAGATAATACAACATCCCTGGGCTTGGTTTCTCAAACACAACCTTCTTCTCTTCGACAATGCCATTATTCATAACATAGTAGCATATATGCTTTTCATCAGCTGCCTCGTCGAAAGTAAAATCTTCTTCATTTTCTGATACTTCTGACACTGTCATATTTTGCAGGCAAAATTGACACAATTCCATAATTAATGATGAAGTCTTCACCATAATCATCCTCTACCATATCATCTTCTAGCGAAGGTTCATAATCAGGCTCTTCCTCCTCTTCACCCTCAAATGTAGGAGTATACTCAGGTGTAAGAGTATATCCAACATTTTATGTTGCCACCAACTCTTTGTTTCCTAAAGGAGCTACCTTCATGGCCAGCCTTTGGTTGGATGTGATCTTCTCCTTTTCAGTCAACCTTGACCTTGGATAGAATCCTTTGTGAATTGAAGCTTCACCAAATTTTGCAACCTCCACTGATTTCATGCTTTCGACACGCCTAACAGCTTCGATAGGTTTTGACTGGGATGTTGATGCCTCTTTTGCATCTTTTTTATTCCTTTGATAACGTCTCCACTGCGTCCTTGTCATTGGATTTTTCACCTAGTAATTAGGAGAAACTTTATAACCCTATGACTCAACCTTCTTTTCTTGGGCTTTAGCCTCATGCACAATCACCTTCCACTTTGGCCTTTTCCCCCCCCCCCCCCCCTTTTGGCTCACCGGATCCACCCATTTTCTCTGGGGTGTCCGACAGAGGGCGAAAGGTTTTCGGACGAGGTTGTTGGAACAATCTTCTATACTCTTTGTTGCATAGATGAATTCCTTCTTTGTCGAAAACAAACCTTGGAACGGAAGGCTTCTCTTGCTTGAGAGCCTCTTTTTTAAAATCTTCATATTTGTCAGTTGCTTCTTCATCATACACAATGTTACATCTTGGGCATAATTTGGCCTTTGATCCCTTCACTCTTCATTTTTCCTGAAAGTCAACCCAGCTCTCTTCAGGATGAGGGTAAACTGCCAGCAATCCATCTTCCATCTCCATGTTGAAACTATCATTAGCTTTAACCATCATAACTTCCATATCACCAATCATTATGACTTCTCTATCGAGGCTTTCAATAGCTTCGACCATCATACAATCTAGAGGCTATGAATATAAAGCCTCATCGACCTTAAAAGTATCAGTGTCGACGTGCATCTTTGGCTTTTCGCCAAATTAAAGCTTGCCTCCTTTCAAAGCTTTCTGCACCAAATCCATGAAAAGAACACATTGAGAAGTTTTATGACCAAGAAAATTATGAATTTTTCATAATCCCCTTTTCTTCTTTTGTTCAAGTGGGGGGACCCTAATTTGACCATCAGCCACTAACAAATCAAATATTTCATCACATTTAGTTATGTCAAAAGTGTAAGTCTTGGTGATGGCTTTGCCATTCTTTTCAGTTTCGACGATATTTTTCCCATTCGAACATTTCAATAGTTTACACGCATAAGGTGGTCCAGGCTGGAGTTCAGCCGCATTAACCTCTGTTTCTTCCTCTGCCTCTTCTTCTTCAGAATAATACTGGCCAGATGCTATGTAAGAAACCTTCCCTTTTGTGGTACTTATTTGGGTTGGGTTTTTCAGCTTTCAAACACTCGGTCAGTCGAACTTTGACAGCTAACTGAGCCATATCCTTCAAAGACTAAGTATCGAGCAATTTATTTCTAATAGAATACTCTAATCCATTTGCAACCATTTCGACCAACTCGTTTTCAGGAACTTGTGTAAAGCATCTTGCTTTCAGAAGTATAAACATGTTAAGGTATTAGTCTATCGACTCAATGCTCTTTCGTTTAACTCTGGACAATTTTGTTAGGCTTATTTTGGATTGCCCCATGTGAAATTTTTCATGGAACAATTTCTCCAACTGAATCCACGTTTGGACCGGCTGTGGGGGAAGCATTGTAAACAGAGTAAACGCATTTTTTTGTGAGGGAATTGGGAAAATACCTCATCCTCAAATCCTTATTCACTACTAAATTGCCAAGTTTTGTTTGGTACCTGACAGCATGTTCGACAGTTGATTCTTCGACATCCTCTATGAATTTGGTGAATTTTAGGAGTTTCCAACCTCTTGGTAATTTCGTTTGTAAAACAAAACCTGGAAATGGCGAGACATATGTATTCCTCTGATATCCAGTATTCATTCCATTCCTAACCATAATTCGTTCAACAATAGTTTCAAGGTTTTGTTCCCAGTCACTACTTCTCATCGAACATGCCCGACCATTTGGTCGGCATTCTAGTTTCGATTTGCTATTACTATTGGGGGTTGTTGTGCCACCCTAAGTATAGGAACGACTTGTTGGGGAATCAGAGGTTCTTGTCTAATGGTTTCATCGACTACCTCCTCGTACTGCACTGGTTCCTCACGTGGGAGAGGCGCAACTTTTCGAACTGGCACTCTTGGGGAACCAAGGAAATCACCGACGTGAGTCATTTGAGTTACTAAAGTCTGATAACTCTGCACCAAATTCTCGATCAAGGGTATTAATATGAGACTCATCTGTTGAGTAAGAATATTGACAATATCATGATTAATTTCCTCAATCAGTTGCCTCATGATAGCAACGGTACTTGTGGTGAAAGTAGGTATGATTTGGTGGGAAAATCCAAATCCAGTTGAATGACCAAATTGATTTCCCAACAGCCCTGAGGCATGATATGGGGAAAACACCGATGCAGAGTTTTCACCAAATGTTGAACTAGTGTTGTGCAGGTCTGCCATCATCGCCATTGGCATTCCGTATTCATGTCCAACACTATGTGTATCTCTTGCAATACTAGGAACATACTACCCAGAAGTCAGGATCACACCATCATGTGTATCTCTTGCAAAACTAGGCACATACTACCCAACAGTTATAACCATGGGTGGTCTTGCAGTTATTGGATGTGTTGTGGTAACTATGTTCGGTGCACTCAAAGACACGACCGTTGAACTTGAACACACACTCGTTGATGCGCTAGTATTTCCTCCCAAGGTTTGATCCCTTTCAGGAGTTCTAGGATCTACCATTTTCTACGACTTCTCAATTTCATGCACGAAACGAGAAAGACTCAAACAGAATGTGTCCCACCAGGTGTGCCAATTTATTTCTCACGAACAATCTCTAGCCTCTTATTAAAGGTTACTTGAACGATCAGTTTCAATAATCCTAGACTTAGTGTTTTGAGTGTTTTGGGTTGAAACAGGTTGATATAGGATTCATAGGTAAAAATGAAAAAACTAAAGGACAATTTCAAAGTAAATAAAAAATAAATGACAAGACTTGTAATTTAAAGTGAAAACTGGAAATCGCTTCGAATTTAAATGTGGAAGCATTCATACATTTTCAAGCCTGGACTCGTTTCTCTCTTAGATGCGGGTACTTTAAGTGTAATGCTCTTAATGTGAATAAATAAGATCCCTAACAAGAATACAAACGTTTGCTTAAATAGAAAGTCTAAGAGTGTAAGCATCGACGGTTACTAGTCACACGTTGGGATTCATGGAGAACTGCCTTAAACTTCTTTGAAACATCCCCACGTTCTTACTAGCTTATGAGTTGGTAACCACTCTTTCCACCACTTATTATTGCCTGTCGACACTTGTGTCCTCTCGAGCTTGCCTCTGAAACTGATTTCTTTGTCGAACAGCCTTTTTGGTTAACACTTCTTTGACTTGGTCAACATATCCTATTGTTCTTTATGGATCCATGTCTTTCTAACCAGTCTTTCTAACCAAAGATTCCTTACAGCTTAAGGTCTTACTTCCCTAGTCGAAAATTGCTTGTCAACAATGCGACATAATCTGTTATGGGTATCATAAATTTCCATATAAGCTTCACTTTAACTAAGGCACTTAAGCAACACTTCTTGTGGAGTCTTTTTGAACAACTCATTTCCAATAATGACATAACTTAGTTCCTTATATTTGATCTTCCAATCTGTTGTTCCTATTGGATCTTTCAAAAACTCAATGATTTCTTTTCGCCAAGCATCATTTGATAAGTTTTCGAAGGCAAAAGTTTCAAATATTTATGGTTCTGGCTTCCTTTCCCCCACTAGTTTTGGCATTGAAAACTCTGCTTTAATAACACTAGTCGATACTATTTCATCCTTGACTTTAGTAAGGCTTTTTAGTTTCCTTTTGAACACCTTATACCCTTAAGCTATTTAGGCCAAATCATTGGCCTCTTGGTTTTTTATTTGTGGTAAATGTTCGATGTCCATTGTGTAAAATATTTTTAGCATTGAGTTTACTTTGATGAAATACATTAATACGTTGTCTTTAATGCATTTGTATTCTTCTGTTAATTGCTTTATTACCATCTCAAATTCTATTGATCTCGACTTTGGTTTCCCCCAAGTCTAATAAAATTTTAAGACCTGTTATTAAGACCTCATATCCAGCCTCATTGTTGGAACAACAATCTTTGATTTTAAACTTATATTTAATTGTAATTCCTTATGGAGACACTGTGAAAATCCCTACATTTGTTCCTTTGGAATGGGTGAAACCATTAAAAGACAATTTCCATGCTGGGAAATTCATATTTTTTGTGAAATTTCGGTAATTATGTGATCCACTATGAAATCAACAACAATTTGGCCTTTCATGGCCTTTAGGGGCACATATGTCAGAGAATATTCAGTCAAGGCTATTTCCCATTATCCGACTCTGCTATGCATAATGGGCTTCGACAATATGTGTTTAATAACACCAAAGTGTGAATACACAAACACATCTGAAGATTTTATATAATGTTTGAGTTTGGTACATGAGAAGCACAATGACAAGCAAAATTTCTTTACCATGGTATACCTATTGTCAACATCATTTAGGAGTCGATTTAAATAATTTATGGATTTTTCTACATCATCATCATCTTCTTGGGCTAACATGCTCCCAATTGTCGATTTAGATGCAACAATGTACAACTTCATAGCCTTGTTCCTCATAGGAGGTAATTACATTGGAGGCTTTGACAGGTACATCTTGATATCATCAACGACATGGTGATGGTCTAATTCCCATATGAAATCTTCTTATTTCTTCAAACATAGCAATGGTGAAAACACCTTTGTTTTGCCACTTAGATTCGAGATGAATCTTATGAGAAAGTTGATTTTCCCCAACAAGGATTGGAGTTGTTTTTTACTGGTCGGTGGTGCAGTATTTTGTATGGCCTTCGTTTTGTTTGAATTTATCTCGATGCCCTTTTGTGGACTACAAAGCCTAGAAAATCACATGCATGAACACATAAAGCACAATTTAATGGGCTCATCTCCATGAATTCATCACCCTTTCATAGATGGAACTAACATTCTTCAAACCAAAAGGCATCACTACCCCCTCATACAAGCCTAAGGCTCCTGGGAATCGAATCACCATTTTTGACACGTCTTCCTCTGCAATGAAAATATGGTTATATCCAGAATAACCATCGAGGAGATAGAGATATTTGAATCTGGCTCCTGAGTAAACTAGCATTTCAGCCACTTACATTTGGTACTCATATTTGGAGGTGGGAGCATTTAGATCTTTAAAGTCGATGCAAACTTTGATATTGTCATTTTTCTTAATTACTAGAACTATATTTTCTAATTATTCAACATACCTGGCAGGTTTAATGAACTTGTTTTAGATGTGCCTCTTAATTTCGGCTTTGATCTTCAAAATGATTTCTGACGTGAATCTTCTTGGATTTTATTTCAATGTCCTCCTATCAAGTTTTAATGGTAGCTTTAATTCTACTAAATCTTGGTTAAGTCCGGGCATCTCATCATAATACCAAGCAAAGCAATCCTTAAACTCTTTCAGCATCTTGACTACTTCTCCTTTGAGATGTGGGGCGAGTTTTACAATGATATAAGTTGGCAGTTACATCGTCTCATCTTCTAAATTAATGTCTTCCAAAAGATCTTGTGCTTGTATTTTCCTGGTTGACACTGTTGGGTCTTTTTCGAACCCCAAAGGCTCATCATTATAGATGTAATCTAGCATTCGACTTTGTGAAGCTTTGTTTGATCGATATAGCCAGATTGATTTATATGACCATTCTCAGCTTCACTGGCTTTGACAACCACTATTTGTTGAGATTTGGCCTCTAAAGCCGCTATTATTCTATTTTCAGCCACATAGGCCAAAATCCGAGCTAACACGCTTGACTCAATCATTATCTTATTCACATTCAAACCATCGATTATAACCTCTAATAGGCTCATACTCCCATGTAAACCCGTTTTAAGGATGTAGATTCACTAAATAGTACACATCACATCCTTCGGAATTAAAACCCTCCCCTACAGGTCTACATGGCGAAATGTGCACCAATTTCTGGTCAAAGTTTTCTATATCAATGTGGTTTACATCTGCTCTATAAAAACATTAATCCAATTCAATATGCTCGACAATGTCGTTGGAATTCCATATGGTAATTCTTTGATGCATGGATGAAGGGACACAGCCTGCTCCATGTAGCCATTATCTACTTAACAATAGGTTGTAGTTTGCCTTTGTAGGCACTAAGACAAATAACGTCGGTCTTGTTGACGTCCCGACGACCATGTTGACTTGGATGGCCCCTAGGGGTTTGATGGTTTTCCCTTCATAATTAGACAAGACCATATTGGTATAGTCTAGATCAGTATTATTCTTTCCTATTTTCCCAAAAGGGATTGTGGCATAACATTCAGGCAAGCTCCGTAGTCGATCATAACTTTGTTAATTCCTACACTATTTACCTTTTCCCTAATGTACAAAGGCTTTAGGTGTTGCTGCATGGCCATGGTTGGCCTTTCAAAAATGGCTCGACCCTCTTAAAATGAGCCATCATTCATCACATAATAGCACATAGGCTTGTGAGTAGCCAGTTCTTCAGCAAGACCACATTCTTCCTCTATCACTTCTGTAACCCTATCATACTCTAATGGTAAGACGAATATCATGTTGCAAATGATATATAGCCTAGGTTAAGATCTTGATTCAAAATAATTGGTCTCCATGTCATCACTTTCGATCACTTTGGCCTTTGTAACCTTCTCCTTAGCTACTAGAGACAGTGGTGGGAATAATCTCTATTTGACAAACCTTCGAACAAACTAGCCTTCATCAGCTTCTTCGATACTTCTATCTTTGCAAGAACTTATAACTTTATGGACAACCTTTTTATTTCTATGGTGCCTCCCCCATTGAGTCATTGTTGTAGGATTTTTCTCCATGTAGTTTTGTGAGACATATGAGTATTTCTTTGAAACATGCAAATTATCCTTATATGAAGAGCTGACACCGACTTTGACTATTTTTAACTTGCCTCCATCAACAGTTTGCCTTTTGGTAGGTCACAACCACTCCCTATGGGACGTATCAACAGTTGGGACATATATCCTCGTTTGGAATCTTTTCGGAGTCCCTTTCTTGTCTAAGAGGAATCCTCTGGGCTTGTACTGTCAGGAAAAAAAATTTCGCTTGGTAAGGATTCTCCTTCTCCAGCTTTTTAGCAGCTTCTTTATTGAAAACAAAGTTGCATCTGGGACACAACATAACTTTTGAATCTCTGAGCTTGCATCGGTTCAAGAAATCAAGTATTTCCTCCTCAGCCTTGGGGAAGACCATTTCCGTTTGATCTTCATAAATGGCCTTGCTTTCTCTAGCCTCGACTTTATCGACTATGCTGACTGTTGTACCCCAAAATTTGCCCTCCCATATTCTTCAAGAAATTGCCAAAGACAAGCTTCAAAATTCCCCAAGGGTTGCACAGTGCAAGGGCCCCCTATACAGTCAAAATCAGGGTTTTTGTTTTGATCAAGAAAATGAAGTTTCCAAAGGTCCAATCAAGTCTCACATGCCTACAAATATGGTCAAGCATTCTCATATCAAGTTTCAAGACATTCAGCTCAAAATTGCACAGTTAAAACCCTAATTGCACTACAGTCAACTGTAGGGGCAAAATGGTCATTTGACAGTCAAAGGTTCAAATTTTTGGTCAACATCTCATTTTAAAGCCTTAAACATCATTTGATCAATGCTTGATCATGATTCTCAAAAACTTGGCTCAAAAATCATCAAGATGCAAAAGTTTCCTTATTTGGACAGCTGAAAAAGTCAACTGTAAATTGACCAGGGCATAACTTTCACATGGATTATCATAAAAATTCCATCCAAAGCTCTTTTGAAGAGAAAGACATTTCCTACAACTCATATTCATACTTCAAGTCCAAGAAATGCTCTCACAAAAAGTTATCAATTTCAACATTATAGGTCATTTTCAAAAGTCAACAAAAAGGGACTTTAAGTCAAAAGCCATAACTTGAGATTGGTAAATCAAAATGACATGGGACCAAAGGCATTGGTTAGAGGACTCAAAGACCTTTCCAAAATGTCCAAAAACATGAGAAAAGCTTATAAATTGAGCAAGTTATGCCTTGTAGAAGTTGGGAAATTTTTGGATATTTTGAAAAGTCAACATTGATTCAAATGACCTAAAATTGCTAATGGGCCCATTTTTCTTCCATAATTCATCATCCATGACATGTGCACGACCACTTGGCCCAAAGGGAAGTTTTTATTCATTTTTTATTTATTTATTTGAATTTTTATTAATAATAATTCATTTAAATCAAATTAAATACATGAAAAATGCTAACCTAAGTTTTCCAATCTTTTTGTACATGTTTTATCCTCAAGATTTCGTGCATATTCAAATAGGGAAAGATTTGGAGAGATTGGAGTTGATTTGTATCAAAAAGCACATGGAAAGATTGAAAAAATAATGATGGAAAATCAAATCTCAAAATCCATGAATGAAAGAGATTTTGATCAGAATTGTTAACCTAATTCATTCAGTACATAAGCCTAAACGAAAACCTAATGCATGGGATCATTGAAGTTGCGCAGAAACCATTCACAAACCTGAAAAATTTATCAAGAAACTCAAAACTGAAAAACACATTCTAGGGCGATTCAAGGCAGAATTTTTGTTTCATTAGCTTCCTCAAGGCTCACTGAACGTTTCCCAATCAAAAACATTCCTCAAAACCTCAAGAATTGGTATACAGAACTTGGAATATCTCATGAAAAATTCATAATCGTGTTTTAAAATCTATGCATTTTCATGGCATTTTAATTATTGATTCATACTCCTCATGCAATTCTGAAGCTAACCCAATGATTCAATTGTGTTTTTATGCGTTGTGTGCCAATATACCATTGTCAATTTTTTTGGGTTTACAGGACTTGGAATTAGGGCTTTTGAAACATGGAAAAATTGGAGGCTGTGACCAAAGCCATTGAATTCAACGTGTCTGGACGAAGGAGAAGCTACCCTCGCGCTCAATTTATGAGCGTCATAGGGCTAGTCGTTATTTTTCCAAAACCGGCCTAAGAAAACGCCCAGAAAACCGTGGCCTTTGTTTTTGTGTTTCAGGGACGAAGAAGAAGACGATATCGTGGCAAGATGTGATAGGCTAGTTTGAATTTATGCGCTCTAACCCACTAACGATTTGGTTTTGTTTTATATTATTTGTTTATTATGTTACATACAAAGCGCGCGTTCAGTACAACTGGCAAGCATAAGGACTGGTAATGTTAATGACCTGGGTTCGATCCCAGGTCTTCACCCTTTCCATTTGTTATTTTTCAATTAATGTTCATATGCAGCGCCTATGCTGAAGACTATCATGCATCCTCAAAAATCAACATCCACGCGTCCAGTTTCATCAGATCAAAGGCCATGGATTGAAGTATACGGTGAGTCCCAGTCAACGCACATGCACGTGTCTAGCAAAAGTCCAAACAGGCCAAGCTAAATGGGCCAGATTTCTCAACTATACCTCCTATTTGGGGACTGATACCCCCAAGGTTTGCAAAAATTTTATTATTTTTTATCTTTTCATTATTTTTATCTTCTTTTAATTATTATTCTTTTTAATTAATTTAATATTTTCATAAATATAAAAATACACGTAAAAATCAGAAAAGACCAAAAATCAAATATATTTAATTAGTTAGTATTTTCATAAATAAATTTGCATGTAATTAAATTTAGTTTTAAATTAAGTTTTAATTTTAATTCTTTTAACAAAAATCTAAAAAATATAGAAATAGGGTTAATTAATCAATTTTTCATCTTTTTATTTTTCTTTCATGATAATCAAATAGTTAATATTATTTATTTTATTTATTTTCATAATTATATTTGTATATTAAAATTAGGGTTAATTTAGGTTAAAAACTTCAATATTTTTTTTAATAAATTAAAAATAATTAGGATTAGGGTTTGCATCTTATTTTAATTTCAATTAATTCCTTTTTCATATTAAATCCTAAAATACTAAAAAATACCAAAAAAACATCTCCTTTCCTTTTAATTAATTAATTTCATCGTTTAATTCAATTTTTGCAAAAGGGTCCAACGCCCTCGTTCTTAATTTCTTAATAATTCGCATATTTATTTTCTTGTCCGTTTAAATATTTATGTATGTCTCCCGAAGCCTTGTAAATTATTTGTCGCACTTTTAATTCTTTATTTACTTTGTTTATTTATTTTCTGTCAAATCGGGTTCGAGAAACTTTTGGCGATGTGGACCCGCGCCGTTTGTAATAGCTTAGAATTTACTGTTCCCGTAATATTTTAACTGTTAATCAAAGGCATGAAAGAATGTATGGACCAAAATAAAAACAAGCGTAGAACACCAATAACATGACAAGATAAATGCAAATGAACATGACACACAAATTGCACACACCACCCCTAGGGTACGCCTCACTGTTGCCTTGCCTCGAAAGGTGATCGTCGAGTAGAGGACGTCTTAGTAAGTCCTCATGATCCGGGAACCTGGCATGAGGGTAGCTTCTAAGGTGTCTTCCTATTGCTCTGGTGATCACCATGTCCCGAACCTCGAATTGACCCGAACACCTCCAACGGTGGTGCTACCTACCTCTCAATGGTGGGACGGCACTACTTTAAAGGACATCTACACAGACGAATTCCTTAGGGTAGGTAGACGACTCTAGATACTTGCTCTAATTTCAAAACAAATCAAAAAATACTTTTCACACCGACACCTTTTCAAAAAGCTTTCGAAAGCATTTTTCAAACACTCTTGAGGACCGATACAAGAGTCGAACTGAAATTTTCAAAGAAACTTTTTAAAACCCACAATTGAAAAGCAAACAAGCCACTTTTGAAAACACAAATGAGCAAGTATCTAAGAGCCCATGGATAACCATGGATAGAAAGGGTGCTAACACCTTCCCTTTCTATAACCTACCTCCCGAACCGAGAGCAATCTCTATAAGGAATTTTTCTGTGCTTTTGTCCTTTCCATTTGGAGAAAATAAAAGACGGTGGCGACTCTTGCTTCCGCGACATTTCGCGAACCAGCGTTAAACAGTCAGTTCCAGATCCACCGATCACAGAACTGGCGACTCTGTTGGGGACCAAACTTAAAGTGAGGTGTACCTTAGGGCTAGTTTATAACTGTGTTTTCAATTGTATTGATTTGTGTGCTTTATTATTGTGGGTGGCATGGGAGTTACATAGATCCTAACCCGGATCTGGGGATACCCTGTTTAGGTAGCATAAGTTGTGAGGGACCTGTCTGGCGTAGACCGACACAGGTGAAGCAGTGGCTACATTGGTGTGGCACCTTGGTCTATACCGATATCCCTTGTGTCGCAACGAGGAGAATATGGGTCTTCTAAGGAGTCATTAAGCACCAACAACCTTAGAACCTTAATTGACACAACTTGGCCTTTAGAATTGTAGCAGTATGCTACGCCCATTGAGGCTAAACTCTCGTGATGGTTCTGGCCGCAAGAAAAGATTGCGATGCTGGAGTTATGACCGATTGAGGGTAGTCAATGATATTGGGATCCTCTAAGAACCCGGTTACTCTTGATTAGGACAGGTATGAACCAAGAAACTGAAAGAGGGTAGTACCTAGACCTCATGCTGGCCTAAACTTTAGGGGCTTGCCTTGTGTGACTTGTGTGCCTTACCATGTTTGCCTTTGTATCTATATGTGGTGTGCTTTATCATAACATCATAGCATCATGAGCATTGCTTGCATCCTGCATAAGGACTGACCATTTCAAAGACAAGAAGGTTTCACCTTTGCTCTGTTTTGTAGGACATCATGATGCCTGTGCGAAGGAATACTATCCGGTTCAACTTTGTTCGTTCACCTGAGTTGCTTGATGAGTTGGTTAGCAGAATTCCAAATACCACTTCCTTCATCCAGAGGCATGGTTCTCTTCTCAGCTTAGTCACTGCAAAGCAGGATCAACAGTTGATGAGTGTTCTGACCCAGTTCTATGACCCTCTGTACCAGTGCTTCACCTTTCAAGACTTCCAGCTGGTCCCTACCCTGGAAGAGTTCTCTGATTTGCTTGGTATCCCTATCTTGGATCAGACTCCCTTTACTGGTTGGGAAAAGACCCTCAGGCTTGAGGATATTGCTGCAGCTCTTCCTTTGACCCATCAAGAGGTAACAGACAACTGGGTGACTAGAAGCGGAGTTAAGGGTTTCTTGGCCAAGTTTTTGATTGGTAAAGCTAACAGCTTCTGGAATGACCTGGACTTTAGGGCATATGAAGACATCTTGGCTCTCCTAATCTATGGGTTAGTCCTGTTTCCTAATCCTGACAACTTCATCAATGTCACTGCCATAAGGATCTTTATGTCTCAGAATCCTGTGCCCACTCTCTTGGGTGACATCTTGCAACAACTTCATGCCCGTACTACCCGAAGACGAGGAACCCTATGGTGTTGTATCCCTTTGTTGGTGAGGTGGTTTATTTCGCACCTCCCTAAATTCGTACTGAAGAATCAAGAAGGAAGAGGTTGGGCTCATAGGTTAATGTCTCTCACCGATAAAGACATCATTTGGACTTGCAGAGGTTTGGATGAGATAGCCATTATTGATCGATGCGGGGAATACCCTAATGTTCCTTTGATTGGTACCCAAGGAGGGATCTCTTACAATCCATGTCTATCCCTCCGTCAGTTTGGAAGGGCAAGAAGAGCAGGTCCCCATGAGATGTTGGTGCCTCACATCAGTTTTGAGTTTCAGGTGGATAGTGACGAGCTGCGTCGTAGGTTCATCAAGGCTTGGGACAAGGTTCATAAAGCTGACCCACAGGAGTTAGGGCCAAAGACCTCTTTACCTATGGAAGCCTACTACAAATGGGTTCGCATCCGTGCTCAGAAGTTAGGTATGCCGTATGAAGCTGTCAGACCCGTCATTCTTGAGTGTCCTGACAAAGATGGTGTTCCTCCAACTGTCCTTCCTCCTCAGATACCTACTGATTATGAGACATTGAAGAGATCTTGGTCGCAACTGCGAGAAGAGCGGGATTCTTACCGGGAAAAGTTCAATGAGCAGGAATCAAAGATCCAGAAGCTGACAAAACAGTTGGAGAATGAGAGAGCTCTGAATGCCTACATCCGTACTGAGAAGAGGAGACCATGGGATCAATAAGGAGCTCCAGATGTGCTTTTACAGTTTTATTTCCTTTTCAGTATTTCCTTTCATGTAACGCCTAAGGGCAACCTGTTGAATAATTTCGGTTTCAAAGTTGAATCTAATGAAGTGTGTTCCTTTTTGTTTACAAAGTTGATTCCCGATTGTCTTTGAAAACATAATTCATACGCATTTCATACATCATGTGCATAGCAGGTTTTTCCTCTTTTCAGGTTGCTTACAGTTCTTCGCTGTTTATTTCAGCATCATGAATCCCGACTCGTCATCAACTGAGACATCCATCAAGGCTCTTCAGGCGCAGAATGCGCAGTTTCAGGAATTAATCAAGGGTTTGGCTCAAGGCCAAGAAGAGCTGAAGGCTATGCTCCTGAAGAAGGAGAAGAAGAAGAAGAGAAGGACTGTTCTGTTCAACTCGGGCCGAAGGTTCGGCAATACTCTGCAGCATGAAGAGGCTGGTTCTTCTGTCGGCAAGAGTAGTCCTTAGGCAGAAGCAAGGGTTCCTAGTCCGGTAGTCTCCGACAACGAGACTGATTTTGATGAAGAGCAGTACCCTCCTGCAGAGGACAGATACAAGCAACTGGAGGATAGGCTGAAGGCTATGGAAATACAATAGGTACCTGGGCTGGATTTCGGAGATCTGGGTTTGTCAACTGGTGTGATTATCCCTCATAAGTTCAAAGCACCATCCTTCACCAAATATGACGGGGCGTCTTGTCCCAAGCTACATCTCAGGTCCTATGTTCGAAAAATTCAACCGTACTCTGCGGATAAGAATTTATGGATCCACTTCTTCCAGGAGAGTCTTTCAGGGACTCATCTCGAATGGTTCTATCAGCTGGATGGGACCAAGGTTCGTAACTGGGAGGAGTTGGCTACTGCTTTCTATAAGCAGTATCAATATAATGCCGACCTTGCCCCTACACGTACCCAACTCCAGGGTATGTCGTTAGGTTCAAGTGAAGGTTTTAAGGAGTACGCTCAGAAGTGGAGAGACCTGGCTGGCAGGGTGCAACCACCGTTGACCGATCGGGAGTTGGTAGACATGTTCTTGGGGACCCTATCTGGGCCATTTTTCAACCATCTCATCGGGAATTCGTCTGCAGGGTTCACTGATTTAATTCTGACTGGAGAGAGAATTGAGGCTGGGTTGAAGTCTGGAAAGATTCCGAAGGGTGCATCGTCTAGTTCTGAGAAGAAACCCTTCAAGAAGGAGGCTAGTGCCGTGTATGGTTCCAAGAGATCAGAAAGACCTGAGCGCCGCCAATCTGTTAGTGCAGTAATGATTGCTAAGCCTGCTGCCGCTCCTCGGCCGACCAATCCTCAAAGGGCTGAGAGACCCCGGAGAGAGTTCACCCGGTTAAGCATGACCCTATCGCAGATCTTACCACAGTTGCTCTCAACCAATTTAGTGACTGTCCGAAAGGCGCCAAAGTTCCCAAATACTGCATCTCCTAAGTACAACCCGAATGCTCGTTGTGCTTACCATTCAGATAGCCCGGGGCATTCTACTGATGACTGTTGGGCATTAAGGAGTAAGGTGCAAGACCTTATCGACGCGAAGGAGATACAGTTCGAAGCGCCTGAGAGGCCGAATGTAGTTACTGCTCCTATGCCTCAGCATGGGGTAAACGCTGTTGACGAAGATGTTTATGCTGTTTCTGTGGATGATCTGGCCACTCCTCTGAAGACTGTCAAGAAGAACCTGCTGCTGGCCGGTTTATTTCCGGGTTGCAGTGAGGGTTGCCTGTTCTGTGCTGTGTCCCCATCTGGTTGTCCTTTGCTGAAGATAGGCATCCAAAGCCTAATGGATAGCAAGGAGATTCTGTTTAAGAAGTCTGCTGTTCAGTTGGTTCCGGTGGAAGAAGTTTCTGTGGTTACCATATTCAATAATCCGACCAAGGCTCTCCCGAAGAAGCCCGTCCAAATCATGACCGTCGCACCTATTGTTATCACTGTTCCGGGGCCCTTGCCCTATGTATCTGATAAAGCTATCCCCTGGCATTACGGGGCAGATGTGTATGTGAATGGGATTAAACAAGAGTTCAACGCTGGTGCCAGCATCTGTGATATCACTGGCCCAGCCAAGGTTACCCGCAGTGGCAGGCTCTTCTCGCCTGACATTGCACCTCCTGCTGCTCGAAGGCCGCTTCTCATAACTCCTACAAGTGTACCTGTTCCTACTGCTGACCCAATTGTTTCTCCTGCTGCCGAGTCATCCAATGCTCGGGGCAAAGGAGTTGAAGTTGAGCCTGCCCAGATGGAGGCACCTATACCTGTAACTGCTGAGGCCTCCCAACAAGAGATGGAGGAGATTCTGAAAATTATAAAGAAGAGCGACTTTAATGTTGTGGAACAGCTGGGGCACACGCCCTCCAAAATCTCCATGCTTTCTTTATTGCTGTGCTCCGAGGCCCATGCTAAGGCCTTGATCTCGTTCCTCAAGACGGCCCATGTGCCACATGAGACATCTGCAGTCCAGTTCACTGATTGCGTAGCAAATCTGACGGCAGACAATGGCTTGGGTTTCTCAGATGCTGACTTGACCGCGAAGGGAAGAGACCATAATGATGCACTGCATGTCTCTATTGAATGCAGGGGCACCACTCTGGTGCATGTATTGGTGGATACTGGTTCTTATTTGAATGTGCTACCGAAGAAGGCTTTAGACCGTTTGGATTGTGAAGGCCTGGAACTGAAACCCATCAATATCATCGTCAGGGCCTTTGATGGTTCAAAGAGGATGGTTCATGGAGAGGTTGACCTTCCGATTCGTGTGGGCTCTCAGGTGTTTAACTCTACATTTTATGTGATGGATATCCGTCCATCTTACTCTTGTCTATTGGGTCGACCTTGGATACATAAGGCTGGGGCAGTGACCTCTACCTTGCACCAGAAGCTGAAGTACCCCGTCAGAGGGAAGATCGTCACTGTGCAAGGAGAGGAGGAGTATATGGTGAGCCACCTGAACTCCTTCAGATACATTGAGATGGACGGGGAGTTTATTGAAACCCCCTTTCAGCATTTCGAGGAGGTGCTTCCAATTGCAGCAGCAACAGAAACAGCAGCAGAAGAAAGTGTTCCTTTGAAGAGGGCTTCCCTGAAGGACGCCCGGGCTGTGGTTCAAAAGGGTGAATGTGCTAACTGGGGCAGGCTTCCAGACTTCACGCAGAAAACTGATAAATTCGGGTTGGGCTTTACTACAGAGGGTCAGAAAGCTATGAGGAAGGCGAAGATCAGAAGACCTCCTGTGATCATTACAAATCCAGGAGTGAATGCTGTTGGGGAAGACAACGAAGTGGATGAAGCGGAATTCAATAGTTGGATCTACCCGACAACCGAAGGCGGATTGAACAATTGGATTGATAAAGACCATACCCCTGTTACCTTTGTGACGCAGTAATAAATTTCTTTGTTTCGTTGTTTTGTAATAAACAATAAATAAACTCTGTGGCCCGGTGTCTTACCCGAGGCACCGTGGTTTCATTTGTGAGGGCATATAAATTGTCATTTCATATATCATGAATAAAAATCTTTGATGTATTTTCGCATTGCAAATCCTATGCTCCTTTTCTGTCTTTATTTCCTTTACATATATTTCAAAACAGCTGTATTTACACACACACTCACTCATACAGGTTTCAATCCACTCTGGATCTTACTGGTAACGACTCTGCTACTGCCAGTTATGACTTCGAAAATCCGATCAACTTAGCCGAAGACGAAGGCGAAGATGATTGCGAAGTTCCTGGCGAGCTTGCAAGACTGTTACTTCAGGAAGAGAGGGCAATTCAACCCCATGAAGAGCCAGTGGAAATAATAAACCTGGGTACTGAGGCAGACATGAAGGAGGTAAAGATTGGTGCCAACCTAGAGCTCAGCGTGAAGCAGCGGTTAACCAAGATGCTGCATGATTATATGGAGATCTTTGCCTGGTCCTACGAAGACATGCCCGGGTTGGATACCGATATTGTGGTCCATCACTTGCCAACTAAGGAAGACTGCCCTCCGGTCAAGCAAAAGGTCCGTCGGATGCGTCCCGAGATGTCTGAGAATATTAAAGCCGAGGTCATGAAACAGTTTGATGCTGGGTTCCTTGCAGTGACTTCTTACCCTCAATGGGTTGCTAATGTGGTGCCGGTACCTAAAAAGGACGGTAAGGTCAGAATGTGTGTCGACTACAGGGATCTGAACAGAGCCAGCCCCAAGGATGACTTCCCCTTACCTCACATTGATGTCCTTGTTGATAATACAACTCAGCATAAGGTGTTCTCTTTCATGGATGGCTTCTCAGGTTACAATCAGATCAAGATGGCACCTGAAGACATGGAAAAGACTACATTTGTTACTCAGTGGGGCACCTTCTGCTACAAAGTCATGCCATTCGGGTTGAAGAACGCTGGGGCAACCTACCAACGTGCCATGGTTGCTTTATTTCATGACATGATCCATCATGAGATAGAAGTGTATGTTGACGACATGATCGCAAGGTCCCAAACTGAGGAAGAGCATCTAGATCATCTGCAGAAGTTGTTTGACCGGTTGAAACTATATAAGCTGAGGTTGAACCCGAACAAATGCACCTTCGGGGTAAGATCTGGGAAGTTGCTAGGCTTCGTGGTCAGTGATAAAGGTATTCAAGTGGACCTGCTAAGGTCAAAGCTATTCAAGAGATGCCAGTTCCTAGGACAGAGAAGGAAGTCAGAGGCTTTTTAGGACGCCTGAATTACATTGCTCGGTTCATCTCGCATCTGACTGCTACCTATGAGCCAATCTTCAAGCTGCTGAAGAAAGATCAGGTAGTACGTTGGAACGATGAATATCAGGCTGCTTTCGACAGAATCAAAGAGTATCTCCAAGAACCACCTATCCTTATGCCACCGGTTGAAGGGAGACCTCTGATACTATATCTGACAGTACTTGATAGCTCAATGGGGTGTGTGCTGGGGCAGCATGACGAGTCTGGCCGAAAAGAGCATGCCATTTATTACCTTAGCAAAAAGTTTACCGACTGTGAGACCCGATACTCACTGCTTGAGAAAACTTGCTGCGCTTTGGTATGGGCTGCTCGCCGGCTGAGACAGTATATGCTGACTCATACCACCTTGTTGATCTCAAAGATGGATCCTATAAAGTACATATTCGAAAAGCCTGCTCTGTCTGGGAGAATTGCAAGATGGCAAATGATCTTGACGGAATACGACATTCAGTATACAACCCAGAAAGCCATCAAGGGAAGTGTATTGGCAGACCACTTGGCACATCAAGCTGTAGATGATTATCAGTCAATGAACTTCGAGTTTCCGGATGAAAGCATCATGATTGTGACTGATTGTGAAGTACCTGGACCGGATGAAGGACCTGAACCAGGATCCCGATGGTCTATGCACTTTGACGGGGCATCCAATGCTTTGGGTAATGGTATCGGCGCCATCATCATATCTCCTCAAGGCACTCATACTCCACTCACTGCCCGGCTGTGTTTCAATTGTACCAACAACATGGCAGAGTATGAGGCGTGCATCATGGGTCTTCAAGCTGCGATCGACCTAAGGATCAAGTTTCTAAGTGTCTTCGGAGATTCCGCTCTTGTGATCAATCAGATCAAAGGAGAGTGGGATACGAAACATCCGAACCTTATTCCTTACAGAGAATGTGTGTTGACCTTGATCCCCCACTTCACAGAAATAACCTTTGAATACTTTCCAAGAGAAGAGAATCAGTTGGCGGACGCGTTAGATAGAATGTCTTCTATGTTCAAGGTCAAATGGGATAATGAGGCTCCCCGGATCATCATCTGGAAACTGGACGAACCGGCATACTGTTGTGATCTCGAGACTGAATTGGTGACTGAGAAGCCTTGGTACCATGAAGTGAAGAGATATTTGGAAGCTCAGGAATACCCTGAAGGGGCGTCTGTCAACGATAAGAAGTTCCTGAGAAGGTTCGCAGCAAAATTCTTCCTTAGCAACGGCATCTTGTACAAGCGAAACCATGATTCAACCCTACTGCGTTGTGTGGATAAGACAGAAGCAGAAAGGATCATGGAAGAGCTACATGAAGGGACCTTTGGTACGCATTCCAGTGGGCACACTATGGCGAAGAAAATCCTACGGGCAGGATATTACTGGTCCACAATGGAAGCTGACTGCTACCAACATTCCAGGACATGCCATAAGTGCCAGATTTACGCAGACAAGGTGCATGTTCCTCCGGTTCCCCTGAATGTTCTGACCGCGCCCTGGCCGTTTGCAATGTGGGGTATAGACATGATCGGCGAGATTAAACCTACGGCATCTAATGGGCATCGCTTCATCCTAGTGGCGATTGATTATTTTACGAAGTGGGTCGAGGCAGCATCCTATGCTACGGTAACCAAGACTGTTGTGGCACGGTTCATTCGGCATAACCTGATCTGTCGGTACAGCGTCCCAGAGAGAATTATTACAGACAATGGTACCAATCTGAACAACAAGATGATCGCTGAGCTCTGCGAACAGTTCAAGATACAACACCACAATTCTTCTCCTTACAGACCGAAGATGAATGGGGCTGTAGAAGCAGCAAATAAGAACATCAAGAAAATCGTGCAGAAGATGACAGTGACTTATAAAGACTGGCACGAGATGTTACCGTTCGCTCTACATGGGTACCGTACCTCAGCTAGGACGTCAACCGGGGCAACTCCTTTCTCTTTGGTTTATGGTATGGAGGCAGTCTTACCGATCGAGGTGCAAATACCCTCTCTCCGGATAATGAAGGATGCAAATCTGAACGAAGATGATTGGATCCAGACACGACTTGATCAGCTCAACCTCATTGATGAAAAGAGACTTGCTGCTATCTGTCATGGTCAGACGTATCAGAAACGGATGATCAGGGCGTTTAACAAAAAGGTCAGACCACAGGAATATCAAGTTGGGGATCTGGTAATCAAGAGAATCATCCTTCCTCAGAGTGATCCAAGGGGCAAATGGACCCCTACGTACGAAGGGCCATTTGTGGTTAAGCATGTGTTCTCAGGAGGAGCAATGATACTAACCAACATGGATGGTGACGACCTTCCTCACCCCGCTAATGCAGACATAGTAAAAAGATACTACGCATGAAAAAAGACCCGCTAGGCTGACATGCCTAGGCAAAAATTAGGGCTTCCCGTCGAACCAAAAGGGTTCGGGAAAAATGAAGGGATGAAAATAAAAAAAATCTGTACACCCGGCAAGTCGAAAACCTGAAAAGGCGGCTTGGGCAAAAATGGGTATCCCGGTGGACTGAAAACCCGAAAGGGCGGTCCAGGCAAAAATTAGGGATAGAAGCGTAATACTATGTCTCATTGGATCACTTTGCATCCAGAATCCGGTATCTACATCAAGTTCAGACGGCATCGATCAGTCAGCTTCACCTTCAACCAAGGTCATCAAGTGATGAGACGCTCGGAGTTATAAAGGCAATAGCAGAGTTGAAACCCAGTGGGATCATTCATATTTCACACAGCTGTTTTATTTTCTTTTGTACAAATTTGTATAAACTCTTTTGCTCGACGGCGTTCTCTTACTAGGACGTCAGCCTCTTGTACACAAAACGCCTATTTTCAGGCCATTCAGAAATCAATACAAATATATCTTCAGTGCCAATTGTTTTTCTTTTTTCTGTTTTGTTTTGCGAAGAACGTCCAAGGTTCAATTTGTGATATATGCATTGACAATAATTTGCTAACTCATAAATATTTGCATACGAAACAAAGAATTAATTACAGGTAACATTAGAAACAGGGGCAATAAAGAGTTGTCTAGGCAATCTAATTGTTCTGTCCTCCAAGGTATCAAGGTAGGTTCAGCTAAAGAACATGACCAATACATCTTAATTCCCCAGAGAGTAAGTCAGCAGCCAGTGCACTTTCCTCAAGCAAAGCTACCATCGAATCTCAAGGAAGTTGGGTATCCTCCAGCAGATCTCAACACTTCCCCAGCAGCAATATACATATTCTTAACAAGCATCCTCGGCAGTCTTGACCTAAAGATTGTTCCCCGACGGCATACCAAACATTCAAAGGAATCACTTCCCCAGCATATCAAAACTTCCCCAGAAGAGCCCAATCCAGTTCCCCAGAAAGGTTGAAATTCATACCCCCAAGCAGTAAGCTTATCCCGAGTAAATTCTGGAAGCTTATCCCTCGTAGAGCACGAACGCGTCGCCCGGCTTTATTTAAAGAGTTATTTCCGTAACAGGATATAACTGGGTTATCCTCAGCCAAAAGCCACGGAAAGAGCGTCCTCGACGAAGTTCTCTTACCACCAGCGAAGTCTATCAACACTTCCAGTACAGCAAAGATATCCCCAGCAAGTCATTCTCAACAACTCAGCAAAAGTATCTCTCACCCCACAGAGTATCACTCCCCAGCATGGTCGCTAGAGTATTTTTCTCCCCGCAGAATCTTCCATTTTCCAAGTTTATTCCTCAACGGAGTCATCTTCTCCTACCGGTATTCTTGCAGTTATCATCCCCAGCGGAAGCGAAAGCTTATTCTTCAACATCAGCCCAGGAGTGACTTCCCGGCACCCGTCAAGGATTTACTTTCCTAGACGAAAGATACATTCATAAACATCGCACTTCCATACATCATTATAGCATGCATAGATGCATCATACAAATCTCATTTATGTTGAGAACATCATCGTTTGGTTCATATCATGCACTGCATATGACTGACCTTTACCTTTCAGGAAAGATTCAGCTAAATTCTCCATCATATTTCAAGACCTAGACCGGTTCAGTTAATCGACTCAAAAGATTTCTTATCCAGTCCAAGGCCTTCTCTAGTCCAGCTAAATCGACTCCCAACAGATTTTTCTGATGAAGACTCAGTAGAAGTTATCCAGGTTATAATGGTGCTCTCCCCGACGGTGCGTGAGATATATTTCCATTTTAGGTTATGATTTCCTATGGTTCCCTCCCCGACGGTGCGTGAGGTGATAATTCCTTTTGAGATTATAATTTTCTATGGTTCCCTCCCCGACGGTGCGTGAGGTGGTAATTCCCTTTCAGGTTATAATTTTCTATGGTTCTCTCTCCGACGGTGCATGAGATGATAATTCCATTTTAGATTTTTCTTTGAGATTATAATTTCCTATTGGTTCTCTCTCCGACGGTGCATGAGATGTAATCCCTTTTAGGTTATAATTTCCTATGGTCCTCTCCCCGACGGTGCGTGAGATGTAATTCCCTTTCAGGTTATAATCTTCTATGGTTCTCTCTCCGACGGTGCATGAGATGATAATTCCATTTTAGATTTTTCTTTGAGATTATAATTCCTATTGGTTCTCTCTCCGACGGTGCATGAGATGTAATTCCCTTTTAGGTTATAATTTCCTATGGTCCTCTCCCCGACGGTGCGTGAGATGTAATTCCCTTTTAGGTTATAATTTCCTATGGTCCTCTCCCCGACGGTGCATGAGATGTAATTCCATTTTAGGTTATAATTTCCTATGGTCCTCTCCCCGACGGTGCGTGAGATGTAATTCCCTTTTAGGTTATAATTTCCTATGGTCCTCTCCCCGACAGTGCGTGAGATGTAATTCCCTTTCAGGTTATGATTTCCTATGGTCCTCTCCCCGACGGTGCGTGAGATGTAATTCCCTTTCAGGTTATAATTTCCTTTGGTCCTCTCCCCGACGGTGCGTGAGATGTAATTCCCTTTCAGATTATAATTGCCTATTGGTTCTCTTCCCGATACTGCGAAGATGGTAACTCCCACCAAGATTTTCTCAACGAGCATTGTTGAAGTTAAAGTCACCCAAGGTTCTCTTACCGTTCATGCTAGGGTAGTAACCGCTCCTGGTTCATTCATCACCGTTTGAAGCTCCGGATCCAGCTCCTATAACCAGTCAGGACATATCTATACCAAGCATCTGAAAACCAGCCCCTGCAACGTGTCAGGTACTCATTTTTATTTTGCAGGTATGCAGGTTCTCGCTAAGGAATCTCTTATGCGATCAACATCCAGATGGCATCTATAAGCCCATCATCCCCCATCAATCTCCAAATGGCATCTATAAGCCCATTCCATCATCACACTGCTACTATGTGAGCGCAAATTTCTGGGCACTCTAGTGTTCAATCATCTTCTACCCTCGGATTACGAAAGGCACGTCAGCCAATCTGCATCCTCAGGTCTAAGAAGATTGAACAGGGGCAACTGTTGTACCCCAAAATTTGCCCTCCTATATTCTTCAAGAAATTGCCAAAGACAAGCTTCAAAATTCCCCAAGGGTTGCACAGTGCAAGGGCCCCCTATACAGTCAAAATCAGGGTTTTTGTTTTGATCAAGAAAATGAAGTTTCCAAAGGTCCAATCAAGTCTCACATGCCTACAAATATGGTCAAGCATTCTCATATCAAGTTTCAAGACATTCAGCTCAAAATTGCACAGTCAAAACCCTAATTGCACTACAGTCAACTGTAGGGGCAAAATGGTCATTTGACAGTCAAAGGTTCAAATTTTTGGTCAACATCTCATTTTGAAGCCTTAAACATCATTTGATCAATGCTTGATCATGATTCTCAAAAACTTGGCTCAAAAATCATCAAGATGCAAAAGTTTCCTTATTTGGACAGCTGAAAAAGTCAACTGTAAATTGACCAGGGCATAACTTTCACATGGATTATCAGAAAAATTCCATCCAAAGCTCATTTTGAATAGAAAGACATTTCCTACAACTCATCTTCATACTTCAAGTCCAAGAAATGCTCTCACAAAAAGTTATCAATTTCAACATTATAGGTCATTTTCAAAAGTCAACAAAAAGGGACTTTACGTCAAAAGCCATAACTTGATATTGGTAAATCAAAATGACATGGGACCAAAGGCATTGGTTAGAGGACTCAAAGACCTTTCCAAAATGTCCAAAAACATGAGAAAAGATTAAAAATTGAGCAAGTTATGCCTTGTAGAAGTTGGGAAATATTTGGATATTTTGAAAAGTCAACATTGATTCAAATGACCTAAAATTGCTAATGTGCCCATTTTTCTTCCATAATTCATCATCCATGACATGTGCACGACCACTTGGCCCAAAGGGAAGTTTTTATTCATTTTTTTATTTATTTATTTGAATTTTTATTAATAATAATTCATTTAAATCAAATTAAATACATGAAAAATGCTAACCTAAGTTTTCCAATCTTTTTGTACATGTTTTATCCTCAAGATTTCGTGCATATTCAAATAGGGAAAGATTTGGAGAGATTGGAGTTGATTTGTATCAAAAAGCACATGGAAAGATTGAAAAAATAATGATGGAAAATCAAATCTCAAAATCCATGAATGAAAGAGATTTTGATCAGAATTGTTAACCTAATTCATTCAGTACATAAGCCTAAACGAAAACCTAATGCATGGGATCATTGAAGCTGCGCAGAAACCATTCACAAACCTGAAAAATTTATCAAGAAACTCAAAACTGAAAAACACATTCTAGGGCGATTCAAGGCAGAATTTTTGTTTCATTAGCTTCCTCAAGGCTCACTGAATGTTTCCCAATAAAAAACATTCCTCAAAACCTCAAGAATTGGTATACAGAACTTGGAATATCTCATGAAAAATTCATAATCGTGTTTTAAAATCTATGCATTTTCATGGCATTTTAATTATTGATTCATACTCCTCATGCAATTCTGAAGCTAACCCAATGATTCAATTGTGTTTTTATGCGTTGTGTGCCAATATACCATTGTCAATTTTTTAGGGTTTACAGGACTTGGAATTAGGGCTTTTGAAACAAGGAAAAATTGGAGGCTGTGACCAAAGCCATTGAATTCAACGTGTCTGGACGAAGGAGAAGCTACCCTCGTGCTCAATTTATGAGCGTCATAGGGCTAGTCGTTATTTTTCCAAAACCGGCCTAAGAAAACGCCCAGAAAACCGTGGCCTTTGTTTTTGTGTTTCAGGGACGAAGAAGAAGACGATATCGTGGCAAGATGTGATAGGCTAGTTTGAATTTACGCGCTCTAACCCACTAACGATTTGGTTTTGTTTTATATTATTTGTTTATTATGTTACATACAAAGCGCGCGTTCAGTATAACTGGCAAGCATAAGGACTGGTAATGTTAATGACCTGGGTTCGATCCCAGGTCTTCACCCTTTCCATTTGTTATTTTTCAATTAATGTTCATATGCAGCGCCTATGCTGAAGACTATCATGCATCCTCAAAAATCAACATCCACGCGTCCAGTTTCATCAGATCAAAGGCCATGGATTTAAGTATACGGTGAGTCCCAGTCAACGCACATGCACGTGTCTAGTAAAAGTCCAAACAGGCCAAGCTAAATGGGCAAGATTTCTCAACTATACCTCCTATTTGGGGACTGATACCCCCAAGGTTTGCAAAAATTTTATTATTTTTTATCTTTTCATTATTTTTATCTTCTTTTAATTATTATTCTTTTTAATTAATTTAATATTTTCATAAATATAAAAATACACGTAAAAATCAGAAAAGACCAAAAATCAAATATATTTAATTAGTTAGTATTTTCATAAATAAATTTGCATGTAATTAAATTTAGTTTTAAATTAAGTTTTAAATTTAATTCTTTTAACAAAAATCTAAAAAATATAGAAATAGGGTTAATTAATCAATTTTTCATCTTTTTATTTTTCTTTCATGATAATCAAATAGTTAATATTATTTATTTTATTTATTTTCATAATTATATTTGTATATTAAAATTAGGGTTAATTTAGGTTAAAAACTTCAATATTTTTTTTAATAAATTAAAAATAATTAGGATTAGGGTTTGCATCTTATTTTAATTTCAATTAATTCCTTTTTCATATTAAATCCTAAAATACTAAAAAATACCAAAAAAACATCTCCTTTCCTTTTAATTAATTAATTTCATCGTTTAATTCAATTTTTGCAAAAGGGTCCAACGCCCTCGTTCTTAATTTCTTATTAATTCGCATATTTATTTTCTTGTCCATTTAAATATTTATGTATGTCTCCCGAAGCCTTGTAAATTATTTGTCGCACTTTTAATTCTTTATTTACTTTGTTTATTTATTTTCTGTCAAATCGGGTTCGAGAAACTTTTGGCGATGTGGACCCGCGCCGTTTGTAATAGCTTAGAATTTACTGTTCCCGTAATATTTTAACTGTTAATCAAAGGCATGAAAGAATGTATGGACCAAAATAAAAACAAGCGTAGAACACCAATAACATGACAAGATAAATGCAAATGAACATGACACACAAATTGCACACACCACCCCTAGGGTACGCCTCACTGTTGCCTTGCCTCGAAAGGTGATCGTCGAGTAGAGGACGTCTTAGTAAGTCCTCATGATCCGGGAACCTGGCATGAGGGTAGCTTCTAAGGTGTCTTCCTATTGCTCTGGTGATCACCATGTCCCGAACCTCGAATTGACCCGAACACCTCCAACGGTGGTGCTACCTACCTCTCAATGGTGGGACGGCACTACTTTAAAGGACATCTACACAGACGAATTCCTTAGGGTAGGTAGACGACTCTAGATACTTGCTCTAATTTCAAAACAAATCAAAAAATACTTTTCACACCGACACCTTTTCAAAAAGCTTTCGAAAGCATTTTTCAAACACTCTTGAGGACCGATACAAGAGTCGAACTGAAATTTTCAAAGAAACTTTTTAAAACCCACAATTGAAAAGCAAACAAACCACTTTTGAAAACACAAATGAGCAAGTATCTAAGAGCCCATGGATAACCATGGATAGAAAGGGTGCTAACACCTTCCCTTTCTATAACCTACCTCCCGAACCGAGAGCAATCTCTATAAGGAATTTTTCTGTGCTTTTGTCCTTTCCATTTGGAGAAAATAAAAGACGGTGGCGACTCTTGCTTCCGCGACATTTCGCGAACCAGCGTTAAACAGTCAGTTCCAGATCCACCGATCACACTGACCATCATGATCTCCATTGGCTTGACCAAAAGAGCTTCCTCGACTTCTGTTTCAGCATCTCCTTTAACCTGCAATTTTTGTTTGTCTGCGAACATGTCTGCCATCCTTGAGAGCATTCTGCACCAAATCCCTGAAAAGACACATTGAGAAGTTTTTTGACCCAAAAATTTATGAAACTTACAAAAACCTGTTTTCTTCCTTTGTTTTAATGGTGTGGTCTTAAGCCCTTTAGGTATCGCAATTTGACCATCGATAACTAACAGGTCGAATATTTCGTCACATTTAGTAATGCCAAAGGTGTATGTTTTTGTAACGATTTTTTTTGTTTTTTGGCTCGACGGGATTTTTTCCATTCAAAGGTTTTAGTATCTTATACAAGTAAGGGGTCCTGGCTTCAGTTCAGCCACATTGACCTCATTTTCCTCTATGTACTCATAATTTAAGTGAGAAGTATTTCCTGCCTCATCTACCCTAATCGTTGATATTTTCATCCATCTTTTGTCTTTCATTGGCCAGTTCTTTGAGACTAATCTTAGATTTCCCCATATGGAATTGTTTGTGGAATACTCTCTCCAATTGGTTCCAATTTAAGATGGAATTTGAGGGAAGAGTGGTAAACCACGTGAAGGCATTCTTCATTAGCGAGCTCAGAAAATATTTTATTTTCAGATTCTTGTTATTAGCTAAATCATCGGCCTCAGCCTGATATCGGGCTATGTGTTCAAAGGTAGATTCACTGGAATCACCAACGAACTTGGTAAATTTAGGGACATTCCAACCCTTGGGAAACTCGATTTTCCTGACATATTCTGACTATGGGGATAAGAAATTTGGCATGGGGAGGCCGACATTAAGGCCATTTTGGGCCATAATTCATTTGACTATATTGGTGATATTATTTTGCCCCTAAAGATTTTCTTGTTAGGCCTGTCGAAGAACCTGATCTGCATCTAGGTTTCGTGGAACCAGTACCATATCACAATCATTTAGAGCTTGATGGTTCTTGATAATCCTAGGCTTATGGTTGTTCTCGACAACCCTAATTTTCAGAGGGTTAACCCCTGGGAGATTGTTAGGTGGTGGGGTTGCTGGCACACCAAAAAAATTAGCAATTCTACCTATTTTTTGGTCCAATTGTTGATAACTTTGAGTTGTGTTTTCTATTAGTGGATTAAACTTTGTTCCTATCTGTTGCGTGAGCATGTTGACCATATTATGGTTAATCTCCTACATTTTTTGTCTCATGACTTGAACATAATTATTGGTCAGAGATGACATACCTGAAGAGAAATATCTCATACCCCCTGACGGTTGTCCTATTTGACCAAAGTTGCTCATCATGGGCCCTATGGTCAAATATGGGTTAAAAGGTGACGATGTAGCCATCCTATTTTTGGAATATATTGATGCACTAGGGTGTATTCCTGCCCTCATTGTAGTTGGCATGCCATAAGGCTGCTCTTTTTGAGGCAGCATTAAATTTAGGTAAGGAGGCCTTATGTCTCCTAGATTATGCATCTCCCTAAAAAGGGGAAGCATGCTTGACGCTTGTGGTGATGAGTCCACCATATTCAGCGGTATAGTCGACGATATTATTTGGCTTATTGATAAGTGGTTTTTGCATCATTTTTATTAGATGTTTTACTTCGTTAATTTATGGCTTTTATTCGCTTTCCCTTCATTTTGCTATGCTTTATGCTTTGTTATTGTGTTTTTGTTGTTTTCAGGCCTTAACAATCATATTAGAAGTAAAGAAGGTCAAATCGGATGAATTGTTAAGAAAATGCAAAAGTCAGAAATCTCCAGTACTAAAAACATAGCTCCATTACGGGTGTTGTAACAATCATTACAGTCCGTAATAGACCCCAGTCTGAAGGCCCTTATTTTACGCCCCAACACAAATTTATGTGTCCTGTTACGAGTTCCTGTAACAAGAGTGCAGCTTACACTTCCCTTGTGCGCACCTAGGCCAAATTATGATATGCATGTTATGGGTACCTGTAACGCATGTTACGGCCCGTAACAGGCAGGCGAGATTCCACTATTTTTGTTTCCTTTTTCGGATCGATTCATCATTGTTTTGGCATTTTTGCATATTCCAAATTGGGATGATTCTAGTCTTTATGGGTATTAGTTTGGGATATTTCCTGATGTAATGGTTATTAATCACAAAGATTTTATTCCATGTTTAGATTTGGCTATAAAACTCACAGTTAGTCTTTATTTTAGACCATCCTATTTTTATTCTAGTTTTCTTTTCACGCTCTGCAACTAAAGTCTCCATTTGGAGTATTGGATCAATTTCAGATTTTTATTTTATTTTATACTTTATTTTATTTATCTTTTATTATGCTTTATATGATGAATTCTTTTTTCTTTGTGCTATTCCTCACCATGAGTGAGAAGTTTATTAGGGGCTAGGGGTCATGATACTTATCTCATGATAACTTGTATGGCCCATCACCATCGATTACGAGAAATTATTTTAACTATTATTTTAAAACCTGATTTTTTTTTCTTTTTAACCCTTGTTACGAAAGTAAAAAATTTCTAAGGTACCGATCGTGATCTAAAAGGACGTGTATTGGTACCTGATAACAGGTTTTCAAACAATTAAGTTCGATGGCGCGAAAGTGCTCAAATGAAATTAATAAATATACCATTTTTAATAGTTATGCAATAGTAACGATCTTTGATGAATAATTTTGCACGAGCGAAATTCGACGAGCGACTTATTCGTCAGAGGTAGGACAATATGCTAGGGAAAGAAGGTATTGTCCATATTTATCTATTTTCTATAATTTCTGTAAATAAATCTCTTAATAGAAGTGAGTTGGATGGTATGAAAATATCAGAGTAAAAATCATGACCATAAAGTCTTGTTTGTTTTATATATTTTAAGTGCTTTTTATTTAAGTTGTTTTCCCACTTAAGTGTTTTTTCACTTAAGATGCTCTTAAAACACTAAAGTTTGATTTCTCTAGATATACAAATAGAATAGAGTTCAATACTCAATAATTGGTCCTTGTGGTTCGATAATCTTTTACTACTCCGCACAGCCGTACACTTGCGGCGTTTTATGTTTTTGGCGCCGTTGTCGGGGACCGATTGCGCTTGATATTGAATCTCTATTTGATCACCTTATAGATTACAAATTTATTTTTCCTGTAATTTTTTTTTCATTGTCTGTTTTGTGGCTTGCATGGAGTCTATCCAAAATATGATCAATTTTACGAACAATTACCATGAAGACTCATGTTTCTATGCCTACAACCCAGGGTGGATAACTCGAATTTTCTTTATGATAACCACTCCCAGTATTATGAGGAACAATAAGATTCCAAAAAATCCAACCTCAAAATTTTAACAGACGATTTGATTGTGACACAAGCTCGCTCTAACCTGAAATATATATGGAGAGCTTTGTGGAGACACAAACTCTCCAGAATGAAGAGTTTAGAAAGCAGAATCTCCATACTATTGAAACCCTTAGACAGTTAAATACAATGGTTGAGTCCCTGGAGACTCAAAACAATGCATTGGAGACCAAAATCTTCCAGCTCACACACAAGTCTAGGACCTTCCCTTGAGAAACATGTGAATGTTATGACAACTGAAAATGAAAAACAAATTGAAAATCCTAGGAAGAGTAATAATGAGGTTGAGAAGAGTTCTGGTGAGAAAAGGTTAGAAATTAAGGAAAATCCACTGATGCCATCCGAAAAGGAGGTTGTCGAAGAGGTAGAGAATGAGGCACCCTATATTGCTTCTCCTTCCTATAACCCACCGATTTCTTTCCCACAAAGGTTTGTGGAAGCTAAGATAGACTCCCAACCCAAAAGGTATATGGAGATATTGGAAAAGATCCACACCAATGTACCTTTGTCTAAGGTCCTGCTTAAAAAGAGAAAATTAGAGGACCATGAAACATGGGAAATTACTAGCGTTAGGAGGGGAAGGTTGACTCTTGAGAAGGTAGATGAAAGGATTAAATCCAAATTTGAAAAGTTGATACACATGATTGATCCAGAACCACCCCCCACAAGTTCAAAAATATGAACCACCCCACAAAAGAAAGAAAAGGAAGGGTGAGGGTTATGAGAGATGGCTTGATAATTGGACATGGAAACATCAGGTTGAAGAATCATTTTTGAAAGAACCATCTTGAGTGCTTACACTCATGAACTGTCAATCCATGCGACGTTAAATGAAGCGCTACATGGGAGGCAACCCACGCTTTTTGTTTCTAATCTATTTTCTTGTTTTTGTGTTTTTGTTTTAAGCTAATATAAAGGCTCGCAAAGAAGGAGCATGAAAAGGTGATGAAGTTGAAATAGTTGAAAAATCACTTTACACCTCCCGAGTGAGGATCTTGTGAGTTCTACCTCGCGTCGCTTGCACCAAAACATTTAGGATAATGTTTAGTTCAAGTTTGGGAGGGAGGGGAGGTTCCTTTTACTTTGCTTATGCTAATATTGTTTTATCTTTGTGTGTTCATTTTTCTTCATTTTTTTCCAAAATACCATTTCTCACTATTTTCCCAAAATTTTGACCAAAAGAAAAATTTTCAAAAGAGTTTTGAGTCTGAGGAAACCGAGAAAGTATATAAAGTTAGAGGAATGAATGGTTGATGTTAGGAAAACCGGAAAAGTTTGATAAAAATGGTTTTTACTTGAACACATTTAGTTTCCCCAAAAGAGACACGGGTCTTACATATAGAATTGTACCATAGTGCTTAGACCCTGAGAAGTACCCCCCCCCCCCCCCCTAATTAGTTTAATTTGACAGTATGTAATAAATTAGATTTGCATGCATGTATGGTTGATTGAGAAACAAATAAAATCAAACACCAAAAGATGAAAAGGTGGTAAAAGGCAATTGTCCTTCTAAGTCGGGTAACTCTTAACCGGTTGTTCGGCCCAACGGGAGTTAATCCCCAAACATCGTCCCAAATAAAGGACAATATATAAGCTTGAAAAGGCTTTGAAAATTTTATCGGTGAATAATAAATGTTGCATAAACGAAAAATTCTAAATTGACCTTGTGCATGCGATGATTATCATATACTTTCATTGCCTTAATTTGATTGTCTAAATGAAAGGGGAGGAAAATCGGAGACTGGACCTAAGTAAAATGCATAGTCAGAGAGGTGTTCGGTAAGGAAGCTTAGGTCCAAGGTTTCACCTTTGTTTGTACTCTTGTAAACAATCTTAGAGTCAGATGAGTACCGGAAGAACTAACCCTTAGCCTTTTTGACAGAGACTCGCGTATGAGTATCGGTACGCTTCATATTTCATAAGCTCTTTTCATTTGTTGGTTTGCTTGATCCAAAGAAATTTTATGCAAGCTTTATTGCTTGAGGGCAAGCAACAGTCTAAGCCCGGGGGAGTTTGATAAGTGGTTTTCGCATCATTTTTATTAGATGTTTTACTTTGTTAATTTATCGCTTTTATTTGATTTATGCTTTGGTATTGTGTTTCTGTTGTTTTCAGGCCTTAACAATCGTACTGGAAGTAAACAAGGTCAAATTGGATGAATTGTGAAGAAAATGCAAAAGTCAAAAATCTCCAATACTGAAAGTAGAGCTCCGTTACGGGTGCTCGTAACAGGCATTACAGCCCGTAATAGACCCCAGTCTAAAAGCCCTTGTTTTTACGACCCAACACAAATTTTTGTGACCTGTTACAAGTTCGCGTAACGTATGTTACAACCCGTAACAGGAGTGCAGCTTACGCTTCCCTTGTGTGCAACCAGGCCAAATTACCAGAGCCCTATTAGGGGTTCCTGTAACGCGTGTTACGGCCCGTGATAGGCAGGCGAGATTCCACTATTTTTGTTTCCTTTTTTGGTTTGATTAATTACTGTTTTGGGATTTTTGCACATTCCAAACTGGGCTGATTTTGGTCTTTATGGGCATTAGTTTGGGATATTTCCTTATGTAATGGTTATTGATCAGAAATATTTTATTCCATGTTTATATTTCACAGTTAGTCTTGAGTTTAAATCATCCAATTTTTATTCCACTTTTCTTTTCACGTTATGTAACTCAAATCTCCATTTGGAGCATTGGATCAATTTCAGTTTTTTTTTTATTTTATACTTTATTTTCTTTATCGTTTATTATGCTTTATAAGGTGAATTCTATTTGCTCTGTGTTATTCCTCACCATGAGTGAGTAGTTTATTAGGGGCTAGGGGTCCTGAGACTTATCTCATGACAATGTGTATGATCCATCACCATCAATTACGAGAAATTTTTTTTACTATTATTTTAAAACCTCAGTTTTTCTTTTTAACCCTTTACGAAAGTAAAAGAGTTCCCAGGTACTGTTGAAGCTGTAAAGCGATAAGCAACAAAAGTTTTGAAATTATTTATCCTAGAATTTATCGTGTCCATAAAGATTGATTATTGAATTGTCGTTCGACAAATTTTCTCGTTAATGAGTTTGGTTTGAATTGATTTGTAAAGAAAATTTTATCAATAGAAAATAAATGTAAACAAAAGAAAAAACTAAGGAAGAACTTATCAAGCCTGCATATAATCTACTCATCACATACTTAAATCTATCGACCAGTTACATTTAACCTAACAACACTCATCAATGTCACTACGTATCACTCACAACCTAAGTCATTTCTAACCCAAATTGAGAGAACGGATGTATCACCAAGGAAATGATCTCTCTACCTCCTCAACAACATAGAAGACAACTATGTAATCGCACTAACGATCTCTCAGTATAGCACAACCACACAGAGGCGTTAAGTTATGATACCCAAGTAGATGTTAGCTTTAAATATATCTCTAGAGTTCACAAACTAATAGATAATCATCCTAGATAAGAATCTAAGCAGTATATGTCTATAATAACTAAAATCCCTAGCACAGAGCAAAAATCCAGGACAATAATCGATAAAGATTTGTAAAGCAAGTTTAATATAACGCCATGGGCGACAAATATACATGAGTTCAAAGTAAATACATATACAAACTCAACACATAAAGAATACACAAAGAAGAAGAGAAATGAACCATAAATCTATCGGTTGGTCAATGTCGATTGAAGAGCAATCCACCCCGGATCATTCGTATGCAAGCTTCAATGTTGTTTTCTAAGCAAATCCTATCAAAAAATGAAGTTTGATGGAGTTGGGATCAAAAATACCCAAACCATCCCCAAAAAATGTGTTTTTACCCCTAAATACGTATTTATGAATGGCCCACATCGCCTGACGACCAAAAAGCATCGCTCGGCACTCAAAACTGTGTTTTTTCCATGCTTCAGGTCGCCCCGGCATCGCCCGGCGACCAAAAAGTGTCGACCGGCGACAGCTAACAGTAAGTTTAAAAACCAGCACAATTTCAACCATAAGTTGAGAACTGTAACTCCAATTCGCGCACGATTGAAAGTGTTGGAAGGCTTATTCAATGCTCTTTCTAACAATGTATAAATAGCAATGCTTGAATACCTACAAAAATGATATAAAATCTATTAAACTCAATTATATTTACACGATAATACAATAACACACTGTAACATAAACTATACCGAATATACACTAAAGTTGAGGTTTATTGATAAAAAGCAATCGAATTAAGGCGATGAGTGCTAATTATTCACACTCAAATTCACAACAATTTAGCACTCATCAAAATCTCCCCAACTTAAAACATTGTTTATCCTCAAACAAAGTCAAATAAACTTAAAGAAGAAAAAGATGATAATCAAATAATCACTAATCAACAGGTTTTGAAAACAGAAAACAAATGCAATGGTTCAAATGAAAAACAGTACACACAAAGTAAACACTTACCACTAAACTAGAACTATGACATAAACACGAAACAAATTCTAAATACAAAAATCATACCAAACATTCTAGAACAATACTAGTTCATAAATGAATCACACCTAACAAACGCAATCACCGATAGATGAAAAACACACAAAAATGAGGTGTTTTCACTCATCCAACAATCTTGCAAACAATAGACTAAATTATGCATTCATCCAAAAATTTACAATGAAAATATAAAAGCAAGAATATCAAGGGTTTTTCAAGGTTGTAATGTGGCTTGGTTAACAAACAAGTGATAAGTCCTAAATCTAATCGAAACAAAAACTTGTCTAAACCTAAGGGAGTAATTACTTCCACAAAGTTTCAAACAATTTAATTTCAATCAAACTTCTTCTTTACCATAAGTTTCACACCAACAGACATCACTTATTAACACAACATTATTCCATACTCTTTTTGTTTTTCTTTTTTCAAAGCTTTTTCAATTTTTTTTCTTTCTTTTTCACATTTTTTATTTATTTTTCTTTTTCAACCTCATAGCAATCAACAAATAAACACATACTCATTTTTCTCCCCAACTTGAATTAAACCATACATTAAAGTGAATACTCCCTACTTTCTAAGGAAAGGTAAAAATTCAAACCAAAACAATGGTTGAGGGTTCAAGAAAACAATGAATCAACATCCATGCAAAAAGGGAAACTAAACACTCATAGACAAGCATTTAGCAAATACAACATGGATATCGACAAAAAAATCAAAGGGGTTACTAATAATCACAAACTCACAAGGTGAATTGACTATTTGACTAGGGGCAGTTGTGCTCAAAATGGAACAAAAATTCCTTGATCATTTTCATGCTTTCATACAACCAAAACAAACAAAAGATTAAGCATAATAAAATCTAATTAAAATAAGAGTTGTGGTCTCTAGCATACGTGAACAATGGAAAGTTACCTCATAAAAAGGGTGGGAACTAAAGTGATTCATAACTGAACAAGTATACAAAAGAATGAATGGCATAAAAATTGTAAAAATTCTAAGTATCATGAATACGCTAAAGTATAGAAAGTGATAAACACATACCTCGAACGTGTACAAAACACTAACAAAATCATTACCACGCATTCGTAAGTCGAAACGATCAAACTTGACAAATCACTTCAATATTCTATAAGTTACCGGACCAAAAATTGAGTCCAAACAACACCAAAAGAATTATAAAAATAACACTCCTACAAAATTTTAGTGTACAAAATTTACAATATATACAACGAACAAAAATCCTCAAGCTAAATACGACAAGCTTTTAGAAAACACAAATTGACATAACAAAACAAATACAAATAATGAATCAAAACCGGGTGAAAATGAATTAACAAGTTGAAAATTGAAGATTTGAAATTCAGAATATTTCCTAGTTTCAACTTGTTAAAACAAAAATCATCACACACATAAATAAATACAAATAAACATGTTTGTTTTACGTTGAAAGATCGACGCCTTTATGCCTTTATTGTACGAGCTAGTAACCTCCTCTCATCATGCCATGGTATTGTCACACTGCACAAACCTAAAGAAAGTGTCCTAACAATCATACTGTCATACCTCAATTTGACCTAAGATCCCATCTTCATTTACATTTTTTATATACATCAAGGTCACGAAATATGGTCGGTTTCGAACTTCTCACCTTCGAGCATTTCCTGTGCAGAGACTATCGATTATAGTGGACATTTCATCTTATGCATGACTAACTTTTCCTCAAGCACGAAGTGTATGTTTTTTTGTTTCTTTGATTTCATGTGCAGAAAACAGATCTGAATCAAGAGCATCAGGTGTCACGCCTCAATTAGGGTTTTGAGTCTCTCAAGCCAGAAGTACGATTGATCGTTGATTCTCGAAGACTGATTCATCAAGGAACAACTTCTAATGTCATAGCATGGAGTCTCGAACATTGTTTAGGCTCATTTTGAGCACGGATGTCTCAAGTGTGATAGCTTGTTTCGGGGAAGTTTTAGAGAATCGTGTGTTTATTTCCATGCTTTGTTCAACAAGTGGCCTCAAGCTTCTCCAAAATTCTTCAAAAAAAACATTCAAGGTACCATGATCACTGGTTCACGTGTGTTTCACCTTGCCTTTAAATACAAGAAAAGATCAGGCTATACGACTCAATTCCGAGCACTTCGACCAAAAGTCATCTGCAATTTTTCTTTAAAAGTTGAAGACAAATTGTGTTTAGAAAGCCATGAAAAGACATTATAGGAAGTTTGTCATGACTTAAGAGTTTCTTGATCTCTAAGTTCAGTTCATTGTGCCAAATCCTCAATGCGATAACATTTCGCCTCAAATCCCTCTTCTAGTGATCATTCGAAGCTTTTAAGTATGGTTCGATTTCTTCTACTTACATGACGCAGGGTGAATTTCGTTAGAGTAGGGTGATTGAATTCAAGATCACTTTGGAAGAATTTATTTAGAATACTTGGAGTATTCATCATGTGAATTCAAGTGTTAACTAAATATAAGTTATCAAAAGGGCTCATTCAAGATTCAAATCATTCATCACATTGCATTTATTCAAGATTATTTTCAAGGGCATGATATTTCAAAGTCATTCAAAGGCATGAGATTAATTCCATTTTAAATGGAAGACTCCAAATTTCAAGACAAATTCATTCCAAATTCAAATGAAGTATTTCAAGTCACATTTAAATTCAAGACTTGTTACAATTTTGATAATTCTTCAAGTTTCACCCATGATTCATCCAGTTTTGAGTGCTTGATTTATCACTTTGCTGTATTCTGGAGTTGCTGTAATTTGTTGATATTTAGAAATGTTTATAATAATAATAGTAATAATAAGCGCAGAAATGCGCAGAAAATGACACAAATTCACTGAGATAAATAAAATATACCTTTAAATGTTTTTTTAGCACCCAAATCCCAGTTAAACATCGCCATTCAATTTCAATTTCAAGTTGACGGAATAACTTGGGGCTAGCGTTACATACATTTGGTCTTCGAAGAGCATCTGTCAAAATGAAGGGACGTGTCAAATGGGATAAAATTAATATTGGAAACATTGAAGCAAACAAACATATGAGGAAAAATTACTGAGCCAAAGACTTCGTATTATCCTACGATCGAAGATGACAACCCTCCATCTCCTGGAAGAGGAGGGTATGATAAATGTGATGATCATCGATCATTGAATTGAATTAATTTTGACCTTTTTCCACTAGGCCAGCATGAGTGCAGGAAGTAATGACTCCAATGAATATTACATCATCCACTTCCATGTTTCGTTTTTGCATCGCATCAAAGAGCTCTAAAGCTTTCTTGGCCTAGCCATGTTGTGCATATCCGGAGATCATTGAGTTCCAAGAAACCAAGTCCCTCTCCTTCTGCCTTTTGAAAACTTCATGTACACTACCGATATTGCCTCTATTTGCATACATGGTAACAAGAGAACTACAAACACATATAGAATTTTTCAATCTCATATTTATTGCATATGCATGAAACTGTTTTCCTTGTTCTGATGTCGCGGTAGGAGCAGCACAGGCATTTATGATGCTGGAAAATATAAACTCATTTGATTGAATCTCTTCTTTTATCAATTGGCAGAAGATTTTAGCAGCTTCTTCAGTTTCTTCTGTTTGTGCATATCCCACTAGCATTGCTGACCAGGCCATTAAGTCCTTCGTTTCAATTTTCTTGAAAACTTTAACAGCATCCCACATCTCCCTCCATAGAAAATCCCATCTATCTCTCTTTCTACCTCACCTACATCAACTCAAATGAACAATACTCCACTATGTCTCCGCCTAACTCCCTTTGCCAAGACCTCATCATCATCAGTCTCTCCTTCGCTCTCGCACTCCGCCGTCAACCCGTTCATCACCTCTGTTCATTTCGCTGGCTACTCAACCTTCGTCGAATCCTGGTTCACAGCCCACTCCAACATAACCTCATGATAACCTTCCTCAATTTCACGCATCAACCCTCGTGGCTCAACACGATAAGCCTTATTACCTCATCCTTCTACTCGTTCAACTACACTACAGCTATACTCCCTCTCATCATCAAATGCCAACAACAACACCGTTCTGCATCCTGAATTTCAACAACAATCGTAACACAGAAATTTTGAGAACAGACCAAAAAAGTAGAAGCCGAATCATAGATGCTTTGACTGAGAAGAGAAGGTGGGGTGATGTTGAAGCAGAGATCAATGGAGCACAGACAGCGAAAAATCAGACGGTGCCCTTCGAACTTGAGACGGCCATCATAGAGAGGAATTGGTGATGATGGTGATGAATCATTTGAGCGAGAGAGAAAAACGAATGTTTGGAATAAAGTGTTAGAAGATGATGGTGATGATACGGATGAGAGAGAAGATTGTATATATTTGTTTTAACTTTTCCTTTTAAATTGTTTTTTATTGGAAATAATAAGGATAATGATTCTTTCCCTTCCCAATAACAACAACCAGCAGCGCCTCCCTCTTGTTTAGGGTTTTCAGAAACCCTTCCTTGTTCTCTTTCCAAACCGGGTCCTCCTTAAGCCCATTTCTTTTAATTTTTATTTTTGCTGGGGAAAAAAACATCTTAGGCCTCCAACTTATCAGTTAATCCCATCCAAAACTTGTCCCTTTCTAAGCCCAATATCGAATTCTGATCACACACCCCCTATACTGCTTTACATACTTATTCTAATGTCAAGTTTAATTTCATATATTTTATTGATTTTCTTCGCTCTTTTTATTTTAGTTTAAGGTTAATTAAATAATCATGCAGTCTTTTAATTAGATGATTTTAGTAATTAATTTTGATTTAGAATTATTGTAATAATTTTATAATTTTAATTTAGTTAGTAACTTTAGAATTTTAATTACTTTAGAATTTTTAACTTATATTTAGAATTGATTTAGTAACCTTAGAATTTCAGTTTAGTTTAGATAACTCTATTAAATCTTTCTTCTACTTTTAATTTTTCATCCTCATTTTTTACTTGTCATTAATTGTTGTTTGGATTTATTTCTTTGTGATTTTTCTTTTAATGTTGATTAACTTTGCGATATTTTTGATTTAGCTCATTTTAATTTCTATAGCTTACTATATCATTTGATTGCTTTATTCCAAGGGAAATGATTAAATTTACTTCATATTATCGAACACATCTTATACGATTGTGTGAATCCCTTCACTCATTTTTTATTATTTTTGTTAATCTTAAGTTAATTTTTCTAAAAGACTCAATTTTAAAACTCACACCTTTAAGTTAAAACTTTAACACTAGGTCGTCGTATCTTCAAAATCTCGTCCACACCCATTTTGACCAAACAAACCATTTTAACCAACAAAAACAAATATTTTAAAAGGTTCCCGCGAAGCACTACAGATACATTGGGTGATAATACCTTTCCTTTGTATAACCAATCCCTGAACCTTCGATCTCTTTCAAAAATGCATTGTATTTTCATTACTTTTAAGTATTCTTTACTTTCCATATTTAAGGTTTTTTTCGCTCTTTTCCCTTTTCCCTTGGAAATAATAAATCGTCGTGGCAACTCTTGCTCTTGCGAGTCGAGTTAATTAATAGCTCGATTTCCAATTTACACTGCTACATTTTTTATCGCTACAGAATTGCCGACTCTGCTGGCGAAAAATTGACCTCTTGCTGGTCCATCCCTAAGTGGGTTAAGCCTAATTTTTTATATATGTTTTTATTATTATTTGTTTGTTTGATTATATGTTATATATTGTGATTATTTGGGTGTTGATGATACTTACTGTAATACGGTAGGAGAACTGACTTAAAGGTTTTGCGTTTGATCGCAGATATTGCGGTTAGCAAGAGTTGCCACATATTTTTCTTTTATCCAAAAGGAAAGGTAAAAAAGCACAGGAAAGACCTTTGAGATTATTTCTTGACTTAGGGGGTAGATTATGAAAAGGGGAGGTATTAGCACCCTTTTCATCCATGGTTTTCCATGTGCTCTTAGTTACTTGTTAGATCACTTGCTTTTGTTTGAAATTGTGCTTTGTGTGGTTTTTGAAAGTATTTTGTAAAGAGGCCATTGTTTAGGTAATCTTTGTAATGATTCTCGTTCGTAAGAATGTATACAAAGATGTTGATCTTTTTGAAAATGTTTTCAATGTTTGTAAGATGTTTGGAAATGTGTGTGTTTGTTTTAAAAATAGCAAGGATATTTGTTTTGAAATGGAGCAAATAACTAAAAGCAATCTACATACTCAAATGCCTTTCTTGTTCATTTTCTTTTCCTTTGATATTGTTGTCTTGCCATTGATTTGGTAGGCAACCCTATCTTTTGATGTAAACGGGACGGGCGTGGGTCATCGTATAGCCATGATTAGTAATGTTGCAAGGTGTCTTAGCATTTTTGAGGGACTAAGATCATTTTGTAAGGCAACTTGAATAGCGTCATCGAGGGACTATGATCTTGTATTTGTTTGTTTTTGTTAAGACACCTTACATGCGTAATATGGCCATTTTGTATGAGGCAACCGAGTGGGATAACCCTAGGGGTGTTTGTGTGTAAGTGTGTCATTTTCATGCTTGTTTTTGTCCTGAATTAGAGTTTTCTATTTGATTGATTTTTATCTTCCCATACAAACCCTAATTACTAGCATATTATATAGAAGCGATAAATTGCGAAATTTAAAGTTACTACGCTATTATAACATTTGTGGGAGGGGGTATACAATTTATTAATGGGGATTGCAATAATATAAACCTAATTAATCTATTACAACCAAATTGAATATGTACAAATAATTAGAATAAATAGTATACAAGATGAATTAAATATGCAAAGATATGTAAATGCAAATAAGATTTTTGTTTGATTTTTTTATATGAAAAAGCGTTAACCTAAAACCTAATTAGAAAATAAATAAATCAATATTAACTTAAATCAATTAATAAAGGGAATTATTTAAGAAAATATTTTTGAATAAACCCTAATCTATAAGTTTCTTTTAAGAAAAAGAGTATTTTTGTATTTTTGTCTTGAAAATAATATATGGCATTATGAGATATTTTTGGTCCTTTTTTTATATTAAAACAATATATTTAATGGGTATAAAGAAAAATAAATATTAACCTAGTTCTAATTTAATTTACAAGTTTATTTGATAAAAAAATAGATAATAAATAACTAAATAAAAACATTTTTTGTGAGAAAAATAAAATAAAATAAGCCAAAATATAAATCTATCATTTTCATATTTTTTATGATTTTTAATATTAAGAAAAATATATTTAAGAAAATAAAATGAGAATAAAATAAATAAATAAAATGATATTGGGTCAGGGGTATCATAAGTAAACAGGGTGTAAATATTAGAAAAAATCCAAGGGCCCATGAAACAGAAGCCCAACGCTACAAAGGGACAAAAAAATGGAAAAAAATGTGAGAAAATACAAAAGGTAGCATGCTGAGGCTCGAACCCGTGACCACTAGAAATTACGCACGATGCCTTACCACTGGGGTGGCTGTACATCCGTTTATATTAACAAAATCATAAATATATATTAGAAAATGCCTCCTGAAGGCAACTTCATCTTCAACCTTGAGCCATGGCCGGACCACCTGTATCTTCCTCATTTCTCCATAAAAATGGAAAGTTCAAACATGAAAGTTGTGGTGTTTCTTCCCACGAATTCAAACATATAACTTATGCAAACTAAAAGTCAAAGATAAAATCTAATTTTACTGGCCCCAATTTGAAACCTAATTTTTGCAGAAATTTCAAATCCAAAATTCTCTATACACAGTTAATATAAATGAAAACTATGAACATGGTTAGCTTTAGAGCAAGGATATCTACATTTTATTTTCACAAATCAGGACCAAATGATGCATGTATGAAGAGATAGAAGTTTGAGTTTTTACCTCATGCAGCAGCAATTGTGAATGGAGTTTGAGCAAGTTTTGAGAAGGCACCAGGATCTATTTAGCTTGTCTGGACCTCCCTGAGTGTATTCCAATCCTTACTTTATCCTGAAAGTCCCTGAATCTCTCTACTCAAGTCAACCTGCAAGCTTGATATTTGAAAATGGTGGATGGTGAAGGAGGAGTTACAGTGAGGGAACAAGGGCCTGGATCACTTTGATATGATGTATATTAAGTGTTTGGGTGGTTAAAACTTAATACGTACGAGTGGATTTGGAGATGGCTATGTGAGGTTCAAAACTGTCAAGCTATGGCAGATTCTGAGTTGTAAAGTGTTTGGGAGTGTTTTGGAGTCTTAGCCTTCGTGCCTCAACTTTCAAATAGTGTGTCTACTTATAAGCAAGTGGTCTTAAGTATTGTAACAACTAAGATTTCAAAAACTCACATGTTTGCTTGGTTTTTTGTTTGTGAAGCAAAGCTAGCAAGCATGGTTCCAAGGTGCAGTACCAAGCTTGTAGGGGGGCTGAGACCTTTAAACATGCTTGTTCTGATTTATTGGAGTGTGTTTGTGCATAAAAAATAAGTGCAAGGCTCAATCCAAGCTGACTTTGCATAAAGCTTGGTTTTCCAAAATCACAATGTTGCCTTTCTCCAAAAAATGGAATTATTCTTGTACAATGCATTCAATGCTTGGCTTAAAGCTTCCAACATCTTTGAAAAAAATTTAATTATGGAGTTAAATTCAAGTTAGAAGCCTGCAAAGTAGGATTTGTTCAGCATGCTTGAGGATTGGATCCAATGTTCTTCACAAAATGGCTTGAAATTCAAGTGACAAATTACCAACTTCATCTCTTCGATTCTCCCTACTCAAGAATGATCTCAAGGAGTTCTTGGACATTTTGGAAAGCTTGAAATGTTCTATACAACTCATCTTTGAATTGCTTTTGAAAATTCCTCTTGGAACCATGTGAAAAGTTTCCATGAAGTTAGGTCAAAAATCTGCCTAACTAGGGCAAAATTTCACTAAGTTATTTCTAGTTCATGAGCATGTATTCACAAAAGTATATCTTGCGATCCAAGCATTTTTAGGATAAATTATCTGAATCAAAGTTGTAGATTTCATGGATATCTACAACTTTCATGTTGGAAGTTTCCTTTGAATCATCTTACATCATGGTGAAAATTTGGCTCAAAGTTGAGAAAAAATAAGAAATTTTCTATACTTAGAAAAATTTCTAAGTTAAGAAATTTCAACTTTTTAAAACAAAAATCTTAAATACTTGATTTCTTGATGAAAAAGTTTCATATTTTGACATGTTTTGATGAATTATGATCTTTGGCACTTGACTTTGACCAAAAAGTCAAAGTTTGACTTTTCAGTATACAGTTGACTTTTGATCAGTTGACTGGAAAATTCATTTGTCAATCCAATGGATTTGTAATGTTTTGAATCATTTTATTAGGTCAAAATTATGCAATTGAACTCTTGAAATCATGCTTCAAACCAATTGATCATTTTCTAGGTCAAAAATCAGAAATTGCCCCTTCCCAATCAAAACCCTAATTTTGACCATTTTGCTCTTTTGATGATTTGATCAAATTTCTTGAGGAATTGTTGTCCAAACTTGATCAAATGATACATATGAGTCCAAGATGTTGATATGGATAAAAATTTATGAAGTTTGCCTGTAAATTGGCCATGGTTGACTTTTTCCCCAATACAACTGGTTTTTAGGTCAACTGTCAAATTGACTGATCAAAAGTGTGATTCAAGGCTTGAAACTTGACATGAGTAATCTTAGGGGTCCATAATGATCCTTGAAAGTAATATGAAGCATTGATAGTCCAAAAATCCTTGTGCAAACTCAAACCCTAATTTTGGTCATCAGTGCATGAGGAGGTGTCTTGAATTGGTCAAACCCTAATGCAGTCTTGAGTCAAAGAGATCTTATGAGAAAATTCTTGATAAGTGAGAGGGAAAATTTTGGGGTACAACAGCTGCCCCTATTCAATATTCTTAAACCTGAAGAGTTAAACTGGCGAATTTTGTCATTCGTGACTTGAAGGTGGAAGATGATTGGACACTAGAGTGCCCAGAAATTTGCACTCGGTGATGCGATGATAGAAGGAATGGGCTTAAAGATGCCATTTAGAGAGGTGATAGAAAGCTGTGGGAGATGGGCTTAAAGATGCCATCCAAAAGTGATTGTTTAATTGTAATTTATAAGTTGAAAGAATGAGTATCATAATGGCGTCAGTGCCTGGAGCGTATATGTACTGTATCTGAAAGTCGAATCTGAATGAGTATCAGAATGGCGTCCGCGTATGGAGTGTATCTGTTTTGTATCCGGGAGCTGATTTTGAATGAGTATCATAATGGCGTCCATTATTGGAGCGTATCTGAACTGTATCTGAAAGTTGAGTCTGAATGAGTATCAGGATGGCATCTGTATCTGGTGCGTATCTGAATTGTACGAGTAGATTGAATCTGAATGAGTATTAGGATGGCATCCGTATCTGGAGCGTATCTGAACTGTATATGTAGATTGAATCTGAATGAGTATCAGGATGGCATCCATATCTGGAGCGTATCTAAACTGTATCTGTAGATTGAATCTGAATGAGTATCAGGATGGCATCCGTATCTGGAGCCTATCTGAACTGTATCTGTAGATTGAATCTGAATGGTAGCTGTTAATCTTATCCTGAAAAGGGTAAAATGTTAGCTAAAATGCCAAGTCATGATACATGAAATGTATGCATAATGGGATTATGTTGTATGCATTCATGTTTATCAATGTTTATGATATATGAATGTGATGCATGTGTATGTGAGTTGATCTGCTGTATTGCTGTTGGATTGAGGAAAATAAATCTCTGAATGTTGCTGAGGATATGTAAGTCTTCACATCTTGAAATTGAAGTATTGGTGAGTTTCTGCCGAGAGAAATAAACTCTGTTGTAAGGGCAATGCTATATACTTCTTATAAAATCCTATTGGGGAATCCTGAGAAATTTGACGACCCCTACTAGGGATCAACAATTTGAAGCTTCGTTCCACTGGGGATTTAAACGACGTACTGCAGGGGATTGCTTATGGAATTGTGTAGAGATATTTTCCTATCATTTCAAGCTATCAGTAATTGCCTCTTTTCATTTTTTTTATTTGTAAATAGTAATTATGTTCAAATGCATATGCTCAACAATGAATTGTTGGACGTTTTTGTAAACAAAGCACAAGCGTAAAGAAAAGACAAATAGTTTTTGCACTTTCAAAGGGATATTTTGTATTGACTTTGAATAAGTATTTTTGTACAAGGAGACAAACATTCTAGTAAGATAATGTTGTCGTAAAAGAGAAAATTTTGATACAAAGAAAAGATAGCTATGTGTAATAACCCCATGGGGTTCCCATTCTGCTATAGCCTGCGTATCTCTGAGCATCTTGTCTATTTGTTGCCTCGCCCGAAGATGATTGAATTTATCAGAACCTTTGAGTTTGTTAGTCCATAAAGTGATCCAACGAGACATAGTCGTACGCCTTAATTCCCTAACTTTTGCCTGGACCGCCCTTTCGGGTTTTCAATCCACCGGGAAACCCTTTTTTTCCCAAGTCGCCCTTTCGGGTTTTTAACTTGCCGGGTGTACAACTTTTTTTTGTTTTATCCCTAACTTTTGCCCGAACCTTTTTGATTCGCTGGGATGCCCTTGTTTTGCCTAGGTATGTCAACCTAGCGGGTCTCTTATGCGTAGTATCTTTTGACTATGTCCGCGTTCGCAGGGTGTGGCAGGTCATCACCATCCGTGGTGGTCAAGATCATTGCCCAACCGGAGAATTTATTTTTGATTATAAATGGTCCTTCATAGGTAGGAGTCCATTTTCCCCTGGGATCACCTTGTGGCAAGATGATGTGCTTGATCACTAGATCTCAAACTTGATACACTTGGCGCCTAACTTTCTTGTTGAAAGCCTTGATCATCCGTTTTTGATACATTTGACCATGGCAAGCAGCAGTAAGTCTCTTCTCATCAATCAAGTTCAGTTGATCAAGTCGAGTCTGGATCCAATCGTCTTCGTTCAACCCCGTATCCTTTATAATCCTTAGAGAGGGGATCTGAACCTTAATAGGCAAGACAGCTTCCATGCCGTAAACCAGAGAATAGGGTGTTGTCCCAGTTGATGTGCGAGTTGTGGTACGATATCCGTGGAGAGCGAATGGTAGCATTTCATGCTAGTTTTGTATGTGACTGTCATTTTCTGTATGATCTTTTTAATGTTCCTATTTGCAGCTTCGACAGCACCATTCATCTTTGGCCGATAGAGAGAAGAATTATGATGCTGAATCTTGAATTGCTCGCACAATGCGGTGATCATAGTGTTGTTGAAATTTGTACCATTGTCAGTGATGATCCTTTCCGGGATAACGTATTGGAAAATGATATTTTTCTTTATGAAACAAGCAACTACGTTCTTGGTAACGGAAGCGAAAGAAGCTGCCTCCACCCATTTTGTAAAATAGTCAATGGCCACTAGGATGAAGCGGTGTCCATTGGTGGTTGTCGGCTTGATTTCCCCAATCATATCAATTCCCCACATAGCAAAGGGCCAAGGAGCCGTCAAGACATTCAGAGGAACCGGAGGTACGTGCACTTTGTCAGCATAAATCTGGCATTTATGGCAGGTTCGAGAGTGTTGATAACAATCTGCTTCCATGGTAGACCAGTAATAGCCTGCCCGTAGAATTTTCTTTGCCATCGTATGCCCACTGGAATGGGTACCAAAAGTGCCTTCGTGCAATTCATCCATGATCCTTTCGGCTTCAACCTTATCTATGCACCGAAGAAAAACAGAGTCATGATTGCGTTTGTACAGGATGCCATTACTAAGGAAGAATTTAGCAGAGAATCTTCTTAAGAACTTCTTATCATTGACTGAAGCTCCTTCTGGATATTCTTGAGCCTCGAGATACCTCTTGACTTCGTGAAACCAAGGCTGGTCCACTACTTCTTCAGTATTAATCTCGTGACAGTGTGTTGGTTCGTCCATTCGCTCAATGGTGACTTGGGGAGCCTCGTTATCCCAATTAAGTTTAAACATAGATGACATTGTGGCTAGTGCGCCCGCTAGATGATTTTCTTCTCGCGGGAAATACTCGAAGGTAATCTTCTCAAAATATGGTAGTAATGTCAAAACATGTTATTTGTAAGGGATAAGGTTAGGGTGTTTGGTGTCCCATTCCCCTTTGATCTGACTGATGACCAAAGCTGAATTTCCGAATACATCCAAGGATTTGATCCCCAAGTTTATGGCAGCTTTGAGACCAAAGATGCATGCTTCGTATTCCTCCATGTTGTTTGTACAATTGAAGCAAAGTCTGGTAGTAAAGGGATTATGACACCCTTCTGGAGATATGAGTACAACACTAATACCATTGCCAAGGGCATTGGATGCCCCATCAAAGAACAGGGTTCATCGGGATCCTTGTTCAGGTCCGTCATATGGTCTGAATTCTTCACAGTTGTCTAATACCATGATGTCTTCATCCGGAAATTCGAACTTCATAGACTGGTAGTCTTCTACAGCTTGGTGAGCAAGATGATCAGATAGTACACCACCCTTTATAGCTTTCTGGGTAGTATATTGTATGGCATACTCTGTTAGGATCATCTGCCATCTCTCTATTTTTCCAGAAAGAGCAGGCTTCTCCAAGATGTATTTTATCGGATCCATTTTAGATATCAACAAAGTAGTATGAGTCAGCATATACTGTCTTAGCCGGCGAGCAGCCCATGCCAGAGCGCAACAAGTTTTCTCGAGCAGTGAATATCTGGTTTCACAATGGGTAAACTTTTTTCTCAGGTAGTAAATAGCATGCTCTTTTCGGCCAGACTCGTCATGCTGCCCCAATACACACCCCATTGAGTTTTCTAAAACAGTTAGATACATGATCAATGGTCTTCCCTCGACTGGTGGCATCAACACAGGAGGCTCTTGTAAGTATTATTTGATTTTTTCAAAAGCAAATTGGCACTCGTCATTCCATTTGACTACTTGATCTTTCTTCAATAGTTTGAAGATTGGCTCGCAAGTAGCTGTCAAATGGGAAATGAATCTGGAAATATAGTTCAGACGTCCCAAGAATCCTCTGACTTCCTTCTCAATATGAGGAGCAAGCATCTCTTGTATTGCTTTAACTTTGGCAGGATCGACCTCGATACCTTTGTTACTGACGACAAAATCTAAGAGTTTACCAGATCGTACTCCAAATGTGCATTTGTTTAGATTCAACCTCAGCTTGTACTTCTTCAGTCTCTCAAATAGCTTTTGTAAGTGATCAAGATGCTCCTCTTCTATTTGAGATCTGGCTATCATATCGTCCATGTAGACTTCTATTTTGTGATGTATCATGTCGTGAAATAGAGCTACCATGGCACGCTGATAGGTTTCCCCAACGTTCTTTAGTCCGAATGGCATCACCTTGTAGCAGAATGTGCCCCATTGTGTGACAAATGTTATTTTCTCCATGTCCTCAGGTGCCATTTTGATTTGGTTGTAACCTGAGAATCCGTCCATGAAGGAAAACACTTTGTGTTGTGCCGTATTGTCAACTAGGATATCAATGTGGGGAAGTGGAAAATCATCCTTAGGGCTTGCCCTATTCAAATCTCTGTAGTCCACACACATTCGCACTTTGCCGTCTTTTTTGGGAACGGGAACAATGTTGGCAACCCATTGAGGGTAAGAGGTGACAGCCAAGAATCCAGTGTTGAATTACTTCATGACCTCTGCTTTAATCTTTTCAGACATATCAGGTTTCATGCGGTGAACCTTTTTCTTTATTGGTGGACAATCTTCTCTGGTAGGTAAACGATGTACCACAATGTTTGCATCAAGTCCCGGCATGTCTTCATATGACCAGGCAAAGACTTCAACATAATCTTGTAACAACTGAATCAGACGCTCCTTGACACTGGGTTCCAAATTGGCACCTACGTTGACCTCTTTTTTGTCCTCTTTGTTACCCAGGTTGATTGTATCCACGGGTTCCTCGTGAGGCTGAATGGTTCTCTCCTCTTGTTGTAGCAGTCTAGCAAGTTCCCCTGGTACTTCACAATCTTCCTCACCTTCGTCTTCGTCTTGGTAGATTAGATTCTCGGAGTCACAAAAGGCCATAGTAGTATCGTTACCCATGGGATCCCGAATGGATGTATACCTGCATTGTGAGTGTGGGTGTGTGTAAGGGTATATCTATCTTTGAAAGAAAAATAAAATGTAAAAGAAAAACAATGAGCACAAAAGTTTGTATGCGAAAACGTCCATGATTCATTGATGTCATATGAAAATGAGATGATAACCCTTACAAATGGACCATTGTGCCTCGGGTAAGACATGAGGTTTTAAGAGTGCAAATTGTTTCAATATTACAGATCCAACAAAATGTAAAGACAAATTACTGTGGGATAAAAGTGATCGAGACAAAGTCTCTAGCCTCCAAATTGTTGAGCCCTCCATTGAAAGTCGTGAAGATCCAATCCTCCAGGTTGCAATCATCTTCACCATCTCCTACCGCGTTGACTTCACGGTTGCTGATCTTCAGAGGTGGTCCTCCAGCACGGGCACAGCGCACAGCCTTTTGAGCACTTGAAGTGAAACCTAGGCCAAACTTATCAGACTTATATGGGATATCTGGAAGTTGCCCCCAGATAGTGAATCCACCTTCCTCTACCACTGCTTTGGCATCCTTCAGAGATGACATCCGGAGTGGAGGCCTTGTAATCTTGGGAATCTGAGACACATCCTTGGTCACTGCCACATCTTGGGGGACCTCTTCAAAGTGTTGAAATGGAGTTTCAATGAATTCACCTTCCAATTCCACATATCTTAAGGAATTAAGATGGATGATCATGTATTCTTCCTCTCCATGGACGGTTATAATCTTCCCTTGAACCGGATACTTTAGCATCTGGTGCAATGTAGAGGTAACAATGCCAGCATTGTGGATCCATGGCTGGCCTAGCAAGCAGGAGTATGAAGGGCGGATGTCCATTACATAAAAGGTTGAATTAAAAGTTTGGGTTCCAACCTTTATGGGGATATCCACTTCCCCGTGTACCATCCTTTTCGAGCCGTCAAAATCCCTTACTACTATGTTGCTTGGCTTTAATGCCAGTCCCTTGCAGTCAAGTCTATCAAGAGATTTTTCGGTAATACATTCAAAGATGAGCCTGTGTCCACCAAAACATGGGCCAAAGTTGTGCCCCTACATGCCACTGAGACATGCAATAACTCATTATGTTTCCTTCCCCTTGGTGTCAGATCAGTATCTGAAAAACCTAAATCATTGTTCGCAGTTAGGCTGGCTACGCAGTCTTGAAACTGATCGGCAGATGTCTCTTGAGGTACATGGGCGATTTTTAAGAACTTTACCAAGGCTTTTGCATGTGCCTAGGAACATAGTAGTAATGCCAGCATGGAGATTTTAGAGGGAGTTTTCCCCAATTGTTCAACTACATCGTAGTCGCTCCTCTTTATAATTTTTAGGATCTCCTCCATTTTTTCTTGGAAGTCTCAGGGATAGTCAATGACTGGGCCTTTGTCCGGACAGGCTCAACCAAAATACTTTTTCCTTGAGTTTCGGCAGCAGGAATGATAATAGGAGTTGTAACGGCTTCATCAATAGGAGTACTTGCAGAGATGATTATGGATATGGGAGTAACCTTTGGAGCAGCCACAAGGATGATTACGGGTCCAGAAATAGCCTTTGGGGAGAAATTTCTGGAGAGAAGATCCTACCGCTTCGGGTAATCTTACTGGTTCCTGCAATATTACTGACATCAGAATCTTATTTATCGGAATTTATCTCTTCGGTGGCCGGCCAATCCTGCTTAATACCATGGTAGTAAACATCCCCTTCATAGTTCTATGGTACGGTCTTGTCTGACGAATATGAGACTGGCCCAGGCGTTATGATTATTAAAGGAGCTTCTTTCAAAACTGATGTAATTCTAACGGGTCTTTTGGTGGAGACCCTGGAAGAATTGGTGGAAATGGTAATGATTGAAACATCTTCAAAAGGGATAGGTGGAACAAGAGTCTTTTCAAACAGAATTTCTTTGTTATCTATCAGGCATTGGACGCCTATTTTCAACAAAGGACAACCAGTTAGTGACGACAAACACAGATGGAAAACTTCATCACAGCCCGGGAACACACCGGCATTCAACAAATCCATTTTAATAGTCGGAAGTGGGGTCATGAGTTCATCAACTGAGGTAACAAACAAATCTTCCTCAATGGCATTAGTATTGTGGCCATGACTGGGTATAGGGGCAGAAATGACATTAGGCTTTTCAAGCGCATCGAACTCAATTTCTTTTGCTTCAATGAGGTCTTGTATTTTGTTCTTCAAGGCCCAACAGTTATTAGTATCGTGACCAGGACTTTCAGAGTGATATGCGCAACGGGCATTGGGATGATATTGAGGAGATGTTATATTGGGGTTTTTCGGAGCTTCTTTCAAGGTTTCCAAGTTGGATCTTAGAGATGCGGTAATACTTGAGAAAGAGTCATGTTAATTCTGGTGAACTTCCTGACTGGCCTTTCCACCCTTGGTTGATTACTTCTTTGTTGATCAGACGTAGGCTTAGGAATCATAACAGCCCCCATCATTGGTTGGCGTTCGGCCCTATCTTAGTTTTTTTGCGGATACACAGCAGCTACCTCTTTCTTCCCGATGAAAGGCTTTCTTACAGTTGTAGAAGAAGATGTATCTTTCTGAATCTTTCCACTTTTTATACCGGCTTCTACCCTCTCTTCGGTCAATATTAGTTCAGTAAAGCATGCAGACGAACTTCCAATTAAATGGTTGAAGAAGGGACCAGACAAGGTGCCCAAGAACATGTCTACCAACTCTCTCTCAGATAGAGGGGGTTGAACTCTTCTAGCCAACTCTCTCCATTTTTGTGCATAGTCCTTGAAACCTTCATTAGAGGCCATGGCCATACTCTGGAGTTGAGTGCAGGTAGGCTCCGAATCAGCATTGTATTGATATTGCTTGTAGAAAGTTGCAGCAAGATCTTCCCAATTATGAACGTTGGCTCTTTCTAGTTGGTAAAACCAGTCAAGTTGAGTTCCATACAAACTGTCTTGGAAGAAATTCACCCACAAGTCTTTATCAGCGGTGTGGGGTTGAATTTTCCTCACATATGACCGGAGATGCATTTTAGGGCATCAAACTCCATCATATTTGGAAAATATAGGTGCTTTGAATTTCGTAGGAATCACAATCCCCGACACTAAACCCAATTCCTCAAAGTCCAAGCCTGGCACCTTTTAGATTTCTATCGCGCTCAACCGCTCTTCGATATGTCTGTACTTGTCATCAGCTGGAGGATATTGTTCCTCAGAGTAGTCTTCTTCTTCCTCTTCTTCTTCCAATTCTGACGGGACAACTGTTTCTTTACCTTTCCCTTCCTGATTATCTTTTTCTCCGGATGTGGTTGCAAAGTTCAGGGTCCTTCTTGTCTGCTCATGAAATCTTCTCCCCATGTTTAACTCTGGTTACCTTCTTTGTCTTCTTTTTCCTCTCTTCAGCCAGCAAAGTTTTTAATTCTTCTTGTCCCTTGGCTAGGGTCATGAGCAACTGTTGAAACTGCGTATTCTGAGCTTGGAGATCCTTCACTACTTACTTGAGATCCATCTTACTGAAATAAACAGTAGAGAGATAAGGAGACTTGTTGCAAAATACCTGCTTATGTTATGATGAATGGTATATGCATATGCAATGTTTTCAAGGATTTCAAAGATTCAAATTTGTTTTAGACAAAAAGAAACACACGTTATATTAATAAGGTAAAGTTTGAGTACATCAATGCCCCTTGGACAAAATAATACAAAAAAATCTAAGATAAAAAGGTAGTGCGCGTCCTCTTTGGTGCAATGTAGGCATTCAAAGTCCGCTCCTCATGAAGTAGCCTAGTGAGTTCCAAGACCTTCTTCTCGCTAGCATAAAATTGGGCTTCGAACGTATCTCGTTCTCCCTTGAGTTGTATACAATCCCTTTGTAGGTCTTCAAGAGATGTGGGCATGTCAGAATGTAGGATAGTGTATGGAACATCTCCTTCCTTAACAGGCTCAATGATCATCGGGAGGATGGAGGGGTAAGGCATCATAAGACTCTGAGCGCGAGTTCGTACCCATTTGAGGTAAGGCTCAAGAGGGATGGAATTCTTGTGCCCCAAAGTCTTGATATCCATCTTGTTTAACATCCTCCAAGCTCGGATAAATCTCTGGCGAAGACCTTGATTGTCGTTGTCGTAGTCAAATACCAAACCTTAAATCAACATCTCGTGCGGGACATCCCTTCGGGCGTAACCAAATTGTCTTAATGCTAAGCATGGGTTATAGGTGACACCTCCCCTAATGCCAAGTAAAGGGACATTAGGGAATTCTCCACAACGGTCAACAATGATAACATTCTCTTTGGATCGGTAGCACCAATGAATGTCTGAATGTTTAAGTGTCATCAACCTTTGTGACCACCTCGAACCTTGCTCATTCTTTATAACAGATTGGGGAAGATGAGAAATAAACCATCTTTCCAAGAGAGGAGTGCAACACATGAGGACACCTCTTTTCCTCAATATGCGACTGTGAAAAGAGTGTAGGATATCCCCTAGTAATGTAGGCACCGGGTTGCGTGATATGAAGATTTTGACGGTGTTCACATCCATGAGTTGGTCAGGATTTGGAAACAAAACCATCCCATATATTTGGAGAGCCACAATTTCCTCAAAGGCTTGCAAGTCTAAGGAATTCCAACAGCTTTGGGCTTTCTCAAACAGGAACTTTGCTAGGAAACCTTTGACACCACTCCTTGTTTCCCAATGGGTTGTGACATCAGATGAGTGCAAGTGTAGAGCTTGAGCAATCTCTTCTGGCCTTGGGTATCTTTCCGTATCGTTGAAAGGTAGTTGATTGAGAATGGGAATTATGATACGGTGGCAGAACCGGCTGTTTTGGAAAATGCTGGTTTGCGTTTTGCATTTGTGTTTGCAAAATGTCGCGGTAAGCAAGAGTCGCCACCGACTTTTATTTTATCCAACTGGAAAGGAAAAAATCACAGAAAAATTCCTTTTTCGAGATTTTTAGTACGGGGGGTAGATTATAGAAAGGGGAGGTATTAACACCCTTTCTATCCATGGTTTTCCATGGGCTCTTAGGTACTTTCTCATCTTTTTAAATTGCTTGTGTGTGTTTGTTTTGAAAAGTTTTGTTTTACTTAGTTTTAACCTTTGCTTCTGTCTTCAAGAGTGTTACGAAGTGCTTTTGAAAACTTTATTTGAAAAGTGTATGGTGTGAAAAAGTTTGTTGTTTTGAGCAAGTACCTACTAGCATCTACCTACTCAAAAAAAGATTGTTTATGTTCTCGTTTCCTTTAGACAGCGTTATCCCATTATTGAGAAGTAGGTAGAACCGTCGTTGGAGTTGTAAGGGTCAATTTGAAAGAGACGTACGATCACTAAAGCAATGTTAGGACATCTTAGTAATAACCCTAATTTCTTAAGATCATATTCGAGGCAACATTTCCGAGGCAACATTTCCGATCTGGACTTTTGATCTTTGTTAGACAAGAGGGAAACCACTAAGACACCCTATACTTAATGACCGTTTACCGAAGGCAACCGAAGTGAGAGTATACCCTAGGAGTACGCATGTGCGAGTGATTTGATTTCAGTTATTATCTTTGCACATTTAGGGTTTGCTAGCCATTTTAAAATTTGTCATGCAATCTTATCATACAATCCTATGAACATACATCTAACAGTTAATATTTGCGAGAAATAAAATGCGGAAAAGTAAAACCTACGCTATTACAAGGCTTCGGGGGAGGGATTAATTTACATAGCCAAAAACCCGTAAAATGATAAATAAGAGAAAAATCATAATTAAACTATTACATACTCTAAGCAGTTACATTAATATCGCAAAAATAATAAAATAATAAGCGCGCGCGATGAATCGAATGGAAAGAAAAATTAGGGTTTTGACCCCATCTAAACCTAATTAAAACTTAAAAAGAAAAATCATTTTTTGTTGTTTTTGATTGTTTTGAAAAAATAAGATTTTAATTGAATAAATAAAAACCTAATTACTAATTAATTTAAATTAAGAAAAAAATAATTAAGTTAACCTATTTTTTGATTTTGTTTTATTGAGAAAAGAAATAAAAATTAAATCAAGAACAAACCCTAATTTTATAATTGATTTTAAATTATTTACAAAAGGTTAGAATTACCCTAAAATTAAATTTAACTAATATTAAATTAAATTTGATTAAAAAATAAAAATAAAACCTAAATCTAAATTTGCGAAAATTGATTTTATGATTTTTTTTATGAAAAAGGAAATTAACTTTGTGGTTAGAAAATAATTAAACAAAATAAATTAAATAAAAGAAAAAAAATAAAAAAGAAATAGAATTGGGCCTGGTGTTAAATAGCAAAGGAGGGGGGTGCCAATTGCAATTTTGGGCCCAAAAGCGCTTGGCCCGTTTGACTTTTCCAAATCCCATGTTGCTAGCTTGACTGGGCGTATGGTAGACCCTCAGGGATAAGGCATTGGATCTGTCTTTATGAAGATCTGTTGGCTGGACATTGATGGTATATGGTAGGCTCATTGTACGCACGCGTGCCTGATTACACAAAGAAAAATAATATTGAACAAATATGGGGACCTGGGGATCGAACCCAGGCCCTTTGGCTTTTATCCATTGCACGCTTGCCAGCTGGGCTGGCTTTGTTAGTTGTACATGGAATAAGAAACAAACATTATATGGAAAACAAAATAATAATATTACAAACGCGCGAAATTTTGAATGGGCGAGTCAGGGAGTGCAACACCATCATTATCCTTCATGGCTTCTGTCGTTTTAGCTAAGAACTTTTACCTACGGACAAATGGGCGTAGGTACAGCCCTGTACCCTTCCAAAATCATGTCCCTGCATGAAAAATCAATACCAGTGGTACCAATCAACTCATTGCAACCTCACGAGCATCATGGTACCACTATCCATGGCCAATTGAACCTGTACAGGAAAACCCCAAAAACGCAACAAGAACCCTAGCTATGGCATCTTGATGTATAGTCAGCAAAAATGAAATTAAATGTAACCATTATTTTACAAATGACTCAAGGATCAAGAATATATCAACGAATCATGCTAAATATGCCAGAATTATTGAATTCGATTTCAAGAAAATGTGAAAATTGTGGAGTACTTACAGTGCAATTCTGGATGTTAGGAAGCTTGCTAGTGATTGGAATAGGATCCTAGAACGTCCAGCAAACAATTTGTGTGACTGGAATGGCTTGAGGAAGCCTGGAACTGGGAAATCAGTTTGCAACTTTTCTTGATTTTTTTGAAAGTTTCTTTCACCTTTGCTCGCCTCTAATCCCTGTGTTTTTGGTCTGCTTTGCTTCCTTATGTACCCTAGAAGGAATTAGGTTACAAATTTTCTTCAAATCTTTTTCAATTAAGATGATTGAATCATGATTTGATCATTATGCAAATCTTTCCAAATCAAGCCAAATCCAATCTTTTTGTGTCCAAATGAAGCTTGCACTATTTGATCTCACTTCCAGCTGTATAATAGACCTAAACATGCACAAAATCTCAAGCTTTGATTAGTTTTGGATATTTTCATGATTTTATTTTTATTTTATTTGATTTATAAAATCAAAATAAATGACAAAAATTAAAGAATGACAAATGGAAAGGATCATTGGTCTTGGGTCATGTTACAAACTCAATGCAAGCATAAAAAGTTGGGCCCATTAAACAAAAATTGCAATTTTGGCCATATTTGACTTTTGGCAATTTTGCAAAAAGGGCCAACTTTGCCAAGGCATAACTTCTTCAATTTTGACCCTAGAGATGTGTTCTTGGACTTTTTAGAAAGATTAAGATGTCCTATAAGCAACCCTTTTTGTCTCATCTCAATTGAGTCTTCCATGTTCATGTATGAAGCTTTGACATAAAAGGTGTTTTTGTTGACTTTTCAAAATGAACTATAATGTCCAAATTCATATCTTTTTGTGAGTGCATATTTTGAACTTGGGAGCTGAAGATGAATTGTAGGGAATTGCATCCTCTTAAAAATGAGCTTTGGATGGGTCATTTTTTATAAAGTATGAGAAAGTTATGTTTGGTCAAAGTTGAGTTGACTTTTCCTGCAAAACCCTAATTTAGCAATTTTTGGGTTTTGATGAATTGTGAGCAATCCTTGATGAATCATTACCAACCCTTGATAAAATGATAAATAATACTTAAAAATGAGGATGTTGACCAAAAATCTTGAAGTTTGACTGTATGTGGGCCACAGTTGACCTTTGCCTTAGCACAATCGATTTTCAGGCTTTTGAGCAATTGACTGAGTAAACTTCCACTGCAAGGCTTGAAACTTGTTGTTGTACCCCAAAATTTGCCCTCCCATTTCCTCAGCATTTTCTCATCACAAAACCCTTGGAGATCAAGATCCAATTAGGGTTTCCTCTGCTCAAGACTTCTCCTTGCACTGTTGACCCAAATTAGGGTTTGTGTTTGCACAAAGATATTTTGACCTAAAATGCCTAAGATTACTTTCATGCTTCATATTGGACTCCCAAGTTTATCCATACCAAGTTTCAAGTCTTGATTCCAAATTTTGCCCAGTCAATTAGACAGTTGACCTAGAAATCAACTGTATTGGGAAAAAAGTCAACTGTGGCCAATTGACAGTCAAATCTCATGAAAATTGACCCACATCAACATTATGAACTCACATGGACCATTTGATCAAGTTTGGATCACAATTCCATAAGAAATTTGATCAGATCATCAAAAGGGCAAAATGGTCATTTTTAGGGTTTTGACTGCACAAAGGCAATTTTTGACTGTTTGACCTAGCCAATGGCAAACCAAGATCACATATGGACTCAAGGACCCCATGGAATTATCTTGACATGCTCAACAGGTTCAAAAGATCCCAAATACAAAAGATTGACAGTTGAATTTCCCAGTCAATTGATCAATTTTGACTGTATACTGAAAAGTCAAACTTTGACTTTTTGGTCAAAATCAAGGGTCAAGATTCATTTTTCATCAAAACATGCCAAATCATGAAACTTGTTCATCAAGAAATCAAGAAATGCAAATTAGGGTTTGAAATGAAGATTTTTCATAACTTAGAATTTTTCTAAGTTATGAAAAACCCTAATTTTTTCCTAACTTTGTCCCATTTTCTCACCAAGATTCATTTGGATTCAAGCAAAAGTCAAAACATGAAAGTTGTAGCCTATTGCATAATCTACAACTTTGATTCACAAAGTTTTCCCAAAAGAAGCTTGTAGCTCAAGTTACAATTTTTGGAACAAGGGTACCAAACCATTCTTAACTTAGAGAAAATTTGACCTATTTTAGGCAAGGTTTTTACCTGACTTCAACACCATTTTTCTTACACTTCCACTTGGAATTTCAATTTTAATTTCAAATATGGATTTTAGTACACATTCCAAGCTTTCCAAAATGTCCAAGAACTCATCAAACAACCTCATGGTTAGGGAGAATCGAATTTTGCAATATGGGAAAAACTCACTTTTGATTTGGCCAATTTACATGTCCATAACTTGTGCATTTTCAAACTCAGCATGTGCAAGCTACATTGCAGGCCTCTAATCCAATTTTTACTCAATAATTCAATGCTAAACCATTGTGCCAAGATGTTGTTCTATGCATTTGGACATTACATGGAGAATTAATCCTTATTTAGAAAAAGCAATATATCCATTTTGATAAAGTTGCACTTTATGTCAAATTTGCAATCCAAGTGGTACAGATCAAATCTCTTTGGCACAAGTTTATAGACTAATTTCACTGATCAAGGGGAAGGTTAGCAGCATAGCATGGGGGCCTGTACAGGCTAGAAACACCAAGTGGCCATCTTTTGCTTAAGTGTGAAGAAACATAGGATATCATATACCAACTTTCATATCAGCTAACACATGCTTAAGAAAAGTTATCAAACACATTCAAGACATCCATTCTGAGCTAGAACACGACCCTAACATCTCCATTGCCTTCTCATTCCCAGAATCACCCTCAAACTGTCCAAACAGAGCATCTGCTGCAGTTTGAGTTCCATAGCTCAAACCTTCCATGCATTCTTGCTAAAAACACATCAAACACATCCCATAATATCCCTTGAAGCTATTCCAAACCTCAAACACGACCTGTAACACTCCCAGGCAAGATCACATTTTCATTTTCTTGTTTTGCAGCTGAAGTTCCATAGCATGATTCAAAAGGTTTCAAGACAAAGTAAAGCTTGGAATAGCATCCCTGGACATTAAGGAAGCTGTACCAATCATCACCTTGCACTGAAAGTACCTCAATCACCAGATACAACTTCAACTGAACAGGTAAGTTCATGAACACGAATCTCTCTATCCAGGCATTGTTAGTTTTAGGTTTGTGAAGAAAACATGTCACATTCATAGCCCTGAACATGTCCATGTAATTAGATTTCATTTATATTATGTATGCTTAGAGAATTTTAAGTCTGAACATGGCATAAAAACTAGGTCAGGATTTGGGGGAGAAGAAATTCTCTCTCATTTCTGAGAGTTAGATTGACTTCTTTATATGTCTAGAATCGTGGCTTCAAGCTCTACAGGTTTCATGTTGGAAGATTTGGCAAAAGATCAAAGAATCAGGAGTTAGGGATTTGAGAAGAAAGGCGCGTGTTTTTGAATTTGTTTGTCTGAAGGTTGAAGACAACAACCTTCTGGGCTGGGCTTTGTTTGCTATTTCTTTTCACACCATGTTTTTACTTCTGCACCCCCTGAGCCCATTTTGCTTATTTTTATGACTTTTTGACTTTTTCTTTTTTGGTCTGACTTATTTATTTTTTCTTATGATATTAAAAATATAAAAAATATTTTTTACACCATTTTCATATTTATTAGGTATTTATTTGTTTAGGTTAACATTTGTACATAAATAAATAAATAGATATACTTTTATTTAAAAAATGTTAAAATAATTCAAACACATTTTATTTTCCATTTTTATTTCATTTTATCTTCTGAAAATATTTTATGTAAAATATACTTTTTTTATAAATATTAAATATTATTATTTTTGTATATAATATATATATTTAATAAATAATACAAATACATATATACATATTAGTATATTTAGGTTAAAATACAAAATATACACACTTTTATTTTTTATTAATATTTAATATAAAAAATACCTTTTTTATAAATATACTTCCTTTTATTTTATTTTTGTATATAATAAATAAATATTTGTACATATTAAATAATTAATATATTTACTTAATAAAATTAGGGTTTTACCCTAAACATAAAAAACTCCAAAAAAATAATACTTTTATTTTTGTTTATTTGACATATAAAAATACTTCTTTTTCATACATATAAAAAACATTTTTTGCATCTTGCATATTTATTCTTATTTAATTTGTGCAATTAAATATCTTGTAAATAATTCCAATTTGATGTAATAGTCTAGATTTAAATTCCTTGTCAAATACCCCCCATTTGAACATTTGTACCCCCCTTCCCATATATTGTGTTGTAATAGCTTAGTAACTTTATTTTTCGCACTTTAATGCTTTCTAACTATACCATGCTAGAATTAGGGTTTGTATGCGAAAACAACAAAAATAGTTTGACCTAATTTCAAGATAAACAAGCATGAAAATGGACAACACAAATCACACTTGCACCCCTAGGGTATTCCACTTGTTGCCTTCAATAAATGGGCCATATTGCATGTTAGGTCTCTTTGGGCAAAACAAACACAATTCAAATGATCATAGTCCCTCGATGACGCTTTCGAAAGTTGCCTAAAAATGATCAAGTCCCTTAAAGAAAATTGCCCAAAGATACTTGACACCATTGCAATTATGGTCTAAACGATGACCCGCGCCCGTCCCTTTCACATCCTAACACAAGATTGTCCACCAAATACAATGGTGGAACAAACTTGTTAAAAGGGTTAAAACATAGCAATAATCTTTGAGAAATTTAGGAGTAGATAACCTCTTAGTTACTTGAATCAAACTTGCAAAAACAAAACACTTGCCTATTTTCTAAAAACACACCTCACAACACTTTCAAAAACAAACTTTCAAAAACATATAAAAACCTTCTCAAAAGACATACACCTTTGTTTACATCCCAACATGGATCATTACAAAGGTTGCCACCACATTGGCTTCTTTTCAAAACATTTTCAAACCCACACACAAAGCACCATTTCAAACAATTGAAAAATAAGGCAAGTTGATCTAAGCAAGTAACTAAGAGCCCATGGATAACCATGGATAGAAAGGGTGCTAATACCTTCCCTTTCTATAATCTACTCTCCGAACCCAAGAAAACATCTCAAAGGTTTTTGCTGTGCTTTTTAAACCTTTCCTTAGGATAAAATAAAAAGTCGGTGGCGACTCTTGCTCAACCGAAACATTTGCGAAAACAAACGCAAAACTCACAGTCAGTTCTCCCACCGTATCATAGAACTGGCGACTCTGCTGGGGAGTAATTAAAAGTGGAGTAACCTTAGGGCTTAGATCACCCTTTGTTTTCAATTGTTTGCCTTGTTTGCTTTTATAATTGTAGGCTTTGCATCGGAGGTTCATAGATCCTAACCCGGATCTGGGGAATACCCTTTTTAGGTAGCATAATCTGTGAGGGACCTGTCCGGCGTAGACCGACATGGGTGAAGCAGTGGCTACGTTGGTGTGGCACCTTGGTCTGTACCTATATCCCTTGTGTTGCAACGAGGAGAATATGGGTCTTCTAAGGAGTCATTAAACAACAACCGACCTTAGAACCTTAAATTGACCAAACTTGGCCATAGGACAGTAGCAGTATGCTACACTCATTGAGGCTAAACTCTCGCGATGGTTCTGGCCGCAAGAAAAGATTGCGATGCTGGAGTTATGACCGATTGAGGGTAGTCAATGATTTGAGATCCTCTAGAACCCGGTTACTTTTGATAGGACAGGTTTTAACCAACGAAACTAAAAGAGGGTAATACCTAAACTTCATGCTGGCCTGAAACCTAAGGGTTGTCTTGTGTGACTTGTGTGCCTTATCATGCTTGCCTGTGTGAATACTTGTGGTATGCTTCATCATAGCATCATGCCATCATACCATTGCATGCATCCTATATAAAGGACTAACCCATTTCAAGGACAAAAAAGTTTCATCTTTGCTCTGTTTTGTAGGACATCATGATGCCCGTGCGTAGGAATACTATCCGGCTCAACTTTGTTCAACCACCAACTTTGCTCAACTATTTGGTTGATAGGATTCCAAACACTTCTTCCTTCATCAACAGGCATGGTTCTCTCCTTGGCTTGATCACTGCAAAGTGGGACCAACAACTGATAAGTGTTCTGACCCAGTTTTATGACCCCCTGTATCATTGCTTCACCTTTCAAGACTTCCAGCTGGTCCCTACCCTGGAGGAATTCTCCTATTTGCTTGGTATCCCTGTTTTGGAGCAAACTCCATTCACTGGTTGGGAAAAGACTCCTAGGCCTGAAGAGGTTGCTGCAGTTCTCCCCTTGACCAAAGAAGAGGTATTGGCTAACTGGGAAACTAGAAGTGGAGTTAAGGGCTTTTTGGTCAAATTTCTGGTTGGCAAAGCTAATGATTTCTGGAATGACTTGGACTTCAAGGCGTACGAAGACATTCTGGCTCTTTTAATCTATGGCCTGGTATTGTTTCCCAATCCTGACACCTTTATCAGTATCTATGCCATAAGGATCTTCATGTCTCGGAATCCTGTACCCACTCTTTTGGGTGATATCCTGCAACAACTCTATGCTCGTACTTCCCGAAAACGGGGAACTCCGTGGTGTTGTGCTCCTTTGCTAGTAAGGTGGTTTATTTCGCACCTTCCTAAGTTCGTGCTGAAGAATGAAGAAGGAAAGGGTTGGGCTCATAGGCTAATGTCTCTCACTGATAATGACATCACTTGGACTCTCAGAGGTTTGGATGAGGTAGCTGTTATTGATTGTTGCGGAGAATACCCTAATGTTCCGTTGATTGGTATCCAAGGAGGAATCTCTTATAATCCATGCTTAGCTCTCCGCCAGTTTGGAAGATCCAGAAGAGTAGGGCCTCATGAAATGTTGGTTCCTCACTTCCATTTTGAATTTCAGGTAGACAGTGACAAACTACGCCATGGATTCATTAAGGCTTGGGATAGAATTCACAAAGCTGACCCACATGAGCTTGGACCAAAGACTTCTCTACCAATGGAACCCTATTGCAGATGGGTCCGCATCCGTGCTCAGAAGTTAGGTATGCCGTACGAAGCTGTCAGACCTATCATTCTTGAATCTCCTGATGAAGATGGGGTTCCTCCAACTGTCCTCCCTCCTCAGATACCCACTGATTTTGACACAATGAAGAGATCTTGGGCGCAGCTAAAGGAAGAACGGGATTTTTATCGGGAAAAGTTCAACGAGCAGGAACGGGAGATCCAGAGGCTGACTAAGCGATTGGAGGAAGAGCGGGTTCTGAATAACTACATCCACACTGAGAAGAGGAGGCCATCGGAGCACTAATGGGCTTTGGATGTTTCCTTTTTACAGCTTTTATTTCCTTTTCAGTATTTTTCATTCTTGTAATGCCTAAGGGAAAATTGTTGAACAATTTAAAAATTTGAATCTAATGAAGTGTGTTTCCCTTTTGTCTACAAAGTTGAATCTTGTTTGTCTTTGAAAACATAAAACATACGCATCTCATTGCATCATATGCATAACAGGTACCCTTTTTCACAGGTTGCTTAATCTTCTTCGCTGTTTATTTGAACAGTCATCATGAATCCAGATTCATCCAGTGAGAAAGCAATCAAGGCCCTTCAGGCCCAAAGTGCCCAGTTTCAAGAGATGGTCCTAAGCCTGGCCCAAGGTCAGCAAGAGTTGAAGACTCTACTCCTGAAGAAGAAGAAGAAGAAAAAGAGAACTGCGTTATTCAACACCGGACGCAGGTTTGGGAACACACTCCATAATGAAGCTGATCCAACTACTTCTTCTGCTGAGAAAGACAGTCCCCAAGGGGGAGGAGCTCCTAGTCCTGTAGTCTCTGACAACGAGACGGACTACAATGACTAACAATACCCACCTGCTGCTGACAGATACAAGCAATTAGAGGACCGCTTGAGCGCCATGGAGATTCAGAATGTGTCGGGGCTGGATTTTGGAGATTTGGGCTTATCTTCTGGGGTAGTAATCCCACACAAGTTTAAGGCGCCTGCCTTTGCCAAATACGACGGGGCTTCCTGTCCAAAGCTGCATCTAAGGTCGTACGTAAGGAAGATCCAACCTTACACGGCAGATAAGAACCTTTGGATTCACTTCTTCCAAGACAGCCTTTCGGGGTCACAGCTTGAGTGGTTCTACCAACTAGATGGAACTAGTATCCGACATTGGGAAGAGTTGGCAACCGCATTCTACAGACAATATCAATACAATTCTGATCTCGCTCCTACGCGTACCCAACTTCAGGGTATGTCTCTAGGAACGGGCGAAGGGTTCAAAGAATATGCACAAAAATGGAGAGATTTGGCTGGCAGGGTGCAGCCTCCATTGACTGATCGTGAGCTGGTTGATATGTTTCTAGGGACTTTGTTTGGTCCATTTTTCAATCATTTGGTTGGTAACTCCTCTGTTGGGTTTACAGATTTAATCCTGACATGTGAAAGGATAGAAGCTGGCATCAGGTCAGGAAAGATACAAAAAGCTGCCTCCGCAAGTACTGAGAAGAGGCCTTTCAAGAAAGAAGCAAGTGCCGTCTATGGTCCTAGAAGACAAGTCAAGCCAAAAAGCCGCCAAGCCGTCAATGCCTTGGTCATTTCAAAACCTGTTGCTGCTCCTCAGCAGTACAATCAACAAAGAGGTGAAAGGCCCAAGAGGCAGTATACTCGGCTGAGTATGACCTTGTCACAAATCTTACCGCAACTGTTATCAACCAACTTGGTGACCATCAAAGAGGCTCCAAAGGTCGTGAATACTGCATCTCCTAAGTATAACCCAAATGCCCATTGTGCTTATCATTCCGATAGCCCCGGGCATACTACTGATGATTGCTGGGCCTTGAGAAATAAGGTGCAGGACCTTATCGATGCGAAGGAAATTCAGTTTGAAGCGCCTGAGACGCCAAATGTTGTAACTGCTCCTATGCCCCAGCATAGAGTAAATTCCATTGAGGAAGATTTGTATGCTGTTTCAGTGAATGATGTTGCTACCCCTCTTTTGACTGTTAAGAGGAACTTACTGCTAGCCGGTTTATTTCCGGGTTGTAGCGAGGGTTGCCTCCTGTGTGCTTTTATCCCTACCGGTTGTCCGCTGCTGAAATCAGGCATCCAAAGCCTGATGGATAGCAAAGAAATTCTGTTCAAGAAAACTGCTGTTCCATTTGTTTCCACTGAAGAAGTATCTGTTGTCACAATTTTCAATCCTACCAAAGCTCCCCCGAGGAAGCCATTCCAAATTATGTCTGTTGCACCCATTACTATTACTGTTCCGGGGCCTCTCCCCTATGAGTCTGATAAAGCTGTCCCATGGCATTATGGGGCCGACGTGTATGTGCTTGGAGTGAAGCAGGAGTTCAACACCAGTACCAGTATCAGTAACATCACTGGTCCCGCCAAGATTACTCGCAGTGGAAGGCTCTTCTCGCCTGACATTGCACCGCCAGTTATCCGAAAACCTCTCATCATCACACCCGCAAGTGTGCATGTTCCAAATCAAGTTCCTGTGTCTACTACTGCTGCTGAGTCCTCTGATGCTCGGGGCAAAGAAGTTGCTACCGATTTGCCTGCCAGGACGGAGGCACCAAAAAAGACTATTGTTGAAGCCTCCCAACAAGAGATGGAGGAAATCCTTAAAATCATTAAAAAGAGTGACTTCAATGTTGTTGAACAGTTGGGGCATACCCCCTCCAAAATCTCTATGCTATCATTGCTACTATGCTCAGAGGCCCATGCAAAGGCCCTGATTTCATTTCTGAAAACGGCCCATGTGCCGCAAGAGACCTCTGCAGATCAATTCACTGACTGTGTGGCTAATTTGACAGCTGACAATGGTTTGGGGTTCTCGGATGCTGACCTTACCGCCAAAGGGAAAAATCACAATGATTCCCTGCATGTTTCCATAGAGTGCAGGGGCACTACTCTCGCACACGTGTTGGTGGACACCGGTTCTTCCCTGAATGTTTTTCCTAAGAAGGCATTGGATCGCTTGGATTGTGAGGGTCTGGAGCTGAAACCTAGTAACATCATTATTAGAGCCTTCGACGGTTCTAAGAGGATGGTGCACAGTGAGGTAGACATTCCTATTCGTGTGGGTTCCCAAGTCTTCGACTCAACGTTCTATGTAATGGATATTCGTCCATCTTATTCCTGCTTGTTGGGTCGACCCTGGATTCACAAGGCTGGGGAAGTAACATCCACTCTACACCAAAAGCTCAAATACCCTGTCAAAGGGAAGATTGTTACTGTGCAGGGTGAGGAGGAATACATGGTTAGTCACTTGAATTCATTCCGGTATATCGAGATGGACGGGGAGTTTATTGAAACCCCCTTTCAGCATTTTGAGAAAGTGCCTCCAACTTTAGCATCGGCTGAAACAGTGGTTGAAGAAGACTTTCCATTGAAGATGGCGTCCTTGAAGGATGCCCGGGCTGTAATCGAGAAAGGCAAATGTGAAAACTGGGGTCAGCTTCCTGACTTCACTCAAAAGAACGACAAGTTTGGGCTGGGCTTTACTGCAGAGGCTCAGAGGGTTGTGCGCAAGGAAAAGATCAGAAAGGCTCCGGTGTTTATCACCAACCCAAGGGTGAATGCTATCGAGGAGGACGTAGAGGAAGCAGAGTTTGACAGTTGGATCTATCCAACCACCAGCAACAGACTAAGCAACTGGACGGCAAAGGATTTTACACCTATCACATTTGTCACGCAGTAATTAACTCTTTTGATTTTCAATTTGTAACAAACAAAATGTTGAAACTTTTATTGGCTCGGTGTCCTACCCGGGGCATCATAGCTTCATTTGTGAGGGCTTTTTGTATGACATTTCCATATATCATCAATCAAAACATTGGACGTTTGTTGCATTTCAAATCTTGTGCTCTTTTTTCTTTCTGTGTTATATATTGCAAAACAACTATATTTACACACACTCACTCATACAGGTTTCAATCCACTCTGGATCTCACTGGTAACAGCTCTGCTGCCACCAGTTATGACTTCGAGAATCCGATCAACTTGGCCGAGGACGAAGGTGAAGATGATTGCGAAGTGCCTGGTGAACTCGCAAGACTTCTACTCCAGGAAGAGAGGGCCATTCATCCGCATGAAGAGCCAGTGGAAACGATTAACCTGGGTACTGAGACAGATAAGAAAGAAGTCAAGATTGGTGCCAATCTAGAGCTCAGCATGAAGCAACGATTGATCCAGATGCTACATGATTACATGGAAATCTTTGCTTGGTCCTACGAAGACATGCCTGGTTTGGATGCCGACATTGTAGTTCATCACCTGCCAACCAAGGAAGACTGCTCTCCGATAAAGCAAAAGGTCCGCCGTATGCGCCCAGAGATGTCCGAAAAGATCAAGGCTAAGGTTATGAAGCAATTCGATGCCGGGTTTCTAGCAGTAACTTCTTACCCTCAGTGGGTTGCTAATGTAGTGCCAGTGCTGAAGAAGGACGGTAAAGTCAGAATGTGTGTCGACTACAGGGATTTGAACAGGGCCAGCCCCAAAGATGATTTCCCTCTACCTCACATCGACGTTCTTGTTGACAATACCGCTCAACACAAGGTGTTCTCCTTCATGGATGGTTTTTCAGGGTATAATCAGATCAAGATGGCTCCGGAAGATATGGAAAAGACTACCTTTGTGACTCAGTAGGGCACCTTCTGCTACAAGGTCATGCCATTCGGGTTGAAAAATGCTGGGGCAACCTACCAACGCGCCATGGTTGCTTTATTTCATGATATGATCCATCATGAGATTGAGTTATATGTTGATGACATGATTGCAAGATCCCAAACTGAGGAAGAACACCTTGACCATCTGAGGAAGCTGTTTGACCAACTAAAGTCATACAAGCTGAGGTTGAATCCCAACAAATGCACCTTTGGGGTGAGGTCCGGAAAATTGCTAGGTTTCATTGTAAGCGATAAAGGTATTCAGGTGGACCCTGCCAAGGTAAAAGCCATACAAGAGATGCCAACTCCAAAGACAGAGAAAGAAGTCCGAGGCTTTCTGGGATGACTGAATTACATAGCCCGTTTCATCTTACATCTAACTACTACCTGTGAGCCAATCTTCAAATTACTGAAGAAAGATCAAGTGGTACGTTGGAACGATGAATGTCAGGCTGCTTTCAAAAAGATAAAAGAGTATCTCCAAGAGCCACCCATTCTTATGCCACCAGTGGAAGGGAGACCTCTAATACTATACCTGACAGTACTTGACAATTCAATGGGGTGTGTGCTGGGGCAGCATGACGAGTCTGGCCGAAAAGAGCACGCTATTTATTACTTGAGCAAAAAGTTTACCGACTGTGAGTCTCGTTACTCACTGCTCGAGAAAACTTGCTGCGCTCTGGTATGGGCTGCTCGCCGGCTGAGACAGTATATGCTGACTCACACCACTTTGTTGATTTCAAATATGGATCCCATCAAGTACATATTCGAAAAGCATGCTCTATCTGGAAGAATAGCAAGATGGCAAATGATCTTGACAGAATATGATATCCAGTATACAACTCAGAAAGCAATCAAAGGAAGTGTATTGGCAGATCATTTGGCACACCAACCTATGGACGATTACCAATCCTTGAACTTTGAATTTCCAGACGAAGATATCATGGTGGTAACTGATTGTGAAGTGCCTGGACCGGATGAAGGACCTGAGGAAGGATCCCGATGGTCTATGCATTTTGACGGAGCCTCCAACGCTTTGGGTAACAGCATCGGCGCTGTAATCATATCTCCCAAAGGAACTCACACTGCACTCACCGCCCGATTGTGTTTCAACTGCACCAACAACATGGCAGAATATGAGGCATGTATCATGGGTCTTCAAGCCGCAATCGATTTAAGGATCAAGTTTCTGAGTGTCTTCGGAGATTTCGCTCTCGTGATCAATCAGATCAAAGGAGAGTGGGATACGAAACACCCAAATCTTATTCCTTACAAGGAGTATGTGTTGACTTTGCTTCCCCACTTTGAAGAAATAACTTTCGAACACTTCCCAAGAGAGGAGAATCAGCTAGAGGACGCACTAGCTACGATGTCTTCAATGTTCAAAGTCAAATGGGACAATGAAGCTCCCCGGATCATTATCTGGAAGTTGGACAAACCGGCATACTGCTGCAATCTTGAGGCCGAAAAGGTGACTGAAAAACCCTGGTATCATGAGGTGAAGAGATACTTGGAAGCTCAGGAATACCCTGAAGGTGCATCTGTCAATGACAAGAAGTTCATGAGAAGGTTTGCGGCAAAATTCTTCCTCAGCAACGACATTCTCTACAAACAGAATCATGATTCAACTCTATTGCGTTGTGTGGATAAGGCTGAAGCAGAGAAGATCATGATAGAACTGCATGAAGGTACATTCAGGACACATTCCAGTGGGCATACCATGGCAAAGAAAATCCTTAGGGCAGGATATTTCTGGTCCACAATGGAAGCCGATTGTTACCAACATTCTCGAACTTGTCATAAATGCCAGATCTATGCTGACAAGGTGCACATCCCTCCGGTTCCTCTAAACGTCCTGACGGCACCTTGGCCTTTCGCAATGTGGGGCATTGATATGATCGGTGAGATCCGACCGATGGCATCCAACGGGCATCGCTTCATCTTGGTGGCGATCGATTACTTCACGAAGTGGGTTGAGGCAGCTTCCTACGCCACGGTAACCAAGAGCGTCGTGGAACGTTTCATTCGGCATAACCTGATCTGTCGGTACGGCGTCCCGGAAAGAATCATTACGGACAATGGTACCAATCTCAACAACAAGATGATCACTGAGCTCTGCGAGCAATTCAAGATACAGCACCATAACTATTCTCCTTATCGGCCGAAGATGAATGGGGCTGTAGAGGTAGCTAATAAGAATATCAAAAAGATTGTGCAGAAGATGACAGTGACCTATAAAGATTGGCACGAAATGTTACCGTTTGCTCTTCACGGGTACCGTACCTCAGCAAGGACGTCAACCGGGGCAACTCCTTTTTCCTTGGCTATGGCATGGAGGCAGTCTTGCCAATTGAAGTCCAGATACCCTCTCTCCGGATAATGAAGGATGCAGACTTGAGCGAAGATGACTGGATCCAGACTCAACTTGATCAATTAAACCTGATTGACGAAAAGAGACTTACCGCTATCTGTCATGGTCAGACGTACCAAAAACGGATGATCAGGGCATTTAACAAGAAAGTCAGACCACAAGAGTATCAAGTTGGGGACCTGGTAATCAAACGCATCATCCTTCCTCAAAGTGATCCCCGGGGCAAATGGACCCCTACGTACGAAGGTCCATTTGTGGTTAAACATGTGTTCTCAGGAGGAGCCATGATTCTAACCACCATGGATGGTGACGACCTTCCTCACCCCGCCAATGCAGACATAGTAAAAAGATACTACGCATGATAAAAGACCCGCTAGGTTGACATGCCTAGGCAAAAATAAGGGCTTCCCGGCGAACCAAAAGGGTTCGGGCAAAAATAAGGGATGAAATGAAAAAAATCTGTACACCCGGCAAGTCGAAAACCTGAAAAGGCGGTTTGGGCAAAAATGGGTATCCCGGTGGACTGAAAACCCGAAAGGGCGGTCCAGGCAAAAGTTAGGGATAAAGCGTAACACTATGTCTCATTGGATCACCTTGCATCCAGAATTCGGCATCAACTATCTGGCTCAGATCTCGGCATCGATCAATCAGCTTCATCTTCAACCAAGCTGCAAAGTGATGAGATGCTTGAAGACATAAAGGCGATGGCAGAGTTGGAACCCAGTGGGAATATTATGCACATAGCTGTTTTGTTTCCTTTTCAAAATTGTATAAACTCTATGTTATTCGGTGGCATTCTCTTACTAGGATGTCAGCCTCTTGTACAAAAACGCCTATTCATAGGCAAATTTCAAAATCAATACAAGTTCACTTTTCCAAACAAATTGCCCATTGTTTTTTTTTTCTGTTTTGTCTTGCGAAGAACGTCCAATGTTCATTTTTGATATATGCATTTGACATTAAAATTGTTGATTCATAAATATTTGCATATGAAACAAAAGACTAATTACTGGTGACATCAGAAACAGGGGCAATGTAGAGTTGTCTAATGCAGTCTGGTTGCTTTGTCCGCCAAGGTACCAAGGTAGATCTAACCGGAGGATGTGATCAAGTTCTCTCAACTCCCCAGCAGGTTTTGAAGCTTATCCCCAGTAGATTCTGGAAGCTTATCCCCTGCAGAGTACGGAAGTCTCTCCCGTTTTTTATTCAAAGTTATTCCTCACAAGGGCTTATAACTGGGTTATCCTCAGCTAGTTGCCACGGAAGATCGCCCTCGGCAAAGTTCTTTCAATCCCCAGCGGAGTTCATCAAAGTTCCCCAACATAACTTATCAACACAATCCCCAGCGGAGTTTATCTTTGGTATCCCCAGCGGAGTTTATCATCATTATCCCCAGCGGAATCCATCATTGAAATCCTCAGTGAAGCTCTCATCAAAACTTCAGCAAAGTATCTCTTCCATATAGCAATTCCCCGCAGAGTGATCTCTCCAACAAGTTTATTCCCCAACGGAGTCATCTTCTCCTACCAGTGTATTCTTGCAACCATCATCCCCAGCGGAAGCGAAGAACTCTACTCTTCAATGTCAGCCCAGGATTTAATTCCCCGGCCGGTCGTCAAGGATTTATTTTCCTAAGACGAAAATACATTCATAAACATTTCACATTTCATACATCTTGCTTACATACATGATAAAGTGCATACAACACTATCTCATGTTTAACATCATGACATCATGCATCATGACATTGCATACAACTGATGTTTTTTCCTTTTCAGGGAAAAAGACAATCCCAAAGACAACTATCTAGCAACTATCACAATTCCAGATTCGACTCCTGTATCCAGCCAGGGCATATCTGTTGACCACATTTCCAGACTCGATTCCTGTATCTAGCCAGGGCACGTTTGAAGAGTTCGAAGATTTGATTCTTGTATCCATCCAGGGCATATCTAGCAACTATCACAATTCCAGATTCGACTCCTGTATCCAGCCAGGGCATATCTGTTGACCATATTTCCATACTCGATTCCTGTATCTAGCCAGGGCACGTATGAAGAGTTCGAAGATTCGATTCCTGTATCCAGCCAGGGCATATCTGTTGACGACTATTTCCGGATTCGATTTCTGTATCCAGCCAGGGCATATCTGTTGACGACTATTTCTGGATTCGATTCCTGTATCCAGCCAGGGCACATTTGTGAGCAACCGATTGTAGATTCGACATCTGTATCCAACCAGGGCATATCTGCATGAGGAGATTGAAGATCAAACACCTGTAACAAGCCAGGAAAACATCTGTCTTTCTCAAATACACAAGTTCTCGCTAAGCAAACTCTTATGCGATCAACACTTCCGAATGGCATCTATAAGCCCATTCCCGACAAGGTTCTGTCACATCTCCAGATGGCATCTATAAGCCCATCTCCCTATCCACCATCTCTCCAAATGGCATCTATAAGCCCATTCCCGACATCACATTGCTGATGCTCCAACATGCGAGTGCAAATTTTCGGGCACTCTGGTGTCCAATCTCCTTTTACCCTCGAGTCACGAAAGGCAAACTTGTCAATCTAACTCTTCAGGTTCAAGAAGATTGAACAGGGGCAACTGTTGTACCCCAAAATTTGCCCTCCCATTTCCTCAGCATTTTCTAATCACAAAACCCTTGGAGATCAAGATCCAATTAGGGTTTCCTCTGCTCAAGACTTCTCCTTGCACTGTTGACCCAAATTAGGGTTTGTGTTTGCACAAAGATATTTTGACCTAAAATGCCTAAGATTACTTTCATGCTTCATATTGGACTCCCAAGTTTATCCATACCAAGTTTCAAGTCTTGATTCCAAATTTTGCCCAGTCAATTGGACAGTTGACCTAGAAATCAACTGTATTGGGAAAAAAGTCAATTGTGGCCAATTGACAGTCAAATCTCATGAAAATTGACCCACATCAACATTATGAACTCACATGGACCATTTGATCAAGTTTGGATCATAATTCCACAAGAAATTTGATCAGATCATCAAAAGGGCAAAATGGTCATTTTTAGGGTTTTGACTGCACAAAGGCAATTTTTGACTGTTTGACCTAGCCAATGGCAAACCAAGCTCACATATGGACTCAAGGACCCCATGGAATTATCTTGACATGCTCAACAAGTTCAAAAGATCCCAAATACACAAGATTGACAGTTGAATTTCCTAGTCAATTGATCAATTTTGACTGTATACTGAAAAGTCAAACTTTGACTTTTTGGTCAAAATCAAGGGTCAAGATTCATTTTTCATCAAAACATTCCAAATCATGAAACTTGTTCATCAGTAAATCAAGAAATGCAAATTAGGGTTTGAAATGAAGATTTTTCATAACTTAGAATTTTTCTAAGTTATGAAAAACCCTAATTTTTTCCTAACTTTGTCCCATTTTCTCACCAAGATTCATTTGGATTCAAGCAAAAGTCAAAACATGAAAGTTGTAGCCTATTGCATAATCTACAACTTTGATTCACAAAGTTTTCCCAAAAGAAGCTTTTAGCTCAAGTTACAGTTTTTGGAACAAGGGTACCAAACCATTCTTAACTTAGAGAAAATTTGACCTATTTTAGGCAAGGTTTTTACCTGACTTCAAGACCATTTTTCTTACACTTCCACTTGGAATTTCAATTTGCATTTCAAAGATGGATTGTAGTACACATTCCAAGATTTCCAAAATGTCCAAGAACTCATCAAAAAACCTCATGGTTAGGGAGAATCGAATTTTGCAATATGGGAAAAACTCACTTTTGATTTGGCCAATTTACATGTCCATAACTTGTGCATTTTCAAACTCAGCATGTGCAAGCTACATTGCAGGCCTCTAATCCCATTTTTACTCAATAATTCAATGCTAAACCATTGTTCCAAGATGTTGTTCTATGCATTTGGACATTACATGGAGAATTAATCCTTATTTAGAAAAAGCAATATATCCATTTTGATAAAGTTGCACTTTATGTCAAATTTGCAATCCAAGTGGTACAGATCAAATCTCTTTGGCACAAGTTTATGGACTAATTGCACTGATCAAGGGGAAGGTTAGCAGCATAGCATGGGGGCCTGTACAGGCTAGAAACACCAAGTGGCCATCTTTTGCTTAAGTGTGAAGAAACATAGGATATCATATACCAACTTTCATATCAGCTAACACATGCTTAAGAAAAGTTATCAAACACATTCAAGACATCCATTCTGAGCTAGAACACGACCCTAACATCTCCATTGCCTTCTCATTCCCAGAATCACCCTCAAACTGTCCAAACAGAGCATCTGCTGCAGTTTGAGTTCCATAGCTCAAACCTTCCATGCATTCTTGCTAAAAACACATCAAACACATCCCATAATATCCCTTGAAGCTATTCCAAACCTCAAACACGACCTGTAACACTCCCAGGCAAGATCACATTTTCATTTTTTTGTTTTGCAGCTGAAGTTCCATAGCACGATTCAAAAGGTTTCAAGACAAAGTAAAGCTTGGAATAGCATCCCTGGACATTAAGGAAGCTGTACCAATCATCACCTTGCACTGAAAGTACCTGTGATACGGTGGGAGAACTGACTTTAGGTTTTGCGTTTGTATTCGCAAATGTTTCGGTTGAGCAAGAGTCGCCACCGACTTTTTATTTTATCCTAAGGAAAGGTTAAAAAGCACAGCAAAAACCTTTTGAGATGTTTTCTTGGGTTCGGGGAGTAGATTATAGAAAGGGAAGGTATTAGCACCCTTTCTATCCATGGTTATCCATGGGCTCTTAGTTACTTGCTTAAATCACTTGCCTTTTGTTTTCAATTGTTTTAAATGGTGCTTGAGTGTGTGGGTTTGAAAATGTTTTGAAAAGAAGCCAATGTGGTGGCAACCTTTGTAATGATCCATGTGGGGATGTATACAAAGATGTACATCTTTTGAAAAGGTTTTCATTTGTTTTTTTTTTTTTGAAAGTTGTTTTGAAAGTGTAGTGATGTGTGGTTTGAAAAAAATAGGCAAGTGTTTTGTTTTGCAAGTTTGATTCAAGTAACTTAGAGGTTATCTACTCCTAAATTTCTCAAAAAAAGATTATTGCTATGTTTTAACCCTTTTAACAAGTTTGTTCCACCATTGTATTTGGTGGACAATCTTATGTTTAGGATGTGAAAGGGACGGGCGTGGGTCATCGTTTAGACCATAATTGCAATGGTGCCAAGTATCTTTGGACATTTTCTTTAAGGGACTTGATCATTTGTTCTTGTTTGTTTTGAAAAAATGTTATCGAGGGACTATGATCATTCAATTTGTTTGTTTTGCCCAAAGAGACCTAACATGCAATATGGCCCAATTTTGAAAGGCAACAAGTGGAGTACCCTAGGGGGTGCAAGTGTGATTTGTGTGTCCATTTTCATGCTTGTTTTTCTTGAGATTAGGTCATAACTATTTTTTGTCGTTTTTCGCATACAAACCCTAATTCTATCATGTTATCATTAGAAAGCAATAAAGTGCGAAAATAAATTTACTAAGCTATTACAAAACCAAATATGGGAAGGGGGTACAAATGTTCAAATGGGGATATTGACAAGTAACGTAAACCTAAAACTATTACATCAATTTGAATTTGTACAATTTAATTAATATACAATAATTAAATAAATAAATTAGAAAAATGGAATAAAAATGCAAGATGCAAAAATGTTTTGTATATGTATGAAAAAAAGTGTTATTTATGTAAAAATAAAAAGGATATTATTTTTGGAGTATTTTGAATTTAGGGAAAAACCCTAATTTTATTAAAGAAAATGTATTATTATCTAATTTAATACAAGTATTTATTTATTATGTACAAAAATAAAAATAAAATGAAGTATATTATAAAAAAGTATTTTTTTTTGTATCAAATATTAATAAAAATGAAAAATTCAAGTATTTTTATATTCTAACCTAAATATATTAATACACAAATATATATATATATATATATATATATATATATATATATATATATATATATATATATATATATATATATATATATATATATATATATATATATATATATATATATATATATATATATATATATATATATATATATATATATATATATATATATATATATATATATATATATATATATATATATATATATATATATATATATATAAAATAATATATATTTAATATTAAAAAATAAAAAATAAAATAATATAAAAAAAAAGTATTATTATTTTTTTTATGTGAAATATTTTCAGAAGGTAAACAAAAATAGAAAAATGTATCTACACTATTTTTTTTTATATTTATTCTAAATAATAGTATAATATTTATGTTCAATCAAAAGAAATAATCAAATAAATATGCAATAAATTCAAAAATGATGGAAAAAAAATATTTTTATTTTTTTAATGTCATGAGAAAAAATAAACAAAGTCAATCAAAAAAGAAAAAGTCAAAAAAGTCAAAGGAATCAGCAAATGGGCCTTGGGGGTGTAAAAGCAAAATAGTGGTGCAAATAAGAAAAAACACACAAGCCCAGCCCAAAGGCCACTGTCTTCAACCTCCAGCAACAATATTTGAAAAAACGCGCGCCATGTTCATCATCTTCCAACTCTTGATTCCTGGCTTTTTAGCAAAAACTCATAACATAACAAATGTTCAGCATGAAGAGACGATTCTAACCATGTATAGAACTTGACCTAACTCTCTAAGATGAGGGAGAATTTCTTCTCCCCCAATTTCTGACCTAATTTTTATGCCATGTTCAGACTCAAAATTCTTGCAGCACACATAACATAAATGAAATCTAACTATATGGGCATGTTCAGGGCTATGATTGTGACATATTTTCTTCACAAACCTAAAGCTAACAATGCCTAATAAGAGAGATAGAACTTCATGAATGTACCTGTTCAGTTGGAATCGTGCTTTGCAATGGAGGATGTTTCAGAGTAAAATGATGATTTGTATAGCTTCCTTGAGGTGTAAGGATGCTTTTCCAAGTCCTACTTTGTCTTGAAACTCCCTGAATCGTGCTAGTGAACTCCAACTGCAAAACAGAAAAACAAAAATGGTGAAGTGGCTTAGAGGGATTACAGGTCAGGTTTCAGGTCATGGTTAGCTTGCATAGATGCTAGGGGATGTGTATGAACTGGTTTTGACAAGAATGCTCGAGAGAAATGGAAGTTGGTACTCAAACTGCAGAGGCAACTCTGTTTTTGCAGTTTGAGAGTGATTCTGAGATGGAGGGTGGATTGGAGGTCAAAGGCTCGTGAAAAAGCTTGGATATGTTCTTTTGAATGTGTTTGATAACTTTTTTTTGTGTTGGTAAGCTGAGATGGATTTTGTCACAAGTTATGCTATGTTTCTTCTATGTGAAGCAAAGAAATGCAAGTTGGTGTTTTAGACTGATGCAGGCCCCCATAACAAGCTGCAAACCCTTGTCTTGATCAGTGCAATTAGCTCCTAAACTTGTGCCAATGAGATCCTAACTGTACTTGCTTGGATTTCAATTTGACATAAAGTGATCTTTTGCAAAAATGGAAAGAATGCTTTATCTAGTTTGGGATTAATCCACTATGCAATGCTAGAACACAAAGAACATGGTCTTGGCACAAAGAATAAGAATTAAATTATTGAGTGCAACTGGGTTTAAGGACCTGTAATCTAATCTAAAGCATGCTGAGTTCAAATTGCAAGTTTATGAATATGTAACTTGGTCATGAACAAAGTGGTTTTTTGCTATATTGTGAAATTCGATTCTCCCTAACCATGAAGTTGTTTGATGAGTTCTTGGACATTTTGGAAAGCTTGGAATGTGTACTACAATCCATCTTTGAAATGCAAATTGAAATTCCAAGTGGAAGTGTATGGAAAATGGCCTTGAAGTGGGGTAGAAAACCTTGTCAAAATAGGTCAAATTTCACTAAGTTAAAAAATGGTTTAGTGCCCTTATTCAAAAAATTGTAACTTGAGATACAAGCTTCAAATGAGAAAATTTTTTGAATCAAAGTTGTAGATTATGTAACAAGCTACAACTTTCATATTTTGACTTTTGTTTGAATCCAAATGAATCATGGTGAAAAAGTGGGGCAAAGTTGGGAAAAAATTAGGGTTTTCCATAACTTAGAAAAATTCTAAGTTATGAAAATTTCCATTTTGAAACCCTAATTTGAATTTCTTGGTTTCTTGGTGAACAAGTTTCATGATTTGGCATGTTTTGATGAAAAATGAATCTTGACTCTTGATTTTGACCAAAAAGTCAAAGTTTGACTTTTCAGTATACAGTCAAAATTGATCAATTGACTGGGAAATTCAACTGTCAATCTTGTGTACTTGGGATCTTTTGAGCTTGATAAATGTGTCAAGACCATTTCATTGAGTCCTTGAGTCCATATGTGAGCTTGGTTTGCCATTGGTTAGGTCAAACAGTCAAAAATTGCCTTTGTGCAGTCAAAACCCTAAAAATGACCATTTTGCCCTTTTGGTGATCTGATCAAATTTCTTGTGGAATTGTGATCCAAACTTGATCAAATGGTCCATATGAGTTCATAATGTTTATGTGGGTCAAATTTCATGAGGTTTGACTGTCAATTGGCCACAGTTGACTTTTCTCCCAATACAGTTGATTTCTAGGTCATCTGTCCAATTGACTGGGCAAAATTTGGAATTAGGACTTGAAACTTGGTATGGGTAATCTTGTGAGTCAAACATGAAACATGAAAGTCATCTTAGGCATTTTAGGTCAAAACATCCTTGGGCAAACACAAACCCTAATTTGAGTCCACAGTGCAAGGAGAGGTCTTGAGCAGAGGAAACCCTAACTGGATCTTGATCTTCAAGGGTCTTGTAATAAAAAAAGGTTGAGGAAATGGGAGGGAAAATTTTGGGGTACAACAGTTGCCCCTGTTCAATCTTCTTGAACCTGAAGAGTTAGATTGGCAAGTTTGCCTTTCGTGACTCGAGGGTAAAAGGAGATTGGACACTAGAGTGCCCGGAAATTTGCACTCGCATGTTGAGGTATCAGTAAATGTGATGTCGGGAATGGGCTTATAGATGCCATTTGGAGAGATGGTGGATAGGGAGATGGACTTATAGATGCCATCTGGAGGTGTGACAGAACCTTGTCGGGAATGGGCTTATAGATGCCATTTGGAAGTATCGGTCGCATAAGAGATTCCTTAGCGAGAACTTGTGTATTTGGGAGAGGCTGATGTTTCCCTGGCTTGTTACAGGTGTTTGATCTTCAATCTCCTTATACAGATATGCCCTGGCTAGATACAGGTATCGAATCTACAATCGGTCGCTCACAGATGTGCCCTGGCTAGATACAGGAGTCGAATCTGGAAATAGTCGTCAATGGATATGCCCTGGCTGGATACAGGAATCGAATCTTCGAACTCTTCAGACGTGCCCTGGCTAGATACAGGAATCGAGTCTGGAAATGTTGTCAACAGATATGCCCTGGCTGGATACAGGAGTCGAATCCGGAAATGTTGTAGCTGATAGATGTGCCCTGGCTGGATACAGGAATCGAATCTTCGAACTCTTCAGACGTGCCCTGGCTAGATACAGGAATCGAGTCTGGAAATTGATCACTCTCAGATGTGCCCTGGCTAGATACAGGTATCGAATCTGGAATTGTGACAGTTGAGGGTAATTGTCTTTGGGATTGTCTTTTTCCCTGAAAAGGCAAAAACATAAGTTGTATACAATGTCATGATGTATGATATGCATGGTGTCATGATGTTCAACATGAGATAGTGTTGTATGCGCTTTATCATGTAGGTAAGCAAGATGTATTGGAAATGTGAAATGTTTATGAATGTAACTTCGTCTTATGAAAATAAATCCTTGACGAACGGCCGGGGAGTTGCTCTATGGTGAGAAAAAATTGGCCGAAGTTTTGATGAGAGGCCTGTTGAGGACTTTAATGATGGATTCCGCTGGGGATTATGATGATAAACTCCGCTGGGGAGTATCAAAGATAAACTCCGCCGGGGTTTGGAGGGACTTTGCCGAGGGCGATCTTCCGTGGCAATTAGCTGAGGATAACCCAGTTATAAGTCCTTGAGAGGAAATAACTCTGAATAAAACTCGGGAGAGACGCCCGTACCCTGCAGGGAACAAGCTTCCAGAATCTACTGGGGAGTGAGCTTTAAGACCTGCCGGGGGATGTTGAGATGATTTGGTCACATTCTTCAGTCGAATCTACCTTGGTACCTTGGCGGACAAGACAACCAGACTGCATCAGACAACTCCACATTGCCCCTGTTTCTGATGTCACCTGTAATTAATCTTTCGTTTCATATGCGAATATTTATGAGTCAACAATTTTAATGTCAAATGCATATATCAAAAATGAACATTGGACGTTCTTCGCAAGACAAAGCAGAAAAAAGGGGAAAAAAATGGCAATTCGTATGGACAAGTGAATTTGTATTGATTTGAACTTTGCCTGTGAATAGGCGTTTTTGTACAAGAGGCTGACATCCTAGTAAGAGGATGCCGCCGAATAATCACAGAATTGACAATTTTGAAAAGAAAACAAAACAACTATGTGAACAATCCCACTGGGTTCCAACTCTGCTATCGCCTTTATGTCTTTAAGCGTCTCATCGCTTTGCTGCCTGGTCGAAGATGAAGCTGATTGGTCGATGCCGTAATCTGAGCCAGATAGTTGATGCCGAATTCCGGATGCGAAGTGATCCAATGAGACATAGTGTTACGCTTTATCCCTAACTTTTGCCTGGACCGCCCTTTCGGGTTTTCAGTCCACCGGGATACCCATTTTTGCCCAAGCCGCCTTTTCAGGTTTTCGACTTGCCGGGTGTACAGATTTTTATTCATTTCATCCCTTATTTTTGCCCGAACCCTTTTGGTTCGCCGGGAAGCCCTTATTTTTGCCTAGGTATGTCAACCTAGCGGGTCTTTTATTCATGCGTAGTATTTTTTCACTATGTCTGCATTGGCGGGGTGAGGAAGGTCGTCACCATCCATGGTGGTTAGGATCATGGCTCCTCCTGAGAACACATGTTTAACCACAAATGGCCCTTCGTATGTAGGGGTCCATTTGCCCCGAGGATCACTTTGAGGAAGGATGATGCGTTTGATTACCAGGTCCCCAACTTGATATTCTTGCGGTCTGACTTTCTTGTTAAATGCCCTGATCATCCGTTTTTGATACGTTTGACCATGACAGATAGCAGTGAGCCTCTTTTCGTCAATCAGATTTAATTGATCAAGTCGAGTCTGGATCCAGTCATCTTCACTCAAGTCTGCCTCCTTCATTATTCGGAGAGAGGGTATCTGGACTTCAATTGGCAAGACTGCCTCCATGCCATAGACCAAGGAGAAGGGAGTTGCCCCGGTTGACGTCCTTGCTGAGGTACGGTACCCATGAAGAGCGAACGGTAACATCTCGTGCCAATCTTTATAGGTCACTGTCATCTTCTGCACAATTTTCTTGATATTCTTATTAGCTGCCTCTACAGCCCCATTCATCTTTGGTCGGTAGGGAGAAGAATTGTGGTGCTGTATCTTGAATTGTTCAGAGTTCAGTGATCATCGAATTATTGAGATTGGTACCATTGTCCGTAATGATTCTTTCCGGGACGCCGTACCGACAGATCAGATTATGCCGGATGAAACGTGCCACGACGCTCTTGGTTACTGTGGCGTAGGAAGCTGCCTCAACCCACTTCGTGAAGTAATCGATCGCCACCAAGATAAAGCGATGCCCATTGGATGCCGTCGGTCGGATCTCACCGATCATATCGATGCCCCACATTGCAAAAGGCCAAGGTGCCGTCAGGACATTCAAAGGAACCGAAGGGATATGCACCTTGTCAGCATAGATCTGGCATTTATGACAAGTTCGGGAGTGTTGGTAACAATCGGCTTCCATCGTGGACCAGAAATATCCTGCCCGAAGGATTTTCTTAGCCATGGTGTGTCCACTGGAATGTGTTCCAAATGTACCTTCATGCAGTTCTATCATGATTTTCTCTGCTTCTGCCTTATCCACACAACGTAGCAGAGTTGAATCATGATTCCGTTTGTAGAGAATGCCGTTGCTGAGGAAGAATTTTGCAGCAAACCTCCTCATGAACTTCTTATCATTGACAGACGCACCTTCAGGGTATTCCTGAGCTTCCAAGTACCTCTTCACCTCATGATACCAGGGTTTTTCAATCACCTTCTCAGCCTCGAGCTCGCAGCAGTATGCCGGTTCATCCAACTTCCAGATAATGATTCGGGGAGCCTCATTGTCCCATTTAACTTTGAACATTGAAGACATCGTAGCTAGGGCGTCCGCTAGCTGATTCTCCTCTCTAGGGAAGTGTTCGAAAGTTATCTCTTCAAAGCAGGGAAGCAAGGTCGACACATACTCCTTGTAAGGAATAAGATTCGGGTGTTTCGTATCCCACTCGCCTTTGATCTGATTGATCACGAGAGCGGAATCTCCGAAGACACTTAGAAATTTGATCCTTAAGTCGATTGCGGCTTGTAAACCCATGATACATGCCTCATATTCTGCCATATTGTTGGTGCAGCTGAAACATAATCGGGCGATGAGGGGAGTATGAGTTCCTTTGGGAGATATGATTACAGCGCCGACGCCGTTACCCAAAGCATTGGAGGCTCCATCAAAATGCATAGACCATCGGGATCCTTCCTCAGGTCCTTCATCCGGTCCAGGTACTTCACAGTCAGTTACCACCATGATGTCTTCGTCCGAAAAATCAAAGTTCAATGATTGGTAATCATCCACAGGTTGGTGTGCCAAATGATCTGCCAGTACACTTCCCTTAATTGCTTTCTGAGTTGTATACTGGATGTCGTATTCTGTCAAGATCATTTGCCATCTCGCTATTCTTCCAGACAGAGCGGGCTTTTCGAATATGTACTTGATAGGATCCATTTTTGAAATCAATAAAGTAGTGTGAGTCAGCATATACTGTCTCAACCGGCGAGCAGCCCATACAAGAGCGCAGCAAGTTTTCTCAAGCAGTGAGTAACGAGACTCACAGTCGGTAAACTTTTTGCTCAAGTAATAAATAGCGTGCTCTTTTCGGCCAGACTCGTCATGCTGCCCCAGCACACACCCCATTGAATTATCAAGTACTGTCAAGTATAGTATCAGAGGTCTTCCTTCCACTGGTGGCATAAGAATGGGTGGCTCTTGGAGATATTCCTTTATCTTTTCAAAGGCGGCCTGACATTCATCATTCCAGCGTACTACTTGATCTTTCTTCAGCAATTTGAAGATTGGCTCACAAGTAGCAGTCAGGTGTGAGATGAATCGGGCAATGTAATTCAGTCGTCCCAGGAAGCCTCTGACTTCTTTCTCTGTTTTTGGAGTCGGCATCTCTTGTATGGCTTTTACCTTGGCAGGGTCCACCTGAATACCTTTATCACTTACAATGAAACCTAGCAATTTTCCGGATCTTACCCCAAAGGTGCATTTGTTGGGATTCAACCTCAGCTTGTATAGCTTGAGTCGGTCAAACAACTTCCTCAGATGGTCAAGGTGCTCCTCCTCGATTTGAGACCTTGCAATCATGTCATCAACGTATACCTCAATCTCATGATGGATCATATCATGAAATAAAGCAACCATGGCACGTTGATAGGTTGCCCCAGCATTTTTCAATCCGAATGGCATGACCTTATAACAGAAGGTGCCCCACTGAGTCACAAAGGTAGTCTTCTCCATATCTTCGGGAGCCATCTTGATTTGATTATACCCTGAAAAACCATCCATGAAGGAGAACACCTTGTGTTGAGCTGTATTGTCAACAAGGACATCAATGTGAGGTAGGGGGAGTCATCCTTGGGGCTGGCCCTGTTCAGATCCCTGTAGTCAACACACATTCTGACCTTACCGTCCTTCTTTGGTACCGGCACCACGTTGGCAACCCACTGAGGGTAAGAAGTCACTGCAAGGAACCCGGCATCAAACTGTTTCATAACCTCGGCCTTGATCTTCTCAGACATCTCTGGTCGCATCCGTCGGACTTTTTGCTTTACCGGAGGGCAGTCTTCCTTGGTTGGCAGGTGATGAACTACAATGTCGGCATCCAAACCAGGCATATCTTCATAGGACCAAGCAAAAATCTCCATGTAATCCTGTAGCATCTGGATCAATCGTTGCTTCACGCTGAGCTCTAGATTGGCACCAATCTTGACCTCTTTCCTATCTGTCTCAGTACCCAGATTAATTGTCTCCCCCGGCTCTTCATGTGGTTGAATAGCTCTCTCTTCCTGGAGTAGCAGTCTTGCGAGTTCACCAGGCACTTCGCAATCATCTTCACCTTCGTCTTCGGCCAAGTTGATCGGATTCTCGAAGTCATAACTGGCGGTAGCAGAGCTGTTACCAGTGAGATCCAGAGTGGATTGAAACCTGTATAAGTGAGTGTGTGTAAATATAGCTGTTTTGCAATATGTATAACACAGAAAGAAAAAGAGCACAAGATTTGAAATGCAACAAATGTCCAATGTTTTGATTGATGATATATGGAAATGTCATACAAGAAAGCCCTCACAAATGGAGCTACGATGCCCCGGGTAGGACACCGAGCCAACAAAGTTTTAACATATTGTTTGTTACAAATTTGGAAATCAAAAGAAATCAATTACTGCGTGACAAATGTGATAGGTGTAAAATCCTTTGTCGTCCAGTTGCTTGGTCCGTTGCTGGTAGTCGGGTAGATCCAACTGTCAAACTCTGCTTCCTCTACATCCTTCTCGATAGCATTCACCCTTGGATTGGAGATAAACACCGGAGCCTTTCTGATCTTCTCCTTGTGCACAGCCCTCTGAGCCTCTGCAGTAAAGCCCAGCCCAAACTTGTCGTTCTTCTGAGTGAAATCAGGGAGCTGACCCCATTTTGCACAATTGCCTTTCTGAACCACAGCCCGGGCATCCCTTAGGGAAGCCATCTTTAAAGGAACATTCTCTTCGACTTCTGTTTCTGCTGCTGCTGAAATTGGATGCACCTCCTCGAAATGCTGAAAGGGGGTTTCAATAAATTCCCCGTCCATCTCAATGTATCTGAAGGAATTCAAATGGCTCACCATATACTCCTCTTCTCCTTGCACAGTGACGATCTTCCCCCTGACGGGATACTTCAGCTTCTGGTGCAAGGTGGAGGTCACTGCCCCAGCTTTATGGATCCAAGGTCGACCCAGTAGACAAGAGTACGATGGACGTATATCCATCACATAAAAAGTAGAGTCGAATACCTGAGAGCCCACACGAATAGGGATGTCAACCTCTCCATGAACCATCCTTTTTGAACCGTCAAAGGCCCTGACGATGATATTGCTGGGCTTCAGTTCCAGGCCTTCATAATCCAAACGGTCTAAAGCCTTTTTCGGTAGAACATTCAAGGAAGAACCAGTATCTACCAATACATGCGCCAGAGTAGTGCCCCTGCATTCGATAGAGACATGCAGGGCATCATTGTGGTCTCTTCCCTTCGCAGTCAGGTCAGCATCTGAAAAACCCAAGCCATTGTCTGCTGTCAGATTTGCTACGCAATCAGTGAACTGGACTGCAGACGTTTCCTGCGGCACATGGACCGTTTTGAGAAATGAGATCAAGGCCTTAGCATGGGCCTCGGAGCACATCAATAAAGAGAGCATGGAGATTTTGGAGGGCGTGTGCCCCAACTGTTCCACAACATTGAAGTCGCTCTTCTTTATTATTTTCAAGATCTCCTCCATTTCTTGTTGGGAGGCCTCAGCATTTATAGGTATTGGTGCCTCCATCCGGGCAGGCTCTTCTTCAATCCCTTTGCCCCGAGCATTAGATGACTCGGCGGCAGGGGAAACAACTTGATCAGCACCAGTAACAGGTACACTTGTAGGTGTTATAAGGAGGGGTTTTCGAGTAGCGGGCGGTGCAATGTCAGGCGAGAAGAGCCTGCCACTGCGGGTGACCTTGGCTGGACCAGTGATATCGCAGATGCTGGCGCCATTGTCGAATTCTTATTTGATTCCATTTACATATACGTCTGCCCCATAATGCCAGGGGACAGCTTTATCAGATACGTAGGGGAGAGGCCCCGGAACAGTAATAACCACAGGTGCAACAGTCATGATTTGAACAGGCTTCTTCGGGAGAGCCTTGATTGGATTTTTGAAGATGGTAACCACAGAAACTTCTTTTACCGGAACCAACTGAACAACAGACCTCTTAAACAGAATCTCCTTGCTATCCATTAGGCTTTGGACGCCTAACTTCAGCAAGGGACAACCAGATAGGGAAACAGCACAGAACAGGAAACCTTCACTGCAACCCGAAAATAAACCGGCCAGCAGTAGGTTCTTCTTGACGGTCTTCAGAGGGGTGACAACTTCATTTATCGAAACAGCATATAATTCTTCCTCAATGGCATTTACTCTATGCTGGGGCATAGGAGCAGTTACAACATTTGGTCTCTCCGGCGCTTCAAACTGAATTTCCTTCGCGTCGATCAGATCTTGCACTTTGTTTCTCAAGGCCCAGCAATCATCAGTAGTGTGCCCGGGACTATCAGAATGATAAGCGCACCGGGCATTTGGGTTATACTTAGGGGACGCAGTGTTGACGACCTTAGGAGCTTCTTTGAGGGTCACCAGGTTGGTGGATAACAGTTGGGGTAAAATTTGAGATAAGGTCATACTCAGTCGAGTATACTGCCTCTTGGGCCTTTCGCTTCTTTGTTGATTGTACTGCTGAGGAGCAGCAACAGGTTTCGAGATGACCAAAGCATTGACGGCTTGGCGACTTTCGGGCTTGATTTGTCTTCTAGGACCATAGACGGCACTTGCTTCTTTCTTAAACGGCCTCTTCTCAGTACTTGTAGAGGCAGCCTTTTGTATCTTGCCTGACCTGATGCCAGCTTCAATTCTTTCTCCCGTCAATATCAAATCTGTAAACCCAGCGGAGGAGTTACCAACCAAATGATTGAAAAATGGACCAGACAACGTCCCTAGAAACATATCAACCAGCTCACGATCAGTTAATGGAGGCTGCACCCTGCCAGCCAAATCTCTCCATTTTTGTGCGTACTCTTTGAACCCTTCACCCGTTCCTAGAGACATACCCTGAAGTTGGGTACGCGTAGGAGCGAGATCAGAATTGTATTGGTATTGTCTATAGAATGCGGTTGCCAAATCTTCCCAGTGTCGGATGCTGGTTCCATCTAATTGGTAGAACCATTCAAGCTGTGACCCCGAGAGGCTATCTTGGAAGAAGTGAATCCAGAGGTTCTTATCCGCCGTGTAAGGTTGGATCTTCCTTACGTACGACCTTAGATGCAGCTTTGGGCAGGAGACCCCATCATACTTGGCGAAGGCAGGCGCCTTAAACTTGTGTGGAATTACTACCCCAGAAGATAACCCCAGATCTCCGAAGTCCAGTCCCGGCACATTCTGAATTTCCATGGCGCTCAAGCGGTCCTCCAATTGCTTGTACCTGTCAGCAGCAGGTGGGTATTGTTCGTCGTTATAGTCCGTCTCGTTGTCGGAGACTGCGGGACTAGGAGCTCCTCCCCCTTGGGGACTGTTTTTCTTAGCAGAAGAAGTAGTTGGATCAGCTTCATTATGGAGTGTGTTCCCAAATCTGCGTCCGGTGTTGAACAACGCAGTCCTCTTTTTCTTCTTCTTCTTCAGGAGTAGAGTCTTCAACTCTTGCTGACCTTGGGCTAGGCTTAGGACCATCTCTTGAAACTGTGCACTTTGGGCCTGAAGGGCCTTGATTGCTTGCTCACTGGAGGAGTCTGGATTCATGATGACTGTTCAAAATAAACAGCGAAGGAGATTAAGCAACCTGTGAAAATAGGGTACCTGTTATGCATATGGTGCAATGGAATGCGTATGTTTTATGTTTTCAAAGACAAACAAGATTCAACTTTGTAGACAAAAGGGAAACACACTTCATTAGATTAAAATTTTCAATTTGTTCAACAATTTGCCCTTAGGCATTACAGGAATGAAAAATACTGGAAAGGAAATAAAACTATAAAAAGAAATATCCAAAGCTCATCAATGCTCCCATGGCCTCCTCTTCTCAGTGCTGATGTAGTTGTTCAGGACCCGCTCTTCCTCCAATTGCTTAGTTAGCCTCTGGATCTTCCGTTCCTGCTCGTTGAACTTCTCCCGATAGAAATCCCGTTCTTCCTTTAGCTGTGCCCAAGATCTCTTCATCGTGTCAAAATCAGCGGGTATATGAGGAGGGAGGACAGTTGGAGGAACCCCATCTTCATCAGGAGACTCAAGGATGAGAGGTCTAACAGCTTCGTAGGGCATACCTAACCTTTGAGCACGGATGCGGACCCATTTGCAATAGGGCTTCAATGGCAGAGAAGTCTTTGGTCCCAACTCATGTGGGTCGGCTTTGTGAATTCTGTCCCAAGCTCTAATGAATCCCTGGCGTAGTTTGTCACTGTCTGCCTGAAACTCAAAATGGAAGTGAGGAACCAGCATTTCGTGAGGCCCATCTCCTCTGGCTCTTCCAAACTGACGGAGAGCTAAGCACGGATTGTAAGAGATTCCTCCTTGGATACCAATCAACGGAACGTTAGGGTATTCTCCGCAACGGTCAATAACAGCTACCTCATCCAAACCTCTGAGAGTCCAGGTGATGTCATTATCAGTGAGAGACATTAACCTCCGAGCCCAACCTTTTCCTTCTTCATTCTTCAGCACGAACTTAGGAAGGTGCGAAATAAACCACCTTACTAACAAAGGAGCACAACACCACGGAGTTCCCCGTTTTCTGGCAGTACGAGCATAGAGTTGTTGTAGAATATCACCCAAAAGAGTGGGTACCGGATTCCGAGACATGAATATCCTTATGACATGGATACTGATAAAGGTGTCAGGGTTAGGAAACAATACCAGACCATAGATCAAAAGAGCCAGAATATCCTCATACGCCTTGAAGTCCAAGTCATTCCAGAAATCATTAGCCTTGCCAACCAGAAATTTGACCAAAAAGCCCTTGATCCCATTTCTAGTTTCCCAGTTGGACAATACCTCTTCTTTGGTCAAGGGGAGAATTGCAGCAATCTCTTCAGGCCTAGGAGTCTTTTCCAAACCAGTAAATGGAGTTTGTTCCAAGACAGGGATCCTAAGCAAATAAGAAAATTCTTCCAGGGTAGGAACCAGCTGGAAGTCTTGAAAGGTGAAACAATGATACAGAGGGTCATAAAACTGGGTCAGAACACTTATCAGTTGTTGGTCCCACTTTGCAGTGACCAAGCCAAAGAGAGAACCATGTCTGTTGATGAAGGAAGAAGTGTTTGGAATCCTTCCAACCAAATCCTTGAGTAAAACTGGTGGTTGAACAAAGTTGAGCCGGACAGTATTCCTACGCACGGGCATCATGATGTCCTACAAAACAGAGCAAAGATGAAACTCTTTTGTCTTTGAAATGGGTTAGTCCTTTATACAGGATGCATGCAATGGTATGATGGCATGATGCTATGATGAAGCACACCACAAGTATTCACATAGGTAAATAAGGCACACAAGTCACACAAGACACCCTTAGGTTTTAGGCCAGCATGAGTTTCAGGTGTTACCCTCTTTTGGTTTCATTGGTTAAAACATGTCCTATTGAAAAGTAACCGGGTTCTAGAGGATCTCAAATCATTGGCTACCCTCAATCGGTCATAACTCCAGCATCGCAATCTTTTCTCGCGGCCAGAACCATTTCGAGAGTTTAGCCTCAATGAGTGTAGCATACTGCTACTGTCCTAATAGCCAAGTTGGTCAATTTAGGGTTCTAAGGTTGGTTGGTGTTTAATGACCCCTTAGAAGACCTATATTCTCCCCATTGCAACACAAGGGATATAGGTACAGACTAAGATGCCACACCAACGTAGCCACTGCTTCACCCATGTCGGTCTACGCCGGACAGGTCCCTCACAGATTATGCTACCTAAAAAGGGGTATTTCCCAGATCCGGGTTAGGATCTATGAAACTCCGATGCAAAGCCCACAAATATAAAAGCAAACAAAGCAAACAATTGAAAACAAAGGTGATCTAAACCCTAAGGTTACTCCACTTTTAATTACGTCCCCAGCAGAGTCGCCAGTTCTGTGATACGGTGGGAGAACTGACTTGAGGTTTTGCGTTTGTATTCGCAAATGTTTCGGTTGAGCAAGAGTCGCCACCTACTTTTTATTTTATCCTAAGGAAAGGTTAAAAAGCACAGCAAAAACCTTTTGAGATGTTTTCTTGGGTTCGGGGAGTAGATTATAGAAAGGGAAGGTATTAGCACCCTTTCTATCCATGGTTATCCATGGGCTCTTAGTTACTTGCTTAAATCACTTGCCTTTTGTTTTCAATTGTTTTAAATGGTGCTTGAGTGTGTGGGTTTGAAAATGTTTTGAAAAGAAGCCAATGTGGTGGCAACCTTTGTAATGATCCATGTGGGGATGTATACAAAGATGTACATCTTTTGAAAAGGTTTTCATTTGTTTTTTTTTTTAAAGTTGTTTTGAAAGTGTAGTGATGTGTGGTTTGAAAAAAATAGGCAAGTGTTTTGTTTTGCAAGTTTGATTCAAGTAACTTAGAGGTTATCTACTCCTAAATTTCTCAAAAAAAGATTATTGCTATGTTTTAACCCTTTTAACAAGTTTGTTCCACCATTGTATTTGGTGGACAATCTTATGTTTAGGATGTGAAAGGGACGGGCGTGGGTCATCGTTTAGACCATAATTGCAATGGTGCCAAGTATCTTTGGACATTTTCTTTAAGGGACTTGATCATTTGTTCTTGTTTGTTTTGAAAAAATGTTATCGAGGGACTATGATCATTCAATTTGTTTGTTTTGCCCAAAGAGACCTAACATGCAATATGGCCCAATTTTGAAAGGCAACAAGTGGAGTACCCTAGGGGGTGCAAGTGTGATTTGTGTGTCCATTTTCATGCTTGTTTTTCTTGAGATTAGGTCATAACTATTTTTTGTCGTTTTTCGCATACCAACCCTAATTCTATCATGTTATCATTAGAAAGCAATAAAGTGCGAAAATAAATTTACTAAGCTATTACAAAACCAAATATGGGAAGGGGGTACAAATGTTCAAATGGGGATATTGACAAGTAACGTAAACCTAAAACTATTACATCAATTTGAATTTGTACAATTTAATTAATATACAATAATTAAATAAATAAATTAGAAAAATGGAATAAAAATGCAAGATGCAAAAATGTTTTGTATATGTATGAAAAAAAGTGTTATTTATGTAAAAATAAAAAGGATATTATTTTTGGAGTATTTTGAATTTAGGGCAAAACCCTAATTTTATTAAAGAAAATGTATTATTATCTAATTTAATACAAGTATTTATTTATTATGTACAAAAATAAAAATAAAATGAAGTATATTATAAAAAAGTATTTTTTTTGTATCAAATATTAATAAAAATGAAAAATTCAAGTATTTTTATATTCTAACCTAAATATATTAATACACACACACATATATATATATATATATATATATATATATATATATATATATATATATATATATATATATATATATATATATATATATATATATATATATATATATATATATATATATATATATATATATATATATATATATATATATATATATATATATATATATATATATATATATATATATATATATATATATATTAAGTTCTAAATATGCATTACGTATAAAATAATATATATTTAATATTAAAAAATAAAAAATAAAATAATATAAAAAAAAGTATTATTATTTTTTTTATGTGAAATATTTTCAGAAGGTAAACAAAAATAGAAAAATGTATCTACACTATTTTTTTTATATTTATTCTAAATAATAGTATAATATTTATGTTCAATCAAAAGAAATAATCAAATAAATATGCAATAAATTCAAAAATGATGGAAAAAAAATATTTTTATTTTTTTAATGTCATGAGAAAAAATAAACAAAGTCAATCAAAAAAGAAAAAGTCAAAAAAGTCAAAGGAATCAGCAAATGAGCCTTGGGGGTGTAAAAGCAAAATAGTGGTGCAAATAAGAAAAAACACACAAGCCCAGCCCAAAGGCCACTGTCTTCAACCTCCAGCAACAATATTTGAAAAAACGCGCGCCATGTTCATCATCTTCCAACTCTTGATTCCTGGCTTTTTAGCAAAAACTCATAACATAACAAATGTTCAGCATGAAGAGACGATTCTAACCATGTATAGAACTTGACCTAACTCTCTAAGATGAGGGAGAATTTCTTCTCCCCCAATTTCTGACCTAATTTTTATGCCATGTTCAGACTCAAAATTCTTGCAGCACACATAACATAAATGAAATCTAACTATATGGGCATGTTCAGGGCTATGATTGTGACATATTTTCTTCACAAACCTAAAGCTAACAATGCCTAATAAGAGAGATAGAACTTCATGAATGTACCTGTTCAGTTGGAATCGTGCTTTGCAATGGAGGATGTTTCAGAGTAAAATGATGATTTGTATAGCTTCCTTGAGGTGTAAGGATGCTTTTCCAAGTCCTACTTTGTCTTGAAACTCCCTGAATCGTGCTAGTGAACTCCAACTGCAAAACAGAAAAACAAAAATGGTGAAGTGGCTTAGAGGGATTACAGGTCAGGTTTCAGGTCATGGTTAGCTTGCATAGATGCTAAGGGATGTGTATGAACTGGTTTTGACAAGAATGCTCGAGAGAAATGGAAGTTGGTACTCAAACTGCAGAGGCAACTCTGTTTTTGCAGTTTGAGAGTGATTCTGAGATGGAGGGTGGATTGGAGGTCAAAGGCTCGTGCAAAAGCTTGGATATGTTCTTTTGAATGTGTTTGATAACTTTTTTTTGTGTTGGTAAGCTGAGATGGATGTTGTCACAAGTTATGCTATGTTTCTTCTATGTGAAGCAAAGAAATGCAAGTTGGTGTTTTAGACTGATGCAGGCCCCCATAACAAGCTGCAAACCCTTGTCTTGATCAGTGAAATTAGCTCCTAAACTTGTGCCAATGAGATCCTAACTGTACTTGCTTGGATTTCAATTTGACATAAAGTGATCTTTTGCAAAAATGGAAAGAATGCTTTATCTAGTTTGGGATTAATCCACTATGCAATGCTAGAACACAAAGAACATGGTCTTGGCACAAAGAATAAGAATTAAATTATTGAGTGCAACTGGGTTTAAGGACCTGTAATCTAATCTAAAGCATGCTGAGTTCAAATTGCAAGTTTATGAATATGTAACTTGGTCATGAACAAAGTGGTTTTTTGCTATATTGTGAAATTCGATTCTCCCTAACCATGAAGTTGTTTGATGAGTTCTTGGACATTTTGGAAATCTTGGAATGTGTACTACAATCCATCTTTGAAATGCAAATTGAAATTCCAAGTGGAAGTGTATGGAAAATGGCCTTGAAGTGGGGTAGAAAACCTTGTCAAAATAGGTCAAATTTCACTAAGTTAAAAAATGGTTTAGTGCCCTTATTCAAAAAATTGTAACTTGAGATACAAGCTTCAAATGAGAAAACTTTGTGAATCTAAGTTGTAGATTATGTAACAAGCTACAACTTTCATGTTTTGACTTTTGTTTGAATCCAAATGAATCATGGTGAAAAAGTGGGGCAAAGTTGGGAAAAAATTAGGGTTTTCCATAACTTAGAAAAATTCTAAGTTATGAAAAATTCCATTTTGAAACCCTAATTTGCATTTCTTGGTTTCTTGGTGAACAAGTTTCATGATTTGGCATGTTTTGATGAAAAATGAATCTTGACTCTTGATTTTGACCAAAAAGTCAAAGTTTGACTTTTCAGTATACAGTCAAAATTGATCAATTGACTGGGAAATTCAACTGTCAATCTTGTGTACTTGGGATCTTTTGAGCTTGATAAATGTGTCAAGACCATTTCATTGAGTCCTTGAGTCCATATGTGAGCTTGGTTTGCCATTGGTTAGGTCAAACAGTCAAAAATTGCCTTTGTGCAGTCAAAACCCTAAAAATGACCATTTTGCCCTTTTGGTGATCTGATCAAATTTCTTGTGGAATTGTGATCCAAACTTGATCAAATGGTCCATATGAGTTCATAATGTTGATGTGGGTCAAATTTCATGAGGTTTGACTGTCAATTGGCCACAGTTGACTTTTCTCCCAATACAGTTGATTTCTAGGTCATCTGTCCAATTGACTGGGCAAAATTTGGAATTAGGACTTGAAACTTGGTATGGGTAATCTTGTGAGTCAAACATGAAACATGAAAGTCATCTTAGGCATTTTAGGTCAAAACATCCTTGGGCAAACACAAACCCTAATTTGAGTCCACAGTGCAAGGAGAGGTCTTGAGCAGAGGAAACCCTAATTGGATCTTGATCTTCAAGGGTCTTGTAATAAAAAAAGGTTGAGGAAATGGGAGGGCAAATTTTGGGGTACAACAGTACCTCAATCACCAGATACAACTTCAACTGAACAGGTAAGTTCATGAACACGAATCTCTCTATCCAGGCATTGTTAGTTTTAGGTTTGTGAAGAAAACATGTCACATTCATAGCCCTGAACATGTCCATGTAATTAGATTTCATTTATATTATGTATGTGTGATACGGTGGGAGAACTGACTTGAGTTTTGCGTTTGTATTCGCAAATGTTGCGGTTAACAAGAGTCGCCACCGACTTTTTATTTTATCCTAAGGAAAGGTTAAAAAAGCACAGCAAAAACCTTTTGAGATGTTTTCTTGGGTTCGGGGAGTAGATTATAGAAAGGGAAGGTATTAGAACCCTTTCTATCCATGGTTATCCATGGGCTCTTAGTTACTTGCTTAGATCACTTGCCTTGTTTCTCGATTGCTTTAAAAAATGGTGCGTGTGTGGGTTTTGAAAATGTTTTTGAAAAGAGGCCAATGTGGTGGCAACCTTTGTAATGATCCATGTGGGGATGTATACAAAGATGTATGTCTTTTGAAAAGGTTTTCATTTTGTTTTGAAAGTTTTTGTTTTGAAAGTGTTGTGAGGTGTGATTTTGAAATTAAGCAAGTGTTTTGTTTTGCAAGTTGATTCAAGTAACTAAGAGGTCATCTACTCCTAAATTTCTCAAAAGATCATTGCTATACTTTAACCCCTTTAACAAGTTTGCTCCACCACTGTATTTGGTGGGCAACCTTGTGTTAGGATGTGAAAGGGACGGGCGCGGGTCATCGTTTAGACCATAATTGCAATGGTGTCAAGTGTCTTTGGGCATTTTCTTTAAGGGACTTGATCATTTTTTAGGCAACTTTTGAAAGCGTCATCGAGGGACTATGATCATTTGATATTGTTTTGTTTTGCCAAAGACACCTAACATGCAATATGGCCCATTATTGAAGGCAACAAGTGGAATACCCTAGGGGGTGCAAGTGTGATTTGTGTGTCCATTTTCATGCTTGTTCATCTTGTATTAGGTCAAACTATTATTTTTTTTATCGTTTTTTCGCATACAAACCCTAATTCTTAACATGTTATCATTAGAAAGCGATAAAGTGCGAAATTAAAATTACTAAGCTATTACAAAACCAAATATGGGAAGGGGGGTACAAATGTCCAAATGGGGATATTGACAAGAATTTAAATCTAAATTATTACATCAATTGAATATTTGCAATTTAAATAATACATAATTAAATGGAAATTAAATAAATATGTGAAATGCAAAAGGAAAGTTTTTTATGTGTATGAGAAAATATTATTTATGTAAAAGGAAAAAAGAAAATAAAAATGTATTATTTTTTTGAATATTTTGAATTTAGGGCAAAAACCCTAATTTTAAAGAAAAAGGTATTATTTTCTAATTTAATTCAACTATTTATTTATTATGTATAAAAATAAAATAAAATGAAGTGTATTGTGAAAAAAGGTATTTTTATATCAAATATTAATAAAATAAAAAAAATCAAGTATTTTTATATTTTTGTCTTAAATATATTAATAATCACATATATATATATATATATATATATATATATATATATAACCCTAAATATGTATTATTCTAAAATAAATATTTATTTAATATTTTAATAAAATAAATAAAAGAGTATTTTTTGTGTGAAATATTTTCAGAAAGTAAATAAAATAAAAATTGTATTTACATTATTTCTTATTTATTCTAATAATAATACATATATATTATATACAAACAAAGAAAATAAACAAATAAATATGCAATAAATGCAAAAAAATGATAAAAAAATATTTTTAATTTTTAAATGTCATGAGAAAAAATAAACAAAGTCAACCAAAAAAGAAAAAAGTCAAAAATGTTAAAAAATAAGCAAATGGGCCCAGGGGGGTGTAAACCAAAAAAGATGGTGTGAAAAGCAAAATAGCACAGGCCCAGCCCACTTCACTCCTTCTTCAACCTCCAGCACAGATTATTTGAAAAAACGCGCGCCATGTTCAGTTCTTTCTAACTCTTGATTCCTGGCTTTTTAGCAAAAACTCATAACACAAGAAATGTTCAGCATGAAGAGACGGTTCTAACCATATAAAGAACTTGACCTATCTCTCTAAGATGAGGGAGAATTTCTCTCCCCCTCTTTTCTGACCTAATTTTTCTACCATTTTCAAGCTCCAAATTCTCTCTACTCAGGCAAAAGAAATGAAATGTAAAGATATGTACATGTTCAGGGCTATGAGTAGGACCTTGTTTCTTCACAAACTTAAGACTAAAGATGCCTAATAAGAGAGATACGAATTCAAACTTTTACCTGTGCAGTTGAACTTCTATGTGGAGAATGAGAGACTTTCAGTGCAATGTAATGATTGGAAAAGCTTCCTTGAGGTCCAGGGATGCTTTTTCAATGCTTACTTTGTCTTGAACCTTCTTGTATCAAGCTGTAGAACTTCACCTGCAAGTCAAAGATGTGAAAATGGTGGAAGTGGTTAGAGCAACTACAGATCGTGCCTTAGCTTCTGGATAGCTTGCATAGGTTGTAAGGAAGGTAGAGGAACAGGTTTTGATCAAAATGCTCGAAGGGATTGAGAGATTGCACTCAAACTGCAGGGGCACCCCTGTTTGTGCAGTTTGAGGATGATTCTGAGATGGAGGGTGTATTGGAGGTCAAAATCTCGTGTGTTAGCTTGGATATGTTATGTGTAATGTGTTTGACCACTTTGTTCTTGTGTTTTTATGCTGATATGAGAGATGGCATGAGTTATGGATGTTTCTTCACACTTAAGCTACAAAAGCAAGTTGGTTGTTTTAGGTTAGTAGGGGGCCTCCTAATGTGCTGCATAATCTTCTCTTGATCAGAGCAACTTGTCCATAATCTTGTGTCAAGAGGATTTGGCTTGTACTTGCTTGGATTTCAAATTGACATAAAGCTAGCTTTTTACAAAAATGGATAAAGCACTTTATCTAGTTTAGGATTAAACCATCATGCAATGTTAGAACACAAAGAACATGACCTTAACACATTGAATATGCATTAAATTATTGAGTATGAAATGGTTCAAGGACCTGTAATCAAGCATAAAGCAAACTGAATTCAAATTGGCAAGATTATGAACATGTCTTGATGAAGAACAAAAGTGAATTTTTGCCAACTTGTGAAATTCGAATCTCTCAAGTTATGAGGTTGTTTGATGAGTTCTTGGACATTTTGGAAAGCTTGGAATGTGTACTACAATCCATCTTTGAAATGCAAATCAAAATTCCAAGTGGAAGGGTATGAAAAGTGGCCTTGAAGTAGGGTAGAAAACCTTGTCAAAATAGGTCAAATTTCACTAAGTTAAAAGATGGTTTAGTGCCCTTATTCAAAAAATTATAACTTGAGATACAAGCTTCAAATGAGAAAACTTTGTGAATCAAAGTTGTAGATTATGCAACAAGCTACAACTTTCATGTTTTGACTTTTGTTTGAATCCAAATGGATCATGGTGAAAAGATGGGGCAAAGTTGGGAAAAAATTAGGGTTTTCCATAACTTGGAAAAATTCTAAGTTATGAAAAATTCCATTTTCAAACCCTAATTTGCATTTTGAGATTTCTTGGTGAACAAGTTTCACGATTTGGAATGTTTTGATGAAAAATGAATCTTGACTCTTGATTTTGACCAAAAAGTCAAAGTTTGACTTTTCAGTATACAGTCAAAATTGATCAATTGACTGGGAAATTCAACTATCAATCTTGTGTACTTGGGATCTTTTGAGCTTGATGAACATGTCAAGATAATTCCATTGAGTCCTTGAGTCCATAGGTGAACTTGGTTTGCCATTGGCTAGGTCAAACAGTCAAAAATTGCCTTTGTGCAGTCAAAACCCTAAAAATGACCATTTTGCCCTTTTGGTGATCTGATCAAATTTCTTGTGGAATTATGATCCAAACTTGATCAAATGGTTTATATGAATTCAATATGTTGATGTGGGTCAATTTTCATGAGGTTTGACTGTCAATTGGCCACAGTTGACTTTTTCCCCAATACAGCTGATTTCTAGGTCAACTGTCCAATTGACTGGGTAAAACTTGGAATCAAGACTTGAAACTTGGTATAGGTAAACTTGGGAGTCCAACATGAAGCATGAAAGTCATCTTAGGCATTTTAGGTCAAAACATCTTTGTGCAAACACAAACCCTAATTTGAGTCCACAGTGCAAGGAGAAGTCTTGAGCAGAGGAAACCCTAATTGTATCTTGATCTTCAAGTGTCTTGTGATGAGAAAATGTTGAGGAAATGGGAGGGCAAATTTTGGGGTACAACAGTATGCTTAGAGAATTTTAAGTCTGAACATGGCATAAAAACTAGGTCAGGATTTGGGGGAGAAGAAATTCTCTCTCATTTCTGAGAGTTAGATTGACTTCTTTATATGTCTAGAATCGTGGCTTCAAGCTCTACAGGTTTCATGTTGGAAGATTTGGCAAAAGATCAAAGAATCAGGAGTTAGGGATTTGAGAAGAAAGGCGCGTATTTTTGAATTTGTTTGTCTGAAGGTTGAAGACAACAACCTTCTGGGCTGGGCTTTGTTTGCTATTTCTTTTCACACCATGTTTTTACTTCTGCACCCCCTGAGCCCATTTTGCTTATTTTTATGACTTTTTGACTTTTTCTTTTTTGGTCTGACTTATTTATTTTTTCTTATGATATTAAAAATATAAAAAATATTTTTTACACCATTTTCATATTTATTAGGTATTTATTTGTTTAGGTTAACATTTGTACATAAATAAATAAATAGATATACTTTTATTTAAAAAATGTTAAAATAATGCAAACACATTTTATTTTCCATTTTTATTTCATTTTATCTTCTGAAAATATTTTATGTAAAATATACTTTTTTTATAAATATTAAATATTATTATTTTTGTATATAATATATATATTTAATAAATAATACAAATACATATATACATATTAGTATATTTAGGTTAAAATACAAAATATACACACTTTTATTTTTTATTAATATTTAATATAAAAAATACCTTTTTTATAAATATACTTCCTTTTTATTTTATTTTTGTATATAATAAATAAATATTTGTACATATTAAACAATTAATATATTTACTTAATAAAATTAGGGTTTTACCCTAAACATAAAAAACTCCAAAAAAATAATACTTTTATTTTTGTTTATTTGACATATAAAAATACTTCTTTTTCATACATATAAAAAACATTTTTTGCATCTTGCATATTTATTCTTATTTAATTTGTGCAATTAAATATCTTGTAAATAATTCCAATTTGATGTAATAGTCTAGATTTAAATTCCTTGTCAAATACCCCCCATTTGAACATCTGTACCCCCCTTCCCATATATTGGGTTGTAATAGCTTAGTAACTTTATTTTTCGCACTTTAATGCTTTCTAACTATACCATGCTAGAATTAGGGTTTGTATGCGAAAACAACAAAAATAGTTTGACCTAATTTCAAGATAAACAAGCATGAAAATGGACAACACAAATCACACTTGCACCCCTAGGGTATTCCACTTGTTGCCTTCAATAAATGGGCCATATTGCATGTTAGGTCTCTTTGGGCAAAACAAACACAATTCAAATGATCATAGTCCCTCGATGACGCTTTCGAAAGTTGCCTAAAAATGATCAAGTCCCTTAAAGAAAATTGCCCAAAGATACTTGACACCATTGCAATTATGGTCTAAACGATGACCCGTGCCCGTCCCTTTCACATCCTAACACAAGATTGTCCACCAAATACAATGGTGGAACAAACTTGTTAAAAGGGTTAAAACATAGCAATAATCTTTGAGAAATTTAGGAGTAGATAACCTCTTAGTTACTTGAATCAAACTTGCAAAAACAAAACACTTGCCTATTTTCTAAAAACACACCTCACAACACTTTCAAAAACAAACTTTCAAAAACAAATGAAAACCTTCTCAAAAGACATACACCTTTGTATACATCCCAACATGGATCATTACAAAGGTTGCCACCACATTGGCTTCTTTTCAAAACATTTTCAAACCCACACACAAAGCACCATTTCAAACAATTGAAAAATAAGGCAAGTTGATCTAAGCAAGTAACTAAGAGCCCATGGATAACCATGGATAGAAAGGGTGCTAATACCTTCCCTTTCTATAATCTACTCCCCGAACCCAAGAAAACATCTCAAAGGTTTTTGCTGTGCTTTTTAAACCTTTCCTTAGGATAAAATAAAAAGTCGGTGGCGACTCTTGCTCAACCGAAACATTTGCGAAAACAAACGCAAAACTCACAGTCAGTTCTCCCACCGTATCACACTTGTCATGGATGATATTGAGAATATATTAGGATAATAGTGAGCATTTGAGACCCTTTGGACCCAAGCATCTTGGTGCAAACTGAAACCCTAATTTGGGGTACACTGCCTTAAGAGAGGATTTGTCTGATCAACTCTTGGACTTCCTTGAGCAATTTGAGGACCTCACTTGAAATGTATTGAGAAATATGGGAGGGCAAATTTTGGGGTACAACAGTTGCCCCTGTTTAATCTTCTTAAACCTGAGGATGTAGATTGGCTTGTCTACCTTTCGTGATCCGAAGGTTGAAGATGATTGAACACTCGAGTGCCCAGAAATTTGCACTCGTATGAAGTGGTACTTGTCTTGCGATATCAGGAATGGGATTATAGAAGCCATTTGGAGATCAGTGACGGAAGATGGGCTTAAAGATTCCATCCGAAGAAGTGTCGGTCGCGTAAGAGATTCCTTTGCGATAACTCGTATACCTGTTATTGAGGAGGACTACGCTGGGGAATGTTGGTCTCTGTCTTGAGAGAAATAGAATTTTAGGAGCTTCAGTTGTCTGTTACTCTACTGGGGAATCATATCTTAGTCGAGGAGGTGATAATGAACTGCTATCTGGTCGTGCTCCAGGCTTTACAGTGTTTTACTGAGGAAAAAATAAGACCGACTGCTATCTGGTCGTGCTCCAGGCTTCACAGCGACTTACTGGGAGATGATATAAAACTTGCTATCTGGTCGTGCTCCAGGCTTCGCAATTTCTCAATTCTTATCTGGTCGTGCTCTAGGCTTCAGAATAAACTAGGTGGTTATTCGGTCGCATCTGAGCTTCCATCTGATTTTGAGGCATACTAATATTCGATCGATCTTTGGGCTTCATAGTAATTGGCCAAGTGAACTGCTATTTGGTCGAACTCCAAGCTTCGCAGTACGTATATTATTATCTGGTCGTGTCTCAGGCTTCACAGTGTCTTATACCATTATCTGGTCGATTCCAGGCTTCATGGTGTCTCTTATTGCTATCTGGTCGATTTCCAGGCTTTACAATAACTTGTTGAGGATTAAGCTGTTTTCCAGTCGATTTCCGGGCTTCCAAGATTGTATTCAAGATATACCACTATCTGGATCGATTCCAGGCTTCATAGTATTTTGGAGAAATCAAGATATTATCCAGTCGATCTCCGGGCTTCATAGCTTGAACTGGAATAGAAATCTTAGTATCGATTTGACTTAACCAGAGAAAATTTGTGAGAACTTGATTGTATCTTTCCCTAAAAGGTAAAGAGTTAGTCGTATGTAATTTCATGATGTATGAAAGGTATTGGGTAATGATGTTCTCAAAATAAATGAGACTTTGTTGTATGACGCTTATGTGTATGCCATGATGTATGGATATGCAATGTTTCTGTGACATTTTCTAGCTGGGGAGAATAATTCCTGGACTGCTTTTGGAGAGTTCAAGGAATTGAGTTCTTCGTTCTTGCTGAGGATAATGACCGAAGATGATTAGCTGGAAACTTGCGTCCGTTCTGCTTGAGAATATTCCGCCGGGAGATACTTTGTGGGGAAGAAATATGTTTTACTGGATGATCTGCTGATTTGGAGAAACCACTCCTCTGGTGATGAATTACCGTTGCTGGTGATGATGAACTCTGTCGGGGATTGAATTTCTGTTTGTGAGAGAAATAAACTCTGCTTGGGGAAAAATTTACCGACTCACTCGCGATTGTGAACCTCATCTGAGGGGATTTAACACCACTGTCTTTGAATACTTCCTACTATGCAGGGAGTGTATATATCTTTAGTTATATTCTCAAGCGGGCTCTATCCCTGTACTTGGTGGGTAGCGCAACTGTAAGGTTTGGACATTTTTGTCTGCCCCTGTTCCTGGAATCACGAGTAACTGTCTTTTTTTTTGTAAGTATTTATGAGCACCAATTATTCTCAAATGCATATATAAAAAATGTATCATTGGACGTTCTTGCAAAACAAAACAGAAAAAGAAAAATAAGTTTAAATTTCTTGTGAAAACTGAATTGTATTGATTTTTGAAGTTGGCTGGTAATAGGCGTCTTGTGCAAGAGGCTGACGTCCTAGTAAGAGAACGCCTCCGAAGAATAAAAAATTATACAATTTGTGTAAAAGAAAGAAAAAACATCTATGTGAAACAATCCCATTAGGTTCCAACTCTGCTATTTCCTTTATATCTTCAAGCAACTCATCACTTTGCTACTTGGTCGAAGGTAGATCAGATTGATTGGCGTCGTCCGAGCTTGATAGTCGATACCGAAGTCTGGTTGCGAGATGATCCAATGAGACATAGCGTTACGCTTCAATCCCTAATTTTTGCCTGGACCACTCTTTCGGGTTTTCAGTCCACCGGGATACCCTTTTTTGCCCAAGCCGCCTATTCAGGTTTTCGACTTGCCGGGTGTATAGTTTTTTTTTTCATTTTCATCCCTTACTTTTTCCTGAACCCTCTTGGTTCGCCGGGAAGCCCTTATTTTTTCCTAGGCCGGTCAACCTAGCGGGTCTTTGATTATGCGTAGTATCTTTTCACTATGTCTGCATTGACAGGGTGAGGAAGGTCGTCACCATCCATGGTGGTTAGAATCATAGCTCCTCCCGAGAAAATGTTCTTAACCACAAATGGACCTTCGTATGTGGGGGTCCATTTGCCCCTAGGATCACCTTGAGGTAGAATGATGCGTTTGATCACCAGATCCCCGAATTGATATTCTTGACGCCTGACTTTCTTATTAAAAGCCTTGATCATTCTCTTTTGATACGTCTGACCATGACAAATGGCTGTAAGTCTATTTTCTTCGATTAGGTTCAACTGATCAAGTCGGGTCTGGATCTAGTCGTCTTCATTCAAACCCGCATCCTTCATAATCTGGAGAGAGGGTATCTGGACTTCGATGGGTAGGACTGCCTCCATGCCATACACCAGAGAATAGGGTGTTGCGCTTGTCGACGTTTGTGCTGAGGTACGGTACCCATGAAGAGCGAATGGTAACATCCCGTGCCAGTCTTTGTACGTCACCGTCATCTTATGCACAATCTTCTTGATGTTCTTGTTAGCTGCTTCAACAGCCCCGTTCATCTTCGGCCGGTAGGGAGAAGAGTTATGATGTTGTATCTTGAACTTTTTGCAGAGATCGGTGATCATCGTATTGTTGAGATTTGTACCATTGTCCGTAATGATCCTCTCTGGTACACCGTATCGATAAATCAGATTGTGTCGGATAAACTGCGCCACGACGTTCTTGGTTACTGTAGCAAAAGAAGCCGCCTCAACCCACTTTGTGAAATAATCAATTGCTACTAAAGTGAAGCGATGTCCGTTAGATGCAGTAGGTCTGATCTCGCCAATCATGTCGATGCCCCACATTGCAAAGGGCCAAGGAGCTGTCAGAACATTCAGAGGAACTGGTGGTACATGCACCTTATTAGCATAGACTTGACACTTATGACAGGTTCGAGAATGCTGATAACAATCGGCTTCCATAGTGGACCAATAATATCCAGCCCGTAGGATCTTCTTTGCCATGGTATGTCCACTAGAATGAGTTTCTAAGGTACCTTCATGTAATTCTGCCATGATCCTTTCTGCCTCGTTTTTATCCACGCATCGCAGTAAAGTTGAACCATGATTACGCTTATAAAGGATTCCATTGATAACGAAGAACTTCACCGCGAAACTTCTCAAGAACTTCTTATCATTAACAGATGCACCTTCGGGGTATTCTTGAGCCTCAAGGTACCTCTTCACCTCGTGAAACCAGGGTTTGTCCGCTTCCTCTTCAGTCTTAATGTCACAGCAATGTGCGGGATCGTCCAACCTCTCGATGGTAATCTGGGGAGCTTCATTGTCCCACCTGACTTTGAATATAGAAGACATGGTATCCAACATGTTCGCTAGCTGATTCTCCTCTCTTGGGAAGTGTTCAAAGGTTATATCTTCGAAGTGCGGGAGCAACGTCAATACATACTCCTTGTAAGGAATGATATTTGCATGCTTCGTATCCCACTCGCCTTTGATTTGACTGATCACTAGGGCAGAATCCCCGAATATACTCAAGAACTTAATCCTCAGGTCAATAGCAGCTCGAAGACCCAGGATACATGCTTCATACTCCGCCATATTATTGGTGCAGTTAAAATATAATCGGACGATGAACGGAGTATGACAGCCTTCAGGAGATATGATCACAGTGCCAATGCCATTACCCAACACGTTTGATGCTCCATCAAAATACATAGACCATCGGGATCCTTCCTTAGGTCCTTCATCCGGTCCAAGTTCTTCACAGTCGGTCCACGGCCTGATGCGCCAAATGATCCACCAACACACTCCCCTTGATTGCTTTTTGGGTTGTGTATTGGATGTCATACTCAGTTAAGATCATCTGCCATCTTGCTATTCTTTCGGACAAGGTAGGCTTTTTGAAGATATACTTGATTAGATCCATCTTTGATATCAATAAGGTGGTGTGAGTCAGCATATACTGTCTCAGCCGGCGAGCAGCCCATGCCAAAGCGTAGCAATTTTTATCGAGCAATGAGTATCGGGTCTCACAGTCGGTAAACTTTTTGCTAAGGTAGTAAATAGAATGCTCTTTTCGGCCAGACTCGTCATGCTGCCCCAGCACACACCCCATTGAATTGTCTAGCACTGTCAAGTATAATATCAAAGGTCTTCCTTCTATTGGAGGCATCAAAATTGGTGGTTCTTGAAGGTATTCCTTGATTCTTTCGAAAGAGGTCTGGCACTCATCATTCCACTTTACCACTTGATCTTTCTTCAGCAGCTTGAAGATTGGCTCACAAGTAGCGGCCAGATGTGAAATGAATCGGGCAATGTAGTTCAGACATTCCAAAAAGCCTCTAACTTCCTTTTCTGTGTGGGGAGCTAGCATCTCTTGTATAGCTTTCGCCTTGGCAGGGTCCACCTGAATACCCTTATCACTGACGACGAAACCCAGCAGCTTACCAGACCTTACCCCGAAGGTGCGCTTGTTCGGGTTTAACCTCAGCTTGTATATCTTTAACCTGTCAAAAAATTTCTAGAGATGGTCAAGGTGCTCTTCCTCAGTCTTGGACCTTGCTATCATGTCATCAACATAAACCTCGATCTCATGGTGAATCATGTCGTGGAACAAAGCGACCATGGCGTGCTGATAATTTTCCCCAGCATTCTTCAACCCAAAAGGCATTACTTTGTAACAGAAGGTGCCCCATTGTGTAATGAGGGTTGTCTTCACCATGTCTTCGGGAGCCATCTTGATCTGATTGTAACCAGAAAAACCATCCATGAAAGAGAAGATCTTATGATGCACGGTGTTGTCGACCAGAACATCGATGTGAGGGAGTGGGAAGTCATCTTTGGGGCTTGCCCTGTTCAGATCTCTATAGTCCACACACATCCGTACCTTACCATCTTTCTTAGGCACCGGAACAACATTGGCAACCCACTCTGGATAAGAAGTGACAGCTACAAATCCAGCGTCGAACTGTTTCATGACCTCAGCTTTGATTTTCTCAGAAATCTTAGGGCGAATACAGCGAACCTTCTGCTTTACCGGAGGACAGTCTTCTTTGGTTAGCAGGCGGTGTACCATAATATCAGTGTCCAAACCAGGCATATCTTCGTAAGACCAAGCGAAGATCTCAACATAGTCTCGTAGCATCTGTATCAACCGTTGCTTGACACTAGGCTCCAGATTTTCACCTATCTTAACCTCTTTCTTGTCTTCGTCTGTACCTAAATTCACTGATTCAAGTGGCTCTCCATGGGGATGTATGGCCCTTTCTTCCTGTAGTAATAGTCTAGCAAGTTCTCCAGGAACCTCACAATCATCCTCACCTTCGTCCTCAGCTTGGTTGATCGGATTTTCGAAGTCATAACTGGTAGTAGCAGAGTTGTTATCAATGGGATCCAGAGTGGATATGGATCTGCATTATGATACGTGAGTGTATGTAAGAGCATAGATGTTTCAATAGAGTGAGAGACAAAAGAAAAATAGGGAGCGCAAAATTTGTAATGCAAGAAATGTCCAATGCTTTATTAATGATATATGAAAATGACAAATAATAAGCCCTCACAAGCAAAGCCAAGGTGCCTCGGGCAAGGCACCGGGCTGTAAAGTTTCAAACTATTTATTACAACTTCTTAAAACAAAAGTCAATTACTGTGGAATAAAAGAAACATGTATGAAGTCCTTCGCCGTCCAGTTGTTCAATTCACCATTGGTTGTAGGTAGATCCAGCTGTCGATATTTGAGTCCTCTTCATCATCTTCAATTGCATTAACTCCCTAATTGCTGATGTGCAGAGGAGGTCTTCCAATCTGTGCGTGCCTAACAGCCCTTTGAGCCTCTGTAGTGAAGCCCAAACCAAATTTGTCAGTTCTGTGCGTGAAATCGGGGAGCTGACCCCAATTTGTACACCCACCTTCTTCAATTACATCCCTGGCATCCTTGAGAGAGGCCATCTTCATCGGAGGTTTGTCGGTAGCAACTTCAGTTGACGCTAAAGTCTAAGGGACCTCTTCAAAGTTCTGACAAGGGGTTTCAATGAACTCCCCATCCATCTCCACATAGTGAAAGGAATTGAGATGACTCACCATATACTCCTCTTCACCTTGTACCGTGACAATCTTCCCCTTTATCGAATATTTAAGCTTTTGATGGAGCGTTGAAGTCACTACCCCAGCCTTATGAATCCAAGGACGACCCAGTAAGCAAGAATACGATGGTATGATGTCCATTACATAGAAGGTGGATCCAAAAGTCTGAGAGCCAACTTTAACAGGGATGTCCACCTCCCTGTGCACCATCCTTTTTGACCCGTCGAAGGCCCTGACCACAATATTGCTCGGCTTCAGAATCAAATCTTCACAATCCAGACGGTCTAATGCTTTCTTTGGCAGAACATTCAATGAGGACCCGGTATCCACCAATACATGGGCCATAGTAGTGCCCCTGCACTCGATCGAGACGTGCAGAGCATCATTGTGATTTCTTCCTTTAGTAGTCAGATCTGCATCTGAGAAACCCAACCCATTATCGGCAGTCAAACTAGCTACGCAATCTTTGAATTAGTCGGCTGAAGTTTCCTGCGGCACATGCGCAGTCTTGAGGAATGCAATTAGACCCTTCGCATGGGCTTCAGAACATAACAACAAGGACAACATAGAGATTTTTGACGGGGTCTGCCCCAGCTGCTCGACTACATTGTAGTCGATCTTCTTGATAATCTTTAGAATTTCTTCTATCTCTTATTTCGAGGCTTCCAACAAAATTTTCCTAGGCGCCTCCGTCTGGGCAGGCTCAACTGTGATTTATGTGCCCCGAGTCTCAGATGGCTCGGCGACAGGAGTGATAACTGGAGTAAGGACTGGAACAGTAGTTGATGTACTAGCAGATGGGATGACAACAGGTTTGTGAACAGTCGGAGGGGAAATCTCAGGAGAAAAGAGTTTTTCACTTCTGGTGACCTTGCCAGCCCCAGCAATATTGCTGACATCAACATCAGCTTCCTCACTTTTAAAGTCTTGTTTAACTCCATGGTAGTACACATCAGCACCATAGTGCCACGGAACAGCCTTGTATGAAGTATATGGGATAGGACCGGGAACAGTAATTATTAACGGAGCAATTCTTGGGACGGGTGTAATCCTAACAGGTTTTCTCGAGGAAACCTTAGAAGGATTGACAGAAATGGTTATGATGGCAACATCTTGAATTGGAACTAACGGAATCAAAGTCTTTTCGAACAGGATCTCTTTGTTGTCCATCAGGCGCTGAACACCTGATTTCAATAGGTGGCAACCAGCAAGCAACATTGAACATATGTGGCAACCTTTACCATAACCCAGAAATAAACCGACCAACAACAAATTCTTCTTAACTGTCATCAAAGGAGTAGATATTTCTTCCACAGAGGTCACAAATAAATCATCGTCTACAGCATTTACTCCATGACCATGTTTGGGCATGGGAGCAGTTATGATGTTAGGCTTTTCTGGAGCGTCGAACTCAATCTCTTTGGCTTTGATCAAGTCTTGTACTTTGTTTTTCAAGGCCCAAAAGTTGTTTGTATCATGACCTGGACCTTCGGAATGATAGGCGCGGCGAGAATTCAAGTTATAGTGAGGAGAAGTGGTGTTGGGGTTCTTCAGGGCCTCCCTCAGAGTTACCAGATTGGTCTTCAATAATTGTGGTAAAATTTAAGACAAGGTCATGTTGAGCCGAGTGTACTGCCTTTGTGGCCTTTCCACTCTCTGTTGATTGTTGCATTGTGGAGCAACTGTGGGTCTTGATATCACTGTCGCATTCACTGCTTGACGGTGTTCAGGTCTGATTTGGTCCCTCGGGCCGTAAACTGCACTAGCTTCTTTCTTACCAGTGAAAGGCTTCTTCATTGCACTTGATGAAGCATCCTTCTTTATCTTACCACTTCGGATACCAACTTTTACTCTCTCTCCAGTCAAAATCAACTCAGTAAACCCAAATGATGAATTGTCGATCAGATGATTGAAAAATGGACCAGATAGCGTCCCTAAGAACATATCAACTAACTCTTGATCAGATAAAGGAGGTTGAACCCTGCCATCCAAATCTCTCCATTTATGAGCGTAATCTTTGAAACCTTCGCCTGCACCCATGGACATACTCTGAAGTTGAGTACAAGTGGGAGCAAGGTCGGTATTATACTGATATTGTCTATAAAAAGCAGCAGCAAGGTCTTCCCAGTTTCGGACATTGGCTCCTTTCAGCTGATAAAAACATTCAAGCTGAGTCCCTGATAGACTATCTTGAAAGAAATGCACCCACAAATTTCTATCAGCAGTGTGGGGTTGGATTTTCCTGACATACGAGCGGAGATGGAGTTTTGGACAGGATACTCCATCGTACTTGGAAAAAACTGGAGCTTTAAACTTATGAGGGATCACCACTCCCGTCACCAATCCTAGTTCTCCGAAATCCAAACCAGGTATCTTCTGAACCTCCATAGCACTCAGACGGTCTTCTAGTTGCTTGTACCTATCCTCGGCAAGAGGATATTGCTCATCATCAAAATCAGTATCATTATCAGAAACTGCAGGACTAGGGCCCTTTTCTTCTTCTTGGTTTTCCCCGTCCTTAGACGAGGAGATCAGATCAGCTTCCTGTCGCAACCTATTCCCAAATCTTTTGCCCATACTCATAAGAACTGCCTTCTTCTTCTTTTTCTTCTTCTCCTTCAGAATGAGAGTCTTCAAATCTTCTTGTCCTTTAGCCAAGCTCAAGAACATCCTTGGAATTGGGCGTTTTGTGCCTGAAGAGCTTTGATGGCTTGATCAAAAGACGTTTCAGAAGACATTTCTGCTGAAATAAACAGCGAAGGAGATGAGAAAACCTGTAATGGTACCTGTAATGATGTGCATGATATTGGGATGCGTATGTAATGATTTCAAAGAGTTTGGGAGATTTAAATTTGCAAACCAAAAATTAAACAAACTTTATTAGAATAACTTGTAAAAGGTTCAACAATCCCTTCAAGGCGTTACAAAGAAGTAAATGAAAAACAAATCTAAAACTAGAAAAGCAAAAATCAAAAATCCCATGGACGCTTCTCCTTCGTGCTGACGTAGTCATTGATCACTTTTTCTTTCTCGAGCTGCCTGGTGAGCTTTAAAATCTTCCTTTCTTGCTCATGGTACTTCTCCCGGTAAGTATCCCTTTCCTCTCTCAACTGAATCCAAGATCTCTTCAATGCCCCAATATCAGTAGGCATGTAAAGATAAAGAACCATATAAGGAACGCCTTCTTCATTAGTGGGCTCCACAACCATAGGCAATACGGCTTCATAAGGCATCCCAAGCTTCTGGGCACGAGCTCGGACCCATTGGAGATAAGGCTGCATAGGAAGGGAAGTCTTTGGTCCCAACTCTTGAGGGTCAGATCTGTTCACCATGCCCCAAGCTTGTATGAAACTTTGGCGATGCTCCTTAATGTCTTCCTTGTAGTCAAAGGCAATATCCTCAAGAAGTAGCTCATGGGGACCGTCTCTCCGAGCACAACCAAATTGTCGCAAAGCTAAATAAGGGTTATAGGTTATACCCCCTCTTATTCCAAGAAATGGGACATTAGGATATCCCCCACAATGATCAATGACAGAAATATCCTCCATAGCCCGGGAGCACCAAAGAATGTTTGTATGGGCAAGTGACATTATTCTGTAGGACCAACCCAAACCTTCTTTGTTCTTCAGCACGGACTTAGGGAGGTGCAAAATAAACCACCTCGACAACAAAGGCATACAACACATAAGAGTCCCTCTTCTTTTCACAGTACGAGTGTAGAGGGCATGCAAGATATCACCCAGTAGAGTAGGCACAGGATTGCGAGAAAGGAAAATCTTGACAGCATTCACATCCACAAAAGAATTCGGATTTGGGAAGAGAACCAAACCATAGATAAGGAGAGCCAAGATGTCTTCGAAATCCTGGAAATCTAAATTATCCCAGAATAGTTGAGCCTGATCTATCAGAAATTTGGCAAGAAAACTTTCAACCCCGCTTCGTGTTTCCCATTTGGATACTACATCAATCCGTTTCAGATGCAATATTGAGGCAATGTCTTCTGGTCTAGGAGTCTCTTCCATACCTGTGAAGGGTACCTGCCCAAGGATGGATATGCCCAATAAGTGAGAAAATTCTTCCAAAGTGGGAACCAGCTGATAATTCGGAAAGGTAAAGCAATGATGCATAGGGTCGAAGAACTGGAAAAGCACACTCATCATTTGCTCGTTGTGATCGGTGGAAATAGAACTGACTGTTTTAAAGCTGGTTCGTGAAATGTCGCGGTAAGCAAGAGTCGCCACCGTCTTTTATGTTCTCCAACATGGAAAGGACAAAAGCACAGCAAAATTCCTTATTCGAGATGTCTCTCGGTTCGGGAGGTAGATTTATAGAAAGGGAAGGTGTTAGCACCCTTTCTATCTGTGGTTATCCACGGGCTCTTAGGTACTTGCTCTTATGTTTTCAAAAATTTGTTTGCTTTTCAAGTGTGTGTGGGTTTTGAAAAAGTTTCGTTTGAAAAATTTCTAAGTAACTCTTGTATCTGTCCTCAAGAGTGTATGAAAAATTTGTTTGAAAAACTTTTAGAAAGTGTGAGGTGTGAAAAGTTGTTTTTGTTTGTTTGAAAAGAGCAAGTACTTAAGAGATCTACCTACTCTAAGAAATTGAGTTGTGTAAGAGTCCTTTAGATAGTGCTATCCCACCATTGAGAGGTAGGTAGCACCGTCGTTGGAGGTGTTCGGTTCAATTCGATTATCGGGACAGTGTGGTCACCGAAGCAATGGTAGGACACCTTAGAAGTAACCCTAATGTCCTAGATCCTTTTTATCTGAGGCAACCGTTTCGAGGCAACTGGATCTTTTGGACAGAAGGGCGACCTCTAAGACGTCCTATACTTGATGACCACGTTTCGAGGCAACCAGCGAGGCGTACCCTAAGAAGTGGCATGTGCTTGTGTGTTCAATTTCAGTTTATGTTTGTCTTGTACATGTTATTTGTGAGCTACGGATTAATTTTATTTACATACATTCTTTCATGCATTGTTAACAGTTAGGGGTGCGGAAAATTAAAGTGCGGGAATGTAAAGCTACGCTATTACAAGGCGCGGGTCTATACATCGCCAAAAAACAAAGACCCGTTTTGATAAAGTGCGGAAAGTAAAGAAAGCAATAAACCTAATTACTATTACATTCTTGAAGCAGTTACATAATAATCAAAATAAAATAAATGCGCGCGAATAAAAATTAATCGGGAACGTTCTAAGGGTTTTGACCCTTTTAAGAAAAGAAATTGAATTTTTTTGTCTTTTTTTGTGATTAAATGAAATTAATAACTAATAATTAAACTAATTAATTAATTTATTAAAAGAAAATATTTTTTTGTGTTTTTTATGTTTTTATGAAATAAAATAAAAGAATTAAAATTCTAAGTTAACCTAATTCTAAATTATTTTAGTTATTTTAAAAAAGGTTAAAATTGCCTAATTAAAGCTAATTCAATTATTTAATATTTATTTACAAAAATAAAATAATAATAACAATAATGATGTTAGTTCTTTTTGTTTTTTTATAAAAAATTAATTGGTTAATTGTTAATAAGAAAGGAATAAGAAATAAAATAAAAAAAAGAAAATGACAAAATAATAAAAAAAAGGAGCAAACCCAAGGGGGGGTATGGGGCCAAATAGGAGGTGTATTGAATTCTGGCCCATTAAGAAGCCACGTTTGACTCTCCTTGATTGTCCAGAGCGCGTTTGACTTGGAACATGGTATTCCTCCCTCTCCTGGCCTTTGGATGACTGTCTGAGGACACATGGCATGTTGGATGTGTGAGTCAATGGTGGATTATTTGATGAGACGCTGCACTGGAAATTGTTAAGAAAAACATGAAGAAATATATGGGGGACCTGGGAATCGAACCCAGGTCCCAGAGATTACAAGCCACGTCTCCAGCCACTGAACCACTCATGCGCGTGTGTTAGAGTAATGGGAGTTAAATATTATATTCAAAACAAAGGCATATTCTGGAAAAACACAAAAAAGGTGCGCCATGTTTGAATGGCCCATTCCCATCATTCCACGTAGTCATCTTCTTCATCCCTGAAACAAAAAAACACAGGAAAATAACGGGGGTTTTAAACCCCCACAAAATACCAATATCAAAAATAGCGACTAGGCGCTCAGTCCATATAAAAAGGGCGCGAGGTATCCATCATGTTCGTCTCATCACGCTGAGTTTGACCATGGGTGTTTGGAGGATTAATTTTATAGTATAAGAAAAACCCCAATTCCAAAGCTTTGAAAACCTAGCATCCGTCCATGGTGATTTTCAGTTTAAGGCACCATTCTCAAATTAAATCATGTCAAAAGTTTCAGCGCAATGTTAGAAAGTCAAAACAATATTCAAAACATGTTAAGGATGCGTGCAAAATGAATTCAGATTGTAAGAAAAAATGATGAACCGTGTGACTGTGTAGCACGAGTTCTTGAGTGATTTGGCTTGTTCTTGTCTGCAAACGATTCCTGGGGATGTAAGGAACGTGTTTTGATCAAAAGGAAAGCTTGAATTATGTTGGAAAATGGTTTTTAGTTTGTGACTTTTCTCTTGAAATTTTGAAATTGCTTTGGCCGTTTGGGAGTGTTCTAGGTCGTGCATCAAGTATGGAAGGCTTGCATATATGTTTAGCAATGAGAATCAATCAATATAATGGACCTTAAAGCCTTGTAATGAAGTTTTGATTTTCTCCATAACCACCATTGATCAACTTGCCATTTTTGCTTCAAATTTGAATTTCATGCTTGGAATAGGTCTTACACGAAATTGGTATGTGAATTATGGTGTATCAAAGTTATTCAAACCAAAAGATATCGCTTAATTAATTTTCTTGATTTTTATTTGAATTTTAAAGATTTAAAATGAATTAAATCAAATAAAATTAAACAAAAATAGAAAAATTAATTTTTAATCTTGAAATAAATCATGGGACACATGGGAGGCATTGCAAAGCTGAACCAAGTTGAAAAAGTGGGCCCTTTTTGTCAAAAATGAAGTTTCAAAGATAGTTGACTTTTGCCATTTCACAAAAATTTCCCAACTTCTCCAATGCATATCTTGCTCAATTTTGATCATATGAACATGTTCTTGGACATTTTGGAAAGGTCTTGAAGTCCTCTAACCAATTCCTTTGGACCCATGTCATTTTGATTTACCAATCTCAAGTTATGGTCTTTGACTTAAAATGCCTTTTTGTTGACTTTTGAAAATGACCTATAATGTTGAAATTGATAACTTTTTGTGAGAGCATTTCTTGGACTTGGAATGTGAAGACGAGTTGTAGGAAATGTCATCCCCTTCAAAATGAGCATTGGATGGGATTTTTCTGATGAACCATGAAAAAGTTATGCCTTGGTCAAGTTACAGTTGACTTTTCAGCTGTCCAAAAATAGAAACTTTTGCATCTTGATGATTTTTGAGCCATTCTTGTGAAATCATGGTCAAGATTTGACCAAATGATGATTGTGGCTTCAAAATAAGATGTTGACCAAAACTTTTGCCTTTTGACTGCCAAATGACCATTTTGCCCCTACAGTTGACTGTGAAGCAATTAGGGTTTTCGACTGTGCAACTTGGCTTTGTGAGCCTTGAAACTTGACATGTAGGTGCTTGACAATGTATATGAGCATATGTGACTTGGTTGAGCCCTTGAAAACCTCAATTTCTTTGCAAGAACCAAAACCCTAATTTGACTGGCTTTAGGAGAGTGGTTGATTGTGTAGCCTTTGAGTAGACTTTGAACCATTTGAGGTGATGCTTGGCAAAACTTTGAAGATTATGGGAGGGCAAATTTTGGGGTACAACAGTTGCCCCTCTTCAATATTCTTAGACCTGAGGATGTAGATTGGCTTGTGTGCCTTTCGTGATTCGAGGGTGGAAGATGATTGAACACTAGAGTGCCCAGAAATTTGCACTCACATCGTAGAGTATCAGCAATGTGATAGCAGGAATGGGATTACAGATGCCATTTGGAGAGATGGTGGATAGGAGGATGGGCTTATAGATGCCATCTGGAGATGTGACAGAACCTTGTCGAGAATGGGCTTATAGATGCCATTAGGAACTGTTGGTAAGTGGTGGATGGGCTTATAGATGCCATCTAGGTGTCGATCGCGTAAGAGATTCCTTAGCGAGAACTTGCGTACCTGAGAAAGAAAAATACTTACCTGGCCTATTACAGGGGTTGATCTTCAAACTTTTTATGTAGATATGCCCTGGCTGGATACAGGAATCGAATCTACAAACTCTTCAGACGTGCCCTGGCTGGATACAGGAATCGAATCTGGAATTAGTCATCAACAGATATGCCCTGGCTGGATACAGGAATCGAATCTTCAAACTCTTCAGATATGCCCTGGCCGGATACAGGAATCGAATCTGGAATTAGTCGTCAACAGATATGCCTTGGCTGGATACAGGAATCGAATCTTCAAACTCTTCAGACGTGCCCTGGCTGGATACAGGAATCGAATCTGGAAATAGTCGTCAACAGATATGCCATGGCTGGATACAGGAATCGAATCTTCAAACTCTTCAGACGTGCCCTGGCTGGATACATGAATCGAATCTGGAAATAGTCGTCAACAGATATGCCCTGGCTGGATACAGGAATCGAATCTTCAAACTCTTCAGACGTGCCCTGGCTGGATACAGGAATCGAATCTGGAATTAGTCGTCAACAGATATGCCCTGGCTGGATACAGGAATCGAATCTTCAAACTCTTCAGGCGTGCCATAGCTGTATACAGGAATCGAATCTGGAAATAGTCGTCAACAGATATGCCCTGGATGGATACAGGAATCGAATCTTCAAACTCTTCAGATGTGCCCTGGCTGGATACAGAAATCGAATCTGGAAATAGTCGTCAACAGATATGCCCTGGCTAGATACAGGAATCGAATCTTCAAACTCTTCAGACGTGCCCTGGCTGGATACAGGAATCGAATCTGGAAATAGTCATCAACAGATATGCCCTGGCTGGATACAGGAATCGAATCTGGAATTAGTCGTCAACAGATATGCCCTGGCTGGATACAGGAATCGAATCTTCAAACTCTTCAGACGTGCCCTGGCTGGATACAGGAATCGAATCCGGAAATAGTCGTCAACAGATATGCCCTGGCTGGATACAGGAATCGAATCTTCAAACTCTTCAGACGTGCCCTGGCTGGATACAAGAATCGAATCTGGAATTAGTCGTCAACAGATATGCCCTGGCTGGATACAGGAATCGAATCTTCAAACTCTTCAGACGTGCCCTGGCTGGATACAGGAATCGAATCTGGAATTGATCGCTCACAGATATGCCCTGGCTAGATACAGGTATCGAATCTGGAATTGCGACAGTTGATAGTAATTATCTTCGGATCGATCTTTTTCCTGAAAAGGCAAAACATCAGTGGTATGCAATGTCATGATGTATGAAATGCATGATGTCATGATGTTCTCAGGGAGAAATGAGATTGTGTTGTATGTATTTTTTCACGTATGTAAGCAGGATGTCTGAAAATGTGATATGTTTATGAATGTATTTTCGTCCAGGAAAATAAATCCTTGACGGATGCCGGGAAGTTGAATTCTGGGCTGATGTTTGAAGAGTGGAGTTCTTCATTTCCGCTGGGGATGATGGTTGCAAGGATAAACTGGTAGGAGAAGATGACTCCGTTGGGGAATAAACTCGGTGAAGAGATTACTCTGCGAGGAATTACTCTGTGGGAAGAGATACTTCGCTGAGGTTTGATGATAACTCCGCTGGGGATACCGTTGATGAGTTATGTTGGAAGATTTGAAGAACTCCGCTGGGGGATAGGAAGAACTTCGTCGAGGACGATCTTTCCATGGCAATTAGCTGAGGATAACCCAGTTATAAGCCCTGGTGGGGAACAACCTTTGAATAAAGCCGGGGAGACGCGTTCGCTCTGTAAGGGATAAGCTTCCAGAATCTACTGGGGATAAGCTTCCAGAATCTACTGGGGAGATTGATTCAACTTTCCTGGGGAGACTTTTGAGACTGCACTGGGGAAGTGGCTCCACTGGATGTCTGTATTCCACCGGGGAACAATCTTATATTAAGACTGTCGGGGATGCTTGTTTAGGAACATCTGTATACTCCGCTGGGGAATATTGAGATTTGCTGGGGATACCCATCTTCCTTAGGGCTGACAGTAGGCTAACTCTGCTTGGGGAGAGTGTCGCTGACTCGCTAGAGATATTGTGCCTTTTTAGGGCTAATGGGGGACCAACTCTGCTTGGGAGAGTATTGCTGAGTCTTATCTTACTCTGCGGGGAGTGAAGGTATCCTGGTTACATTCTTCAGCCGAACTTACCTTAGTACCTTGGTAGACAAAGCAACTAGATTGCTTAGACAACTCATTATTGCCCCTGTTTCTGATGTCACCTGTAATTAGTCTTTTGTTTCGTATGCAAATATTTATGATTAGCAATTAATGTCAAATGCATATATCAAAAATGAACATTGGACGTTCTTCGCAAGACAAAACAGATAAAGGAAAAACAAATGGCAATTTGTCTGAAAAAGTGAATTGTATTGATTTTGAATTTGCCTGTAAATAGGCGTTTATTTACAAGAGGCTGACGTCCTAGTAAGAGAACGCCGCCGAATAACAGAGTTTATACAATTTTGTGAAAAGAAAACAAAACAAGCTATGTGAAAGGAATAATCCCAATGGGTTCCAACTCTGCTATCTCCTTTATGTCTTCGAGCGTCTCATCACTTTGCTGCTTAGTTGAAGATGAAGCTGACTGATTGGTGCCGTCTGAACCTGATAGTTGATACCGAATTCTGGATGCAAGGTGATCCAATGAGACATAGTATTACGCTTTATCCCTAACTTTTGCCTGGACCGCCCTTTCGGGTTTTCAGTCCACCGGGATACCCATTTTTGCCCAAGCCGCCTTTTCAGGTTTTCGACTTGCCGGGTGTACAGATTTTTTTCATTTCATCCCTTATTTTTGCCCGAACCCTTTTGGTTCGCCGGGAAGCCCTTATTTTTGCCTAGGTGTGTCAACCTAGCGGGTATTTTGTTCACGCGTAGTATCTTTTTACTATGTCTGCATTGGCGGGGTGAGGAAGGTCGTCACCATCCATGGTGGTTAGAATCATGGCTCCTCCTGAGAAGACATGTTTAACCACAAATGGCCCTTCGTACGTAGGAGTCCATTTGCCCCTGGGATCACTTTGAGGAAGAATGATGCGTTTGATTACCAAGTCTCCGACTTGATACTCTTGTCGTCTGACTTTCTTGTTAAATGCCCTGATCATCCGTTTTTGGTACGTCTGACCATGACAAATAGCAGTGAGTCTCTTTTCGTCAATTAGGTTTAACTGGTCAAGTCGAGTCTGGATCCAGTCATCTTCGCTCAAGCCTGCATCCTTCATTATCCGGAGAGAGGGTATCTGGACTTCGATAGGCAAGACTGCCTCCATGCCATAGACCAAGGAAAAGGGTGTTGCCCCGGTTGACGTCCGTGCTGAGGTACGGTACCCATGAAGAGCAAACGGTAACATCTCGTGCCAATCTTTATAGGTCACTGTCATCTTCTGCACAATCTTCTTGATATTCTTATTTGCTGCTTCTACAGCCCCATTCATTTTCGGCCGGTATGGAGAAGAGTTGTGGTGCTGTATCTTGAATTGCTCGCAGAGCTCAGTGATCATCTTGTTGTTAAGATTGGTACCATTGTCCGTAATGATCCTTTCCGGGATGCCGTATCGACAGATCAGGTTATGACGAATGAACCGTGCCACGACGTTCTTGGTTACGGTGGCATAGGAAGCTGCTTCAACCCACTTTGTGAAGTAATCAATCGCTACCAGGATGAAGCGATGCCCGTTAGATGCCGTAGGTCTGATCTCGCCGATCATATCAATGCCCCACATTGCAAAGGGCCAAGGTGGTGTCAAGACATTCAGAGGTACTAGAGGAACATGCACCTTATCAGCATAGATCTGGCATTTGTGACACGTCCGAGAATGTTGGTAACAGTCAGCTTCCATTGTGAACCAGAAATATCCTGCCCGGAGGATTTTCTTTGCCATGGTATGCCCACTGGAATGCGTTCCGAAGGTACCTTCATGTAGTTCTTCCATGATTCTTTCTGCTTCAGTCTTATCCACACAACGCAGTAAGGTTGAATCATGGTTTCGCTTGTATAGAATGCCATTGCTGAGGAAGAACTTTGCAGCGAACCTTCTCAGGAATTTCTTGTCATTGACAGATGCACCCTCGGGGTATTCTTGAGCTTTCAAGTACCTCTTCACCTCATGATACCAGGGTTTTTCAGTTACCTCTTCAGCCTCAAGATCACAGCAATATGCAGGTTCATCTAACTTCCAGATAATGATCCAGGGAGCCTCGTTGTCCCATTTGACTTTGAACATGGAAGACATCGTAGCCAACGCGTCCGCCAACTGATTCTCCTCCCTTGGGAAGTGTTCAAAAGTTATCTCTTCGAAATGGGGGATCAATGTCAATGCATACTCTTTGTAAGGAATAAGATTTGGGTGTTTCATATCCCACTCGCCTTTGATCTGATTGATCACGAGAGCGGAATCTCCGAAGACACTCAGAAACTTGATCCTTAAGTCAATTGCATCTTGAAGACCCATGATGCATGCCTCATACTCCGCCATGTTGTTGGTGCAGTTGAAACATAGCCGGGCAGTAAGTGGAGTATGAGTGCCTTTGGGGGATATAATCACAGCGGCAATGCCGTTACCCAAAGCGTTTGAGGCTCCGTCAAAGTGCATAGACCATCGGGATCCTTCCTCAGGTCCTTCATCCGGTCCAGGTACTTCACAATCAGTCACTACCATGATATCCTCGTCTGGAAATTCAAAGTTCATAGATTGGTAGTCATCCACTGCCTGGTGTGCCAAATGGTCTGCCACTACACTTCCCTTGATTGCTTTCTGGGTCGTGTACTGGATGTCGTATTCCGTCAAGATCATCTTCCATCTTGCTATTCTTCCGGATAAGGCAGGCTTTTCGAATATGTACTTGATTGGATCCATTTTTGAAATCAACAGAGTAGTGTGAGTCAACATATACTGTCTCAGCCGGCGAGCAGCCCATACCAAAGCGCAGCAAGTTTTCTCGAGCAGTGAGTATCGGGTCTCACAGTCGGTAAACTTTTTGCTAAGGTAATAAATAGCATGCTCTTTTCGGCCAGACTCGTCATGCTGCCCCAGCACACACCCCATTGAGTTGTCAAGTACTGTCAAGTATAGTATTAGAGGTCTCCCTTCAACCGGTGGCATAAGAATGGGTGGTTCTTGGAGATACTCTTTGATCTTTTCAAAAGCGGCCTGACATTCATCGTTCCAACGTACTACTTGATCTTTCTTTAGCAGTTTGAAGATTGGCTCACAGGTAGCAGTTAGATGCGAGATGAATCGAGCAATATAGTTCAAACGTCCTAGAAAGCCTCTGACTTCTTTCTCTGTCTTGGGGGCTGGCATCTCTTGTATGGCTTTCACTTTGGTAGGGTCCACTTGAATACCTTTGTCGCTCACGACGAAGCCTAGCAATTTTCCAGATCTTACTCCAAAGGTGCACTTGTTCGGGTTCAACCTCAGCTTGTACAACTTCAGACGGTCAAACAGCTTCTGTAGATGGTCAAGGTGTTCCTCCTCAGTTTGAGACCTTGCAATCATATCGTCGACATATACTTCTATCTCATATGGATCATGTCATGAAATAAAGCGACCATGGCACGTTGGTAGGTTTCCCCAGCATTTTTCAATCCAAAAGGCATGACCTTGTAACAAAAGGTTCCCCACTGAGTAACAAAAGTGGTCTTCTCCATGTCTTCAAGAGCCATCTTGATTTGATTATAACCTGAGAACCCATCCATGAAGGAGAATACTTTATGTTGAGCAGTGTTGTCAACCAGAACGTCGATGTGAGGTAGGGGGAAGTCATCCTTGGGGCTGGCCCTGTTCAAATCCCTGTAATCAACACACATTCGGACCTTAACATCCTTCTTCGGCACTGGAACCACGTTGGCAACCCACTGAGGGTAAGAAGTTACTGCTAGAAACCCGGCATCAAATTGTTTCATAACCTCGGCTTTGATTTTCTCAGACATCTCTGGACGCATACGACGGACCTTCTGTTTCACCAGAGGACAGTCTTCCTTGGTAGGCAAGTGATGAACCACAATGTCGGTATCCAACCCAGGCATGTCTTCGTAAGACCAGGCGAAGATTTCCACATAATCATGCAGCATCTGAATCAACCGTTGTTTCACACTGAGCTCTAGATTAGCACCAATCTTGACTTCCTTTCTGTCTGTCTCAGTACCCAGATTTACCGTTTCCACTGGCTCTTCATGTGGTTGAATGGCCCTCTCTTCCTAGAGTAACAGTCTTGCAAGCTCACCAGGAACTTCGCAATCATCTTCACCTTCGTCTTCGGCTAGGTTGATCGGATTTTCGAAGTCATAACTGGCAGTAGCAGAGTCGTTACCAGTGAGATCCAGAGTGGATTGGAACCTGTATGAGTGAGTGTGTGTAAATATAACTGTTTTGCAATATATATAAAGAAAGAAAGGGAGCACAAGATTTGAAATGTGAAAAACGTCTAATGCTTTTATTCATGATATATGGAAGTGACACACAAAAGCCCTCACAAATGAAACCACGGTGTCCCGGGTAAGACACCGGGCCATAAAGTTTCAAATTATTGTTTGTTACAAGTTCCAAACAAAGAAGTTCATTACTGGGTGACAAAAGTAATAGGTGTAAAGTCTTTTGCAGTCCAGTTGCTAGGTCCACCGTTGGTCGTTGGGTAGATCCAACTGTCAAATTCGGCTTCCTCCATGTCGTCCTCGATAGCATTCACCCCTGGGTTGGTGATGAGCACAGGAGGTCTTCCAATCCTTGCCTTGCGCACAGCCTTCTGAGCTTCTGCAGTGAAACCCAAGCCAAATTTGTCAGTCTTTGGAGTGAAATCAGGAAGTCTTCCCCAGTTTGCACACTCACCCTTCTCAATCACAGCCCGGGCATCCTTCAAGGAAGCCATCTTCAAAGGAGATTCTTCTTCAGTCACTGTCTCTGCTGCTGCCAACGTCTGAGGCACCTCTTCAAAGTGTTGAAAGGGGGTTTCAATGAACTCCCCATCCATTTCTACGTACCTGAAGGAGTTGAGGTGGCTGACCATGTATTCCTCTTCCCCTTGCACTGTTACGATCTTCCCCCTGACCGGGTATTTGAGCTTCTGATGTAAAGTTGGTCACAGCCCCTGCCTTGTGGATCCAAGGACGACCCAGCAAACAAGAATAGGACGGTCGGATATCCATCACATAGAACTTTGAATCAAAGACTTGTGAACCAACCCTGATTGGGATGTCAACCTCACCATGTACCATCCTTTTGGGCCCGTCAAAGGCCCCGACAACAATGTTACTTGGTTTGAGCTCTAAACCCTCACAGTCCAACCTGTCTAGAGCTTTCTTGGGTAGCACGTTTAATGAAGAACCAGTGTCAACCAGCACATGAGCAAGAGTAGTTCCCCTGCATTCAATGGAGACATGCAGGGCATCATTATGGTTCTTCCCCTTGGCCGTCAGATCAGCATCAGAGAAACACATACCATTATTAGCAGTTAAGTTGGCCACACAGTCGGTGAATTGATCAGCAGACGTTTCTTGGGGCACGTGAGCCATCTTCAGGAAAGCAATCAGGGCCTTGGCATGGGCCTCTGAACACAGCAACAGTGATAGCATAGAGATTTTAGAGGGGGTGTGCCCCAGCTGTTCAACGACGTTGAAGTCACTCTTCTTGATAATTTTGAGGATCTCTTCCATCTCTTGCTTGGAAGCCTCAACAGTGGTCTTCGGTGCCTCCATCCGGGCAGGCACATCAGTAGCAATCCCCTTGCCCCGAGCGTCAGATGACTCGGCAGCAGGGGTAGAAACTTGATCAGGAGGGGAAACAGGCACACTGGCAGGTGTGATGACAAGAGGCCTCTGAATTGCTGGAGGTGCAATGTCTGGTGAGAACAGTCTTCCACTACGAGTGACCTTAGTAGGCCCGGTGATGTTGGTGACACCGGTACTAGTATTGAACTCTTGTTTCACTCCCAGAACATAAACATCTACCCCATAGTGCCATGGGACAGCTTTATCAGACTTGTAGGGGATGGGCCCCGGAACAGTAATGGTTATAGGAGCAATCTTGTGAACAGGCATAATTTTGATAGGCTTCTTTGAAGGAGCCTTGGAAGGGTTGTTGAAAATGGTGACAATTGAAACTTCTTCAACAGGGGCAGCAGGAACGGCAATCTTCTTGAACAAGATCTTTACTATCCATCAGGTTTTGGACGCCTGATTTCAGCAAAGGACAACCAGCAGGTGAATCAGCACACAGATGGAAACCTTTACTACATCCCGAAAATAAACTGGCTAGCAACAGGTTCCTCTTGACGGTCAGCAGCGGAGTAGCAACATCATCCACAGAAGCTACATACAGATCCTCCTCAACAGCGTTCACTCCATGTTGGGGCATGGGAGCGGTCACAACATTTGGCCTTTCGGGCGCCTCGAACTGTATTTCCTTGGCATCAATAAGGTCCTGAACCTTATTCCTTAGGGCCCAACAATCATCAGTAGAATGTCCCGGGCTATCAGAGTGATAAGCGCAACGGGCGTTGGGGTTGTACTTCGGAGAGGCTGTGTTTACCACCTTCGGAGCTTCCTTGACAGTTACCAGGCTGGTTGACAGCAGTTGCGGTAATATCTGAGAGAGAGTCATGCTGAGCCGAGTATACTGTCTTTTGGGCCTCTCAACTCTTGGCTGGTTGTATTGAGGAGCAGCAGCAGGCTTAGAAATTACCACCGCGTTGACAGTTTGGCGGCGTTCTGGTTTGTTCTGCCTTCTGGGACCATACACAGCACTGGCTTCTTTCTTGAAGGGCTTCTTTTCAGTATTTGAGGAGGCACCCTTCTGTATCTTTCCCGATTTTATACCAGCTTCGATCCTCTCACCAGTCAGGATCAGGTCTGTAAACCCAGCAGAGGAGTTACCAATGAGATGGTTGAAGAATGGACCAGATAGGGTCCCCAAGAACATGTCCACTAGCTCCCGGTCAGTCAATGGTGGATGCACCCTGCCAGTCAGGTCTCTCCATTTCTGTGCGTACTCCTTAAAACCTTCACCCGTTCCCAGTGACATACCCTGGAGTTGGGTACGCGTGGGAGCAAGGTCGGAATTATATTTATACTGCTTATAAAAAGCAGTAGCCAAATCCTCCCAATTACGAATGCTGGTTCCATCCAGCTGATAGAACCATTCGAGATGAGTCCCTGAAAGACTCTCCTGGAAGAAATGGATCCATAAGTTCTTGTCTGCAGTGTAAGGCTGGATCTTCCTTACATAAGAGCGGAGATGCATTTTAGGACAGGAAGCCCCGTCATACTTCACAAAGGCAGGCGCCTTGAACTTGTGCAGGATCACCACCCCAGAAGATAACCCCAAGTCTCCAAAATCCAACCCAGGCACGCGTTGAATCTCCATAGCATTTAACTTGTCCTTCAGCTGTTTGTACCGGTCCTCAGCAGGAGGGTACTGTTCATCATTGAAGTCTGTCTCGGTGTCAGAGACCACAGGACTAGGAACCTCTCTCCCTTGGTGACTGCCTTCCCCAACAGATGGAGTAGTCCTCTCAGCTTCATTTTGCAGTGTATTCCCGAGTCTGCGCCCAGTGTTGAACAGCACAATCCTCTTCTTCTTCTTCTTCTTCAGGAGCAAAGCCTTCAGCTCTTGTTGTCCTTGGGCCAAGTTCATGACCATCTCCTGAAATTGGGCGTTCTGGGCCTGGAGGGCCTTGATAGCTTGCTCGGTAGTTGGTTCAGGATTCATGATGACTGAGTGCTGAAATAAACAGCGAAGAAGATTAAGCAACCTGTAGAAAAAAGAGTACCTGTTATGCACATGATGCATGATATGCTATTTATGCAATGCAATCAAGGGTTCGAAAGTTCAAATTCGTTGTAGCAAAAAAAGAACACACTTTTTATTAGGAAATAATTTGTTTAGTACATCAGGGCCTCATGGGCAAAACATTACAAAATAATTAATCCCAAAAGACACTGCGCATCCTCTTTGGAGCGATGTAAGTGTTGAGGGTCTTTTCCTCGTGCAGTAGGCGGGTGAGCTCCAAGACCTTCTTCTCACTGGCATGTAGACTGGCTTCAAGAGAATTCCGTTCTTCCTTGAGTTGGATCCAGCTTTTCTGCATTTCTTCCCAGGATGTAGGCATGTCAGGATGTTGAATGGTGTAGGGAACCTCTCCTTCCAACACTGGCTCTTTGATCACGGGGAGAACATGAGGATATGGCATCACCAGCTTCTGGGAGCGGGCTCGTACCCACTTGAGATAAGGCTCCAGGGGGATGGAGTTATTATGCCCCAGTGTCTTGCTATCTGCCCTGTTGGGCATTCTCCAAGCTCTGATGAATCTCTGGTGAAGTCCTTGTGCATCGTTGTCGAAGTCAAAAACTATGTCAGGAATCAACATATCATGAGGGTCATCCCTCCGAGCATATCCAAACTGCCTCAAAGCCAGACAGGGGTTGTAAGTAATACCTCCTCTGATTCCAAGTAAAGGAACATTAGGAAACTCCCTGCAACGATCAATGATAGTGACATTCTCTCTGGACCGAGAACACCAATGTATATCAGCATGCGTAAGAATCATCAACCGTTGTGACCATCTCAAAACCCGCTCGTTCTTCAAAATTGATTGTGGAAGGTGCGAAATAAACCACCTTGCCAGGAGAGGAGTGCAGCACATAAGAACACCTCTTTTTCTCATGGTTCGAGTGTAACATGAGTGAAGGATGTCCCCAAGCAACGTAGGTATAGGATTCCTGGACATGAAGATCTTGACAGTATTGATATCTATAAGCTGGTCTGGATTCGGGAACAACACCAACCCATAGACAAGGAGTGCCACAACTTCTTCAAAAGCTTGTAGGTCAAGGGAGTTCCAACATTCTTGTGCTTTCTCAAACAGAAACTTGGCCAAGAACCCTTTGATACCACTTCTAGCTTCCCAATGTCCCTTGATGTCAGATGGTTGTAGGCATAATGCTTTAGCAACCTCTTCAAGTTTTGGCTCTTTCTCTGTACCATTGTAGGGTAGTTGACTAAGGATAGGAATCTTCAGAAGCTGGGAAAACTCTTCCAGAGTAGGCACCAACTGATAATCCGGGAAAGTAAAACAGTGGTGCATAGGGTCAAAGAACTGGAACAACACTTTCACCATTCCTCTTCAATGTTGGTATTGACCAAGTTGATGAGTCTACCATGCCTTTCACTGAATGAAGAGTTCTCGGGAATCCTGGATGTAAGCTCCTTAAGATGAGGAGGGACCCTTACAAGGTTGATCTGAATTGTCTTTCTGCGGATAGTTTCCTACAAAACAAGAACAAAGATGAAGATTCGAACCCTTGAAGTGGTTAGTGGATGCATATGATGATGTATGATGTTATGATGTTATGATAAGGACACACCACAAGTATTCACAAAGGCAAACATGATAAGGAACACAAGTCACACCACAGCCCTTAGAGCTTAGGCCAGCATGAAGTTTGGGGTACTACCCTTTTGAAGTTGGTGGGCTCAAAAACCTGTCCTATCAAAAGTAACCGGGTTCTAAGGAGCTCAATATCATTGGGTTGCTTTCTGTGTTCATTGTTTTGATTTAGCCACTGAACTGGCGATCAAAATATTCCAAGAAAACAACCCTCAATGAGTGTAGTATCGAGTATCAACCAACTTCGGACTGCACCAATGTCAGTTATCTCACTACCCCTAAAGAGGCCAGGATGGTCAAGTAAGGTTCCTAAGGTCAGTTGATGCTTCACGACACCACGCGGTGGCCCCGTACTCTCCTTGACTTGACTCAAGGGTTACCGGTACTCACCAAAGTGCCACATCAATGTAGCAGATGGGATGACAACAGGTTTGTGAACAGTCGGAGGGGAAATCTCAGGAGAAAAGAGTCTTTCACTCTTGGTGACCTTGCCAGCCCCGGCAATATTGCTGACATCAGCATCAGCTTCCTCACTTTTAAAGTCTTGTTTAACTCCATGGTAGTACACATCAGCACCATAGTGCCACGGAACAGCCTTGTCTGAAGTATATGGGATAGGACCGGGAACAGTAATTATTAACGGAGCAATTCTTGGGACGGGTGTAATCCTAACAGGTTTTCTCGAGGAAACCTTAGAAGGATTGACAGAAATGGTTATGATGGCAACATCTTGAATTGGAACTAACGGAATCAATGTCTTTTCGAACAAGATCTCTTTGTTGTCCATCAGGCGCTGAACACCTGATTTCAATAGGTGGCAACCAGCAAGCAACATTGAACATATGTGGCAACCTTTACCATAACCCGGAAATAAACCGACCAACAACAAATTCTTCTTAACTGTCATCAAAGGAGTAGATATTTCTTCCACAGAGGTCACAAATAAATCATCGTCTACAGCATTTACTCCATGACCATGTTTGGGCATGGGAGCAGTTATGATGTTAGGCTTTTCTGGAGCGTCGAACTCAATCTTTTTGGCTTTGATCAAGTCTTGTACTTTGTTTTTCAAGGCCCAAAAGTTGTTTGTATCATGACCTGGACCTTCGGAATGATAGGCGCAGCGGGCATTCAAGTTATAGTGAGGAGAAGTGGTGTTGGGGTTCTTCAGGGCCTCCCTCAGAGTTACCAGATTGGTCTTCAATAATTGTGGTAGAATTTAAGACAACGTCATGTTGAGCCGAGTGTACTGCCTTTGTGGCCTTTCCACTCTCTGTTGATTGTTGCATTGTGGAGCAACTGTGGGTCTTGATATCACTGCCGCATTCACTGCTTGACGGTGTTCAGGTCTGATTTGGTCCCTCGGGCCGTAAACTGCACTAGCTTCTTTCTTACCAGTGAAAGGCTTCTTCATTGCACTTGATGAAGCATCCTTCTTTATCTTACCACTTCGGATACCAACTTCTACTCTCTCTCCAGTCAAAATCAACTCAGTAAACCCAAATGACGAATTGTCGATCAGATGATTGAAAAATGGACCAGATAGCGTCCCTAAGAACATATCAACTAACTCTTGATCAGATAAAGGAGGTTGAACCCTTCCATCCAAATCTCTCCATTTATGAGCGTAATCTTTGAAACCTTCGCCTGCACCCATGGACGTACTCTGAAGTTGAGTACAAGTGGGAGCAAGGTCGGTATTATACTGATATTGTCTATAAAAAGCAGCAGCAAGGTCTTCCCAGTTTCGGACATTGGCTCCTTTATGCTGATAAAAACATTCAAGTTGAGTCCCTGACAGACTATCTTGAAAGAAATGCACCCACAAATTTCTATCAGCAGTGTGGGGTTGGATTTTCCTGACATACGAGCGGAGATGGAGTTTTGGACAGGATACTCCATCGTACTTGGCAAAAACTGGAGCTTTAAACTTATGAGGGATCACCACTCCCGTCACCAATCCTAGTTCTCCGAAATCCAAACCAGGTATCTTCTGAACCTCCATAGCACTCAGACGGTCTTCTAGTTGCTTGTACCTATCCTCGGTAAGAGGATATTGCTCATCATCAAAATCAGTATCATTATCAGAAACTGCAGGACTAGGGCCCTTTTCTTCTTCTTGGTTTTCCCCGTCCTTAGACGAGGAGATCAGATCAGCTTCCTGTCGCAACCTATTCCCAAATCTTTTGCCCATACTCATAAGAACTGCCTTCTTCTTCTTTTTCTTCTTCTCCTTCAGAATGAGAGTCTTCAAATCTTCTTGTCCTTTAGCCAAGCTCAAGAACATCCTTGGAATTGGGCGTTTTGTGCCTGAAGAGCTTTGATGGCTTGATCAAAAGACGTTTCAGAAGACATTTCTGCTGAAATAAACAGCGAAGGAGATGAGAAAACCTGTAATGGTACCTGTAATGATGTGCATGATATTGGGATGCGTATGTAATGATTTCAAAGAGTTTGGGAGATTTAAATTTGCAAACCAAAAATTAAACAAACTTTATTAGAATAACTTGTAAAAGGTTCAACAATCCCTTCAAGGCGTTACAAAGAAGTAAATGAAAAACAAATCTAAAACTAGAAAAGCAAAAATCAAAAATCCCATGGACGCTTCTCCTTCGTGCTGACGTAGTCATTGATCACTTTTTCTTTCTCGAGCTGCCTGGTGAGCTTTAAAATCTTCCTTTCTTGCTCATGGTACTTCTCCCGGTAAGTATCCCTTTCCTCTCTCAACTGAATCCAAGATCTCTTCAATGCCCCAATATCAGTAGGCATGTAAGGATAAAGAACCATATAAGGAACGCCTTCTTCATTAGTGGGCTCCACAACCATAGGCAATACGGCTTCATAAGGCATCCCAAGCTTCTGGGCACGAGCTCGGACCCATTGGAGATAAGGCTGCATAGGAAGGGAAGTCTTTGGTCCCAACTCTTGAGGGTCAGATTTGTTCACCATGCCCCAAGCTCGTATGAAACTTTGGCGATGCACCTTAATGTCTTCCTTGTAGTCAAAGGCAATATCCTCAAGAAGTAGCTCATGGGGACCGTCTCTCCGAGCACAACCAAATTGTCGCAAAGCTAAATAAGGGTTATAGGTTATACCCCCTCTTATTCCAAGAAATGGGACATTAGGATATCCCCCACAACGATCAATGACAGAAATATCCTCCATAGCCCGGGAGCACCAAAGAATGTTTGTATGGGCAAGTGACATTATTCTGTAGGACCAACCCAAACCTTCTTTGTTCTTCAGCACGGACTTAGGGAGGTGTGAAATAAACCACCTCGACAACAAATGCATACAACACATAAGAGTCCCTCTTCTTTGCACAGTACGAGTGTAGAGGGCATGCAAGATATCACCCAGTAGAGTAGGCACAGGATTACGAGAAAGGAAAATCTTGACAGCATTCACATCCACAAAAGAATTCGGATTCGGGAAGAGAACCAAACCATAGATAAGGAGAGCCAAGATGTCTTCGAAATCCTGGAAATCTAAATTATCCCAGAATAGCTGAGCCTGATCTATCAGAAATTTGGCAAGAAAACTTTCAACCCCGCTTCGTGTTTCCCATTTGGATACTACATCAATCCGTTTCAGATGCAATATTGAGGCAATGTCTTCTGGTCTAGGAGTCTCTTCCATACCTGTGAAGGGTACCTGCCCAAGGATGGATATGCCCAATAAGTGAGAAAACTATTCCAAAGTGGGAACCAGCTGATAATCCGGAAAGGTAAAGCAATGATGCATAGGGTCGAAGAACTGGAAAAGCACACTCATCATTTGCTCGTTGTGATTGGTGGAAATAGAACTGACTGTTTTAAAGCTGGTTCGCGAAATATCGCGGTAAGCAAGAGTCGCCACCGTCTTTTATGTTCTCCAACATGGAAAGGACAAAAGCACAGCAAAATTCCTTATTCGAGATGTCTCTCGGTTCGGGAGGTAGATTTATAGAAAGGGAAGGTGTTAGCACCCTTTCTATCCGTGGTTATCCACGGGCTCTTAGGTACTTGCTCTTATGTTTTCAAAAATTTGTTTGCTTTTCAAGTGTGTGTGGGTTTTGAAAAAGTTTCGTTTGAAAAATTTCTAAGTAACTCTTGTATCTGTCCTCAAGAGTGTATGAAAAATTTGTTTGAAAAACTTTTAGAAAGTGTGAGGTGTGAAAAGTTGTTTTTGTTTGTTTGAAAAGAGCAAGTACTTAAGAGATCTACCTACTCTAAGAAATTGAGTTGTGTAAGAGTCCTTTAGATAGTGCTATCCTACCATTGAGAGGTAGGTAGCACCGTCGTTGGAGGTGTTCGGGTCAATTCGATTATCGGGACAGTGTGGTCACCGAAGCAATGGTAGGACACCTTAGAAGTAACCCTAATGTCCTAGATCCTTTTTATCTGAGGCAACCGTTTCGAGGCAACTGGATCTTTTGGACAGAAGGGAGACCTCTAAGACGTCCCATACTTGATGACCACGTTTCGAGGCAACCAGTGAGGCGTACCCTAAGAAGTGGCATGTGCTTGTGTGTTCAATTTCAGTTTATGTTTGTCTTGTACATGTTATTTGTGAGCTACGGATTAATTTTATTTACATACATTCTTTCATGCATTGTTAACAGTTAGGGGTGCGGAAAATTAAAGTGCGGGAATGTAAAGCTACGCTATTACAAGGCGCGGGTCTATACATCGCCAAAAAACAAAGACCCGTTTTGATAAAGTGCGGAAAGTAAAGAAAGCAATAAACCTAATTACTATTACATTCTTGAAGCAGTTACATAATAATCAAAATAAAATAAATGCGCGCGAATAAAAATTAATCGGGAACGTTCTAAGGGTTTTGACCCTTTTAAGAAAAGAAATTGATTTTTTTTGTCTTTTTTTGTGATTAAATGAAATTAATAACTAATAATTAAACTAATTAATTAATTTATTAAAAGAAAATATTTTTTTGTGTTTTTTATGTTATTATGAAATAAAATAAAAGAATTAAAATTCTAAGTTAACCTAATTCTAAATTATTTTAGTTATTTTAAAAAAGGTTAAAATTGCCTAATTAAAGCTAATTCAATTATTTAATATTTATTTACAAAAATAAAATAATAATAACAATAATGATGTTAGTTCTTTTTGTTTTTTTATAAAAAATTAATTGGTTAATTGTTAATAAGAAAGGAATTAGAAATAAAATAAAAAAAGAAAATGACAAAATAATAAAAAAAAGGAGCAAACCCAAGGGGGGGTATGGGGCCAAATAGGAGGTGTATTGAATTCTGGCCCATTAAGAAGCCACGTTTGACTCTCCTTGATTGTCCAGAGCGCGTTTGACTTGGAACATGGTATTCCTCCCTCTCCTGGCCTTTTGATGACTGTCTGAGGACACATGGCATGTTGGATGTGTGAGTCTATGGTGGATTATTTGATGAGACGCTGCACTGGAAATTGTTAAGAAAAACATGAAGAAATATATGGGGGACCTGAGAATCGAACCCAGGTCCCAGAGATTACAAGCCACGTCTCCAGCCACTGAACCACTCATGCGCGTGTGTTAGAGTAATGGGAGTTAAATATTATATTCAAAACAAAGGCATATTCTGGAAAAACACAAAAAAAAACACGCCATGTTTGAGTGGCCCATTCCCATCATTCCACGTAGTCATCTTCTTCATCCCTGAAACAAAAAAACACAGGCAAATAACGGGGGTTTTAAACCCCCACAAAATACCAATATCAAAAATAGCGACTAGGCGCTCAGTCCATATAAAAAGGGCGCGAGGTATCCATCATGTTCGTCTCATCACACTGAGTTTGACCATGGGTGTTTGGAGGATTAATTTTATAGTATAAGAAAAACCCCAATTCCAAAGCTTTGAAAACCTAGCATCCGTCCATGGTGATTTTCAGTTTAAGGCACCATTCTCAAATTAAATCGTGTCAAAAGTTTCAGCACAATGTTAGAAAGTCAAAACAATATTCAAAACATGTTAAGGATGCGTGCAAAATGAATTCAGATTGTAAGAAAAAATGATGAACCGTGTGACTATGTAGCACGAGTTCTTGAGTGATTTGGCTTGTTCTTGGCTGCAAACGATTCCTGGGGATGTAAGGAACGTGTTTTGATCAAAAGGAAAGCTTGAATTGTGTTGGAAAATGGTTTTTAGTTTGTGACTTTTCTCTTGAAATTTTGAAATTGCTTTGGCCGTTTGGGAGTGTTCTAGGTCGTGCATCAAGTATGGAAGGCTTGCATATATGTTTAGCAATGAGAATCAATCAATATAATGGACCTTAAAGCCTTGTAATGAAGTTTTGATTTTCTCCATAACCACCATTGAACAACTTGCCATTTTTGCTTCAAATTTGAATTTCATGCTTGGAATAGGTCTTGCACGAAATTGGTATGTGAATTATGGTGTATCAAAGTTATTCAAACCAAAAGATATCCCTTAATTAATTTTCTTGATTTTTATTTGAATTTTAAAGATTTAAAATGAATTAAATCAAATAAAATTAAACAAAAATAGAAAAATTAATTTTTAATCTTGAAATAAATCATGGGACACGTGGGAGGCATGGCAAAGCTGAACCAAGTGGAAAAAGTGGGCCCTTTTTGTCCAAAATGAAGTTTCAAAGATAGTTGACTTTTGTCATTTCACAAAAATTTCCCAACTTCTCCAATGCATATCTTGCTCAATTTTGATCATATGAACATGTTCTTGGACATTTTGGAAAGGTCTTGAAGTCCTCTAACCAATGCTTTTGGACCCATGTCATTTGGATTTACCAATATCAAGTTATGGTCTTTGACTTAAAATGCCTTTTTGTTGACTTTTGAAAATGACCTATAATGTTGAAATTGATAACTTTTTGTGAGAGCATTTCTTGGACTTGGAATGTGAAGATGAGTTGTAGGAAATGTCATCCCCTTAAAAATTAGCATTGGATGGGATTTTTCTGATGAACCATGAAAAAGTTATGCCTTGGTCAAGTTACAGTTGACTTTTCAGCTGTCCAAAAATAGAAACTTTTGCATCTTGATGATTTTTGAGCCATTCTTGTGAAATCATGGTCAAGATTTGACCAAATGATGATTGTGGCTTCAAAATAAGATGTTGACCAAAAATTTTGCCTTTTGACTACCAAATGACCATTTTGCCCCTACAGTTGACTGTGAAGCAATTAGGATTTTCGACTGTGCAACTTGACCTTGTGAGCCTTGAAACTTGACATGTAGGTGCTTGACAATGTATATGAGCATATGTGACTTGGTTGAGCCCTTGAAAACCTCAATTTCTTTGCAAGAACCAAAACCCTAATTTGACTGGCTTTAGGAGAGTGGTTGACTGTGTAGCCTTTGAGTAGACTTTGAACCATTTGAGGTGATGCTTGGCAAAACTTTGAAGATTATGGGAGGGAAAATGTTAGGGTACAACACTCGTCAAACTTTGAGGTAACCAGACTAAGAAGCTGACCATGGCTCTTAATGAACCTAGAAGTCTCAGAAACTCTTGAGGCTAACTCTTTGAGTTGAGTAGGTATTTGCACAAAGTTAACTCGGATGGTATTTCTGCGCATGGAAGCCATAATCTGCAAAACAGAACAAAGATAAATCCCCTCGGTCTTTGAAATGGTTAGTGTAATGAAGTATGCATGCTATGTTATGATGCATGATGTCATGGTAGAACAAACAACAAGTATAACAGATAACAGGCATGGCAAAGGCAAACAAGTCACACAAAAGCCCTTAAGTTTAAGGGTTGCATGGAGTCAAAGGTATTACCCTCTTGAAGTTCAGTTGGTTTCAACCTGTCCTAGCAAAAGTAACCGGGTTCTAGAGGATCTCAATATCACTGACCATCCTCCATCGGTCATGGTTTCAGTTCACACAATATTTTCTTGCGGCCAGAATTATCTCGAGAGTATGGTCTCAATGAGTGTAGCATCGAGTATCAACCAGTTCTCAGCTTTACACCGAGGCCGGCAATCTCACTACTTTCTAATGGCCAAGTTGGTCGATTAAAGGTTCTAAGGTCAGTTGATGCTTAATGACACACATAGCAGCCCCGTATTCTCCTCGTTTCTCCACAAGGGATACTGGTACCAACCAATGTGCCACATCAACGTATCTACTACTTCAACCGTATCGGTCTATGTCATACAGTTCCCTCACAGTTTATTGCTACTTACCTAAAAGGTATCCCCATATCCGGATTAGGATCTATAGTAACTCCCAAACAACCCTTAAAAGTAAAGCAACCAAGACAAACAAGACAGGAAAATATGATGAACTAAATCCTAAGGTATACCCCACTTATAAATCCCCAGCAGAGTCGCCAGTTCTGTGATACGGTGGCAGAACCGACTGTTTTGGAAAATGCTGGTTTGCGTTTTGCGTTTGTGTTTGCAAAATGTCGCAGTAAGCAAGAGTCGCCACCGACTTTTATTTTATCCAACTGTAAAGGAAAAAAGCACAGAAAAATTCCTTTTTCGAGATTTTAAGTACGGGGGGTAGATTATAGAAAGGGAAGGTATTAGCACCCTTTCTATCCATGGTTTTCCATGGGCTCTTAGGTACTTTCTTATCTTTTTAAATTTTTTGTGAGTGTTTGTTTTGAAAAGTTTTGTTTTACTTCGTTTTAACCCTTGTTTCTGTCTTCAAGAGTGTTACGAAGTGCTTTTGAAAACTTTGTTTGAAAAGTGTATGGTGTGAAAAAGTTTGTTGTTTTGAGCAAGTACCTACTAGCATCTACCTACTCAAAAAAAGATTGTTTCTGTTCTCATTTCCTTTAGACAGCGCTATCCCACTATTGAGAAGTAGGTAGCACCATCGTTGGAGTTGTAAGGGTCAATTCGAAAGGGACGTATGATCACTAAAGCAATGTTAGGACGTCTTAGTAATAACCCTAATGTCTTAAGATCATATTCGAGGCAACATTTCTGAGGCAACATTTCCGAACGGGACTTTTGATCTTTGTTAGACAAGAGGGCAACCACTAAGACACCCTATAATTAATGACCGTTTACCGAAGGCAACGGAAGTGAGAGTATACCCTAGGAGTGCGCATGTGTGAGTGATTTGATTTCAGTTATTATCTTTGCATATTTAGGGTTTGCTAGCCATTTTAAAATTTGTCATGCAATCTTATCATACAATCCTATGAACATACATCTAACAGTTAATATTTGCGGAAAAGTAAAACCTACGCTATTACAAGGCTTCGGGGGAGGGATTAATTTACATAGCCAAAATCCCGTAAAACGATAAATAAGGGAAAAATCCTAATTAAACTATTACATACTGTAAGCAGTTACATTAATATCGCAAAAATAATAAAATAATAAGTGCGTGCGATGAATCGAATGGAAAGAAAAAATAGGGTTTTGACCCCATCTAAACCTAATTAAAACTTAAAAAGAAAAATCATTTTTTGTTGTTTTTGATTGTTTTGAAAAAATAAGATTTTAATTGAATAAATAAAAAACCTAATTACGAATTAATTTAAATTAATAGAAAAAAATTAAGTTAACCTATTTTTTGATTTTGTTTTATTGAGAAAAGAAATAAAAATTAAATCAAGAACAAACCCTAATTTTCTAATTGATTTTAAATTATTTACAAAAGGTTAGAATTACCCTAAAATTAAATTTAACTAATATTAAATTAAATTTGATTAAAAAATAAAAATAAAACCTAAATCTAAATTTGTGAAAATTGATTTTATGATTTTTTTTATGAAAAAGGAAATTAACTTTGTGGTTAGAAAATAATTAAACAAAATAAATTAAATAAAAGAAGAAAAAAAATAGAAAAGAAATAGAATTGGGCCTGGTGTTAAATAGCAAAGGAGGGGGGGTGCCAATTGCAATTCTGGGCCCAAAAGCGCTTGGCCCGTTTGACTTTTCCAGATCCCATGTTGCTAGCTTGAATGGGCATATGGTAGACCCTCAGGGATAAGGCATTGGATCTGTCTTTATGAAGATCTGTTGGCTGGACATTGATGGTATATGGTGGGCTCACTGTACGCACGCATGCCTGATTACACAAAGAAAAATAATATTGAACAAATATGGGGACCTGGGGATCGAACCCAGGCCCTTTGGCTTTTATCCATTGCACGATTGCCAGCTGGGTTGGCTTTGTTAGTTGTACATGGAATAAGAAACAAACATTATATGGAAAACAAAATAATAATATTACAAACGTGCGAAATTTTGAATGGGCGAGTCAGGGAGTGCCACGCCATCATCGTCCTCATGGCTTCTGTCGTTTTAGACAAGAACTTTTACCTACAGACAAATGGGCGTAAGTACAGCCCTGTACCCTTCCAAAATCATGTCCCTGCATGAAAAATCAATACTAGTGGTACGAATCAACTCGTTGCAACCTCACGAGCATCATGGTACCACTATCCATGGCCAATTGTACCTGTACAGAAAAACCCCAAAAACGCAACAAGAACCCTAGCTATGGCATCTTGATGTATAGTCAGCAAAAACGAAATTAAATGTAACCATTATTTTGCAAATGACTCAAGGATCAAGAATACATCAACGAATCATGCTAAATATGCCAGAATTATTGAATTCGATTTCAAGAAAATGTAAAAATCATGGAGTACTTACAGTGCAATTTCCATGTTAGGAAGCTTGTAAGTGATTGGAATAGGATCCTAGAACGTCCAACAAACGATTTGTGTGACTGGAATGGCTTGAGGAAGCCTGGAACTGGGAAATCAGTTTGCAACTTTTCTTGATTTTTTTGAAAGTTGCTTTCACCTTTGCACGCCTCTAATCCCTGTGTTTTTGGTCTGCTTTGCTTCCTTATGTACCCTAGAAGGAATTTGGTTACAAATTTGCTTCAAATCTTTTTTAATTAAGATGATTGAATCATGATTTAATCCTTATGCAAATCTTTCCAAATCAAGCCAAGTCCAATCTTTTTGTGTCCAAATGAATCTTGCACGATTTTATCTCACTTCCAGCTATATAATAGACCTAAACATGCACAAAATCTCAAGCTTTGATTAGTTTTGGATATTTTCATGATTTTATTTTGATTTTATTTGATTTAATTGAAATAAAATCAAAATAAATGACAAAAAATAAAAGAATGACAAATGGAAACAGTCATGGGTCTTGGGTCATGTTCCAAACTCAATTCAAGAATAAAAAGTCGGGCCCATTTAACAAAAATTTCAATTTTGGCCACATTTGACTTTTGGCAATTTTGTAAAAAGGGCCAACTTTGCCAAGGCATAACTTCTTCAATTTTGACCCTAGAGTTGTGTTCTTGGACTTTTTAGAAAGATTAATACGTACTCTAAGCAACCCTTTTGGTCTCATCTCAATTGAGTCTTCCATGTTCATGTATTAAGCTTTGACATAAAAGGTGTTTTTGTTGACTTTTCAAAATGACCTATAATATCCAAATTCATATCTTTTTGTGAGTGGATATTTTGAACTTGGGAGCTGAATATGAATTGTATGGAATTGCATCCTCTTCAAAATGAGCTTTGGATGGATCATTTTTGATAAAGTATGAGAAAGTTATGCTTGGTCAAAGTTGAGTTAACTTTTCCTGCAAAACCCTAATTTAGCAAGTTTTGGGTTTTGATGAATTGTGAGCAATCCTTGATGAATCATGATCAAACCTTGATCAAATGATGTATAATACTTCAAAATGAGTATGTTGACCAAAAATCTTGAATTTTGACTGTATGTGGGCCACAGTTGACCTTTGCCCTAGCACAGTCGATTTCCATGCTTTTGAGCAATTGACTGAGCAAACTTCCACTGCAAGGCTTGAAACTTGTCATGGATGATCTTGATAATATATGAGGACAATAATGAGCATTTGAGACCCTTTGGACCCAAGCATCTTGGTGCAAACTGAAACCCTAATTTGGGGTACACTGTCTTAAGAGAGGATTTGTCTGATCAACTCTTGGACTTCCTTGAGCAATTTGAGGACCTCACTTGAAATGTATTGAGAAATATGGGAGGGAAAATTTTGGGGTACAACAGGAATTCTCAATAGTTGGGAGAATTCTTCCAAAGTAGGCACAAGTTGATAGTCGGGAAATGTGAAGCAATGGTGTAAAGGATTAAAGAACTGAAAGAGCACCTTCATCATCTCCTCATCTGTATTGGAGGTGACCAAGTTGAGTAGACGACCATGCCTCTCGGTGAATGGAGAGTTTTCAGGAATCCTTGAAGCTAGCTCCTTAAGTTGTGGAGGGATCCTCACAAGGTTGACTTGAATATTTTTCCTGCGAAGTGAATCCATATCCTACAAAACAAGAACAAAGATGAATCCCAAAATCCTTGAAATGGTTAGTGGATGTATATGATGTTCATAATGTCCATGATGTTATGTACAAGTATGTATATACAAACAAAGTAAACAAATACTTAGTTTAGGCTTGCATGGAGTTTTATAGGTAAGTACCCTCTTGAAGTTTAGTTGGTTTAAAACATGTCCTAGTAATAGTAACCGGGTTCTAAGGAGCTCAATATCACTGGATTGTTTCCTTGGTCATTGTTTCATCTAAAGCCTCTTTAATGGCGACCGAAATATCACAAGAAACCAAACCTCAATGAGTGTAGTATCGAGTATCTACCAACTTTGGACTGCACCAAAGTTGGTCATCTCACTACATCCTAAAGGCCAAGTTGGTCAAGTAAAGGTTCTAGAAGTTCATTAGTGCTTCATGACATCACTCAGTAGCCACGTATTCTCTTTGATTAACTCAGAAGCTACCGGTATCCACAAATATGCCGCACAAACGTAGCTATTGCTTAGACCGTGTTGGTATACCCCGCACAGTTTCCACAATGTATTGCTACTTACCTATAATGTATCCAAAATCAGGGTAGAGGATTCAAACCCAAACAAAGAACCATAATATAAAGCATACAAGTCAAACAATGTAAGCAAATAAATGTGACATATCCCTAAGGTAAACCCACTTTTAGAATTCTCCCCAGTAGAGTCGCCAGTTTTGTGATACGGTGGGAGAACTAACTTGAAGGTTTTGCGTTTGATTGCAAATATTGCGGTTAGCAAGAGTCGCCACTGACTTTTCTTTTATCCAAAAGGAAAGGTAAAAAAGCACAGGAAAGACCTTTGAGATTATTTCTTGAGTTCGGGGGGTAGATTATGAAAAGGGAAGGTATTAGCACCCTTTTCATCCATGGTTTTCCATGGGCTCTTAGTTACTTGATAGATCACTTGCTTTTGTTTGAAATTGTGCTTTGTGTGGTTTTAGAAAGTATTTTGTAAAGAAGCCATTGTTTAGGCAATCTTTGTAATGATTCCCGTTCGTAAGAATGTATACAAAGATGTTGATCTTTTTGAAAATGTTTTCAATGTTTGTAAGATGTTTGGAAATGTGTGTGTTTGTTTTGAAAATAGCAAGGATATTTGTTTTGAAATGGAGCAAGTAACTAAAAGCAATCTACCTACTCAAATGCCTTTCTTGTTCATTTTCTTTTCCTTTGATATTATTGTCTTACCATTGATGTAAATGGGACGGGCGTGGGTCATCATATAGACATGATTAGTAATGTTGCAAGGTGTCTTAGCATTTTTGAGGGACTAAGATCATTTTGTAAGGCAACTTGAATAGCGTCATCGAGGGACTATGATCTTGTATTTATTTGTTTTTGTTAAAACACCTTACATGCGTAATATGGCCATTTTGTATGAGGCAACCGAGTGGGATAACCCTAGGGGTGTTTGTGTGCAAGTGTGTCATTTTCATGCTTGTTTTTGTCTTGAATTAGGGTTTTCTATTTGATTGATTTTTATCTTCTCATACAAACCCTAATTACTAGCATATTATATAGAAGCGATAAATTGAGAAATTTAAAGTTACTACGCTATTATAATATTTGTGGGAGGGAGGTATACAATTTATGAATGGGGATTGCAATAATATAACCCTAATTAATCTATTACAACCAAATTGAATATGTACAAATAATTGGAATAAATAGTATACAAGCTGAATTAAATATGCAAAGATATGTAAATGCAAAGAAGATTTTTGTTTGATTTTTTTATATGAAAAAGCTTTAACCTAAAACCTAATTAGAAAATAAATAAATCAAGATTAACTTAAACCAATTAATAAAATGAATTATTTAAGAAAATATTTTTGAATAAACCCTAATTCTATAAGTTTCTTTTAAGAAAAAGAGTATTTTTGTATTTTTGTCTTGAAAATAATATATGGCATTATGAGATATTTTTGGTCCTTTTTTTATATTAAAACAATATATTTAATGGGTATAAAGAAAAATAAATATTAACCTAGTTCTAATTTAATTTACAAGTTTATTTGATAAAAAAATAGATAATATACAACTAAATAAAAATATTTTTTGTGAGAAAAATAAAATAAAATAAGCCAAAATATAAATCGATCATTTTCATATTTTTTATGATTTTTAATATTAAGAAAAATATATTTAAGAAAATAAAATGAGAATAAAATAAATAAATAAAATGATATTGGGCCAGGGGTATCATAAGTAAACAGGGCGTAAATGTTAGAAAATATCCAAGGGCCCATGAAACAGAAGCCCAACGCTGCAAAGGGACAAAAAATGGAAAAAATGTGAGAAAATGCAAAAGGCAGCACGCTGAAGCTTGAACCCGTGACCTCTAGCAATTACGCGCGCTGCCTTACCATTGGGGTGGCTGTACATCCATTTATATAAACAAAATCACAAATATATATTAGAAAATGCTTCCTAAAGGCAACTTTATCTTCAACCTTGATCCATGGCCGGACCACCTGTATCTTCCTCATTTCTCCATAAAAATGGGAAGTTCAAACAAGAAAGTTGTGGTGTTTCTTCCCACGAATTCAAACATATAACTTATGCAAACTAAAAGTCAAAGATAAAATCTAATTTTACTGGCCCCAATTTGAAACCTAATTTTTTCAGAAATTTCAAATCCAAAATTCTCTGAACACAGGTAATATAAATGAAAACTATGAACATGATTAGCTTTAGAGCAAGGATTTCTACATTTTGTTTTCACAAATCAGGACAAAATGATGCTTGTATGAAGAGATAGAAGTTTGAGTTTTTACCTCTTGCAGCTGGAATCGTGAATGGAGTTTGAGCAAGTTTTGAGAAGGCCTGAGGATCTGTTTAGCTTGCCTGGACCTCCCTGAGTGTATTCCAATCCTTACTTTATCCTGAAAGTCTCTGAAGCTCTCTACTCAAGTCAACCTGCAAGCTTGATATTTGAAAATGGTGGATAGTGAAGGAGGAGTTACAGTGAGGGAATAAGGGCCTAGATCACTTTGATATGATGTATATTAAGTGTTTGGGTGGTTAAAACTTAATACGCACGAGTGGATTTGGAGATGGCTATGTGAGGTTCAAAACTGTCAAGCTATGGCAGATTCTGAGTTGCAAAGTGTTTGGGAGTGTTTTGGAGGCTTAGCCTTCGTGCCTCAACTTGAAAATAGTGTGTCTACTTATAAGCAAGTGGTCTTAAGTCTTATAACAACTCAAATTTCAAAAACTCACATGTTTGCTTGGTTTCTTGTTTGTGAAGCAAAGCTAGCAAGCATGGTTCCAAAGTGCAGTACCAAGCTTGTAGGGGGGCTAAGACCTTTAAACATGCTTGTTATGATTGAGTGGAGTGTGTTTATGCAGAAAAAACAAGTGCAAGGCTCAATGCAAGCTGACTTTGCATAAAGCTTACTTTTCCAAAATGGCAATGTTGCCTTTCTCCCAAAAATGGAATTATTCTTGTACAATGCATTCAATGCTTGGCTTAAAGCTTCCAACATCTGTGAAAACATTTAATTATGGAGTGAAAGTCAAGTTAGAAGCCTGCAAAGTAGGATTTGTTCAGCATGCTTGAGGATTGGATCCAATGTTCTTCACAAAATAGCTTGAAATTCAAGTGACAAATTACCAACTTTATCTCTTCGATTCTCCCTACTCAAGAATGATCTCAAGGAGTTCTTGGACATTTTGGAAATCTTGCAATGTGCTATACAACTCATCTTTGAATTTATTTTGAAAAATCCTCTTGGAACCATGTGAAAATTTTCCATGAAGTTAGGTCAAAAATCTGCCTAACTAGGGCAAAATTTCAGTAAGTTATTTTTAGTTCATGAGCATGTATTCACAAAATTATATCTTGAGATCCATGCAATTTTAGGAGAAATTGTGTGAAGAAAAGTTGTAGATTTCATGGATATCTACAACTTTCATGTTAGAAGTTTCCTTTGAATCATCTTGCATCATGGTGAAAATTTGGCTCAAAGTTGAGAAAAAATAAGAAATTTTCTATACTTAGAAAAATTTCTAAGTTAAGAAATTTCAACTTTTTAAAACAAAAATCTTAAATCCTTGATTTATTGATGAACAAGTTTCATATTTTGACATGTTTTGATGAATTATGATCTTTGGCACTTGACTTTGACCAAAAAGTCAAAGTTTGACTTTTCAGTATACAGTTGACTTTTGATCAGTTCACTGGAAAATTCATATGTCAATCCAATGGATTTGTAATGTTTTGAATCGTGTTATTAGGTTAAAATCATGCAATTGAACTATTGAAATCATGATTCAAACCAATTGATCATTTGCTAGGTCAAAAATCAAAAATTGCCCCTTCCTAGTCAAAACCCTAATTTTGACCATTTTGCCCTTTTGATGATTTGATCAAATTTCTTGAGGAATTATGGTCCAAACTTGATCAAATGATACATATGAGTCCAAGATGTTGATATGGATAAAAAATTATGAAGTTTGACTGTAAATTGGCCATGGTTTACTTTTTCCCCAATACAGCTGATTTATAGGTCAACTGTCCAATTGACTTATCAAAAGTGTGATTCAAGGCTTGAAACTTGACATGAGTAATCTTAGGGGTCCCTAATGATCTTTTAAAGTCATATGAAGCATTTATACTCCAGAAATTCTTGTGCAAACTTAAACCCTAATTTTGGTCATCAGTGCATGAGGCGGTGTCTTGAGCTGGTCAAACCCTAATGCAATCTTGAGTCAAAGAGATCTTATGAGAAAATTCTTGATAAGTGAGAGGGAAAGTTTTGGGGTACAACACTTACAAAGGAAAAGTCTTATACCCGTACTAATTTACACTTAAGAATAGGACGGGCGGTATAGTCATGTTAACTTTGAGGGAGTAATCCCGCAGAAGGAGACATGAAATCCCTCACTCACTAGAAGCCCCTTTGACTGTAGTATTTGTTTACCGAATAATCGGGAAGATGTTACTGCTTTCGACCTGGGAGCCAGAGAAGCTGAGAACCGTAGAACCTTTAACCCATCTTGGTCTCTTAGGATGTGTACAGGGCGCTTAAAATATAAGCTGGATATATTAAAAAATACGTTAACATTAGACAGCGCTTTAAACCAAAAAGCGTTGCCTATGACATAACAAGCGCTACCTAAAAGGGTACATTAGACAACGCTTAACTAAAATATAAAAATAAAAGAAAAAAATAATATAATAGACAGCATTTTCCTATAGTGTGCCTATAGCAGCGCTTTCACTTTAGGCAATGTTGTCTAAAGTGAAAGCGCTGCTATAGGCACACTATAGAAAGTGCTTACATTGTTAAAAGTGCCGCCTATAGGGGCCTTTAGAAAGTGCTTATTCAATAAAGTGTTGTCTAAGGTCTACATTAAGCAGCGCTTTTATATAGACTAAAAGTGCTTCCTAAGGTTACAGTAGCGCATGAATAGTCAGTGCAGGAATAAGCAGCGCTTATAAGCGCCGTCTATGGACAAAAAAAGCGCCATTTATGTGCTTGTTTGGCATAGTGATAAGTTATGCAGAAAAAGCAACAAAAGTTACTTTCCTGTCATGGATCGCCAGGCGAAAGTGAGCGTCGTCGGGCGAAAATTTGAAGACAATTTTGTTGAAGTCCCTGCCTTGCTTCGTTGCTGCGTCGCCAGGAGAAAATAAGGAGTGTCGTCGGGCGATGAATTATGGTCGCCGGGCGATGGAGGATATTTTTGATCAGTTGAGGACGTGGCTTATTCTGGGCCAAGTGAATAAGAGCTTTCGTCGGGTGATGCTTTATTTCGCCGGGAAATTCTCACGGATCAGATTTTCTTTATATTTTCCTTTTTGTTTCATTTGTTAGGTGTTGGTTTTGGGAGAGATTTTTGTTCTCTCAACTCCATCCACCTAATTTTTGTAAAGGATTAACTTAGATAACAACACTAGGGATTTGCTTATGGATGATTGGAGGTGGATTTCTCATTGATCGATGCTGACAAAACAGAAGATTTGTGGTTTATCTCTTCTCCTCTCTATGCATTTCTCTTTTGTTGGGTTTTGTATGTATTTTGCTCCGAACTTATGTATATTTGTCACCCATGGCGTTATATAAAACTTACTCTACAAATCTTTGTCGATTGTTGTCCTGGATTTTTGCTCTGTGCTAGGGATTTGAGTTGTTATAGACATATACTGCTTAGATTCTTATGTAGGATGATAATCTGCTAGTTTCTGAACTCTAGAGATGGATTTAGAGCTGACATCTACTTGGGTATCAGAGCTTAATGCCTCTGTGTGGTTTTGTTATGCTGAGAGATCGTTAGTGCAATTACATAGTTATCTTCTGTATTGTTGAGGAGTTAGAGAGATCATTTCCTTGGTGATACAGTCGGTCTCTCGATTTGGGTTAGAAATGACTTAGGTTGTGAGTGATACGTAGTTACATTGATGAGTATTGTTAGGTTGAATGTAACTGGTAGATAGATTTAAGTCTGTGATGAGTAGATTATTTGCAGGCTTGATAAGTTCTTCCTTAGTTTTTACTTTTGTTTACATTTTTTTTTTTTGATAACATTTTCTTTACAAACTCATTTATCCCCAAACTCATTAATAAGAGATTTGTCAAACGGCAACTCAATAACAAATCTCTGTGGACACGATAAATTTCCGGATAAATATTTCCAAAACTTTTGTTGCTTGCCGCTAAACCGCTCTAACAACTACCTTTGTCCCTAATTATAAGACCCTTTTAAATTTTTTTCTTGTCCATTTTTATAAGACCCTCTTCAACTTTCAAAGTGCATTAATAAATTTTTTCCAATTATACCTCTAGTTATATTAGAACTTTTCTGCAATTTATAATAAATACACTTGTATAAACATTAATTATTTCTCTCTCATAAGGATAAACTTGTAAATTGTACAAATTATCAATAAATTTAATACTCTAACCAACTTTCTTAATTAGCGTAATTTAGCTTCGGGGTCTTATATCTAGGGGCGGAGGTAGTATTTGTTTTAGCAAAAAATTGCCAAAGGGGGAGATTGTTAATTCTCTATTTTTAGGGTTGGCATTAATTTTAGTAAAACAAATATAGTAGCAATATGTTAGATAGGATGTATTAACTTGGTAACAGAAACATGTTGAGCAAGAAGTCCTATCTTATGTTGAGACATATTGAGATGAGAAATTCTCATCATCTGGAGCAACATGTCAGATCAGATGTCCTATGAAGGATCATACGAAATCGCGCCTGAGCTAAGCTTGACACTTAGATTCTCTTATGATTTAACTAATGCAAAATATTCTGGGAATATTATGCAATAATATTTTGCGTTGATTTAAAGTTCAAGAAGAATCAAGTCAAAATATTGAAGAATATGCAGTTTCTAAATATGGAGATATTTTAGGAAACTAATGATTGAAGACCTTGTTTGTAGAAGAAGTTTCTGTTGATTTATAACAACCAAAGAACTGTAATTAGAAGCCCAAATCCAGTTGGGAGTAGGTTATAAATAGAAGCTTTGTAACCTAGGATTGGAAGCAGCCCAAAATTATAAAGATGTAGTCATTAGGGATGAGTCTGTAGACACTCTCTAGGAGAGTTTGTGTAAGTGAACCACTCGGGTTGTGAGATAGTCACTGTGTTCTCACTCAGAAGTTATGAAGTAAAGAGTTGAGTATTGTTCTTGGAGGAATCTTGTAATCAACTCCAAGTTGTATTCTTAGTCAAGAGTCTTGGCTAGGTATTGTCATGGAAGTATGTTTTTTGTTTTGTTGTCATGGAAGTGTGTCTTCCTGTTTGTCCAATTATTGTTTGTGATTGATGAAGGATGGATGAGGGCCTCATATCTAGGTGATTCTTAGATAGAAGTATAGAACGGGTAGTGATTAAGTGAGTAGATCGTAAACTGGTATATTTGTTGTGTGGTCTATGAATTGATATTATCATAGTGGACTTGTCCCTGGCTTGGTATGCCCCCAGAGTAGGAGAGTTGCTCCGAACTGGGTTAACAATTCTTGTGTGTTGTTTATTTATTTTCAGTACTACTTATATTGATTATACCTTACCTATTTGCTAAAGTTAGAATCAGATGTCCCAACATGTCATAAGACATTTGAATTTTGTTCTACCAGAATTTCAGTATTCACTGGTTCATTGTGGATAAGAAGTTTCCACCAGTTATAACTCTGATATTTATTGTTTTGTCTTCCGTTGTTGTGCCTTTGATTGATTGGATGACTGAGTTTTTCAAACTCTATAGTTGTTTATGTGTGGAAGATGTGCTAAGTTGTTTTAGCCAAAATAAGCCAAAGGGGGAGATTGTTATTTCTTTATTTTACTGTGATTGGCATTATGTTTGGTAAAACTAACTTAGCTTTGACATGTTGAATAAAGATATTTTATGTACTGAAGCAACATGTCCTATACGGTGTCTTATGTATGCTCTTTCAACATCGTGATTGCGTACAAATGGATTGTTGGATTTTCTAGTCTGTTACAAGTGCATAATATTATGTGAATATTGTGATATCCTATGTGGCACTCAGTTTGAAGATTGAAGAAGATTCAAGCTGATTTCAAGGAGAATTATTAGTTTCTAATTATGGAGATAATTTAGGAAACTAATTATTGTTATTCTATCTTTGAGGAGATAATTCTGTAGCGCCTGTTTTTATCCAACTGAGATTTGTGAAGCCCAAATACAGTTCATTAAAGATTATAAATAGAAGGCTTCAACCCTAGTTATTTTTTACGAACTTACACTATTTTTTTATTAGGGTTTGTGTGCTTATTGTGAGCCTCTTGATTATCATGTTGATAAAAGAGTATGACTTTGTTTTATTGTAAGTTCTTCCAATAATTCCAAAGCTTGTAAGCAGTGAAAGATTGTGTGTCTTTGAAGTGTGACTTCTGTGATTTTCTAAGTGTTTAGAATTGTTCAGTCACTAGTTTGTGATTGGAAGGGATTTGATAAGGGTCTCATACCTAGGTGAGTCTTAGGTAGAAGTTAATCGAGAGTAGTGATTAAGTGAGAAGTTGTAAATGGGGGAGTTTAGCTTCGAATTGATACTATTAGTAGTTAACTTGATCCCTGGCTTGGTATCCCCCAGAGAAGGTGTTGGTTTACACCGAACTGGATTAAAAATATTGTGTGTTCTTTACTATTCTACACTTTGAGTATCGTTTATCTTGTCATTGCTTGCAGAAAAAGGTTTCTTTACATTTTTTTTAGGACATATGTGATCTGAATACTAGAATTTCACTGACAAAGGGGGAGAAAGAGTATATGATTTTGATAGTATTTACTATAAGAGTCTCAAACCCAAACATGATATAATGATTTTAATTCTAACCATTGTTTGATGTTTGATTTAGGAACTTTGTGAAAGTTCATTGATTTTCATAGATAGGATAATTGGCTATCAGAAGATTATCATCTGGCTTATCAAAAGACAAGATCAAGATGTGTGAAGAATGCTCTGATGAGCTAAGCATCTGAGAACATGTATTTGTTAGAAGCCGTAGAATTTCTAAAATGAATCATGCCCTGACACTATGTATTGGTCAAAAGTTTTTGACCGAGTTAAAGGTTAAAATAAGCTTTGATACAACATATGTTTCAGAAGTTGCGAACTTCTTGTAAATATGGTTAAATTAAGCTCTGATACACACTGTTCAGAAGTTGTGAACTTTCTAAAAGTAAGGTAATTATGTGTTGATAATAGCTATTGTTCAAAAGTTGTGAACTTTGTAAAAATATGGTTAATCAAGCTCTGATACCCCATATTGTTCAGAAGTTGTGAACTTTTTGAAAGTAAGGTAATCATGTGTTGATAACACCTATTATTAAAAAGTTGTGAACTTTGTGAAAACATGGTTAATCAAGCTCTAATACCTTACATTGTTCAAAAGTTGTGAACTTTCTGAAAGTAAGGTGATCATGTTTTGACAACACCTATTGTTCAGAAGTTGTGGACTATATGAAAATATGGTGATCGGTATCTGACGCTTCAGAATTTGTGAACTTTCTAGAAGCAATAAATGGTTGGTATGTTACTAAGCATTTGTTTTAGTTGTGAACTATTTGAAAGAATGTCAACATGTGCTTTGGAAACATTTGCTCAGTTACCAAGAAATTATTCAAAAGTTGTAAACTATCTGAAAGTTTTGTAATCAGATCCTGATAAACCAGACTATGATACTTCAGAAGTTGAGAACTTCTGGAAGTGTAGTAAGTCTGCTTTCAACCAAGCATTGTTCAGAGGTTGAGAACCTTCTGAAGATATTGTCAAGAGACATGGTCAGATGAAATGGTCGAAAGACATGTTCTAAAGACATTGTTGAAAGACATGGTCAAAAGATATGGTCTAAGACATGATCTAAAGACATGGTCTAAGACATGGTTGAAAGGCATGGTCTAAATACATGGTCTAAGACATGTTCTAAGACATGTTCAAAAGACATGGTCTAGGATATGGTCTGAGACATGTTCTAAGACATGTTTAGAAGACATGTTCAGAAGACATGGTTTGAGAGATGGTCTAAGACACGGTCTGAGACATGTTTTAAGACATGTTCAGAAGACATGGTCTGAGATATGTCAGAAGACATGTTTGAAAGACATGGTCAATCATGCAATGGTTCAGGTGTTGAACCTTCTGATGACTTGATGTTTTGCACCTTTTGGTGACACGATTCAAAGTTTTTGGAAGAACTAGTGAATTAGTTATGATGTTTAATGCGAGTCCTCAGGACAGTAACTAAACATGTTCTTATACTTCATAATGTTTTGATAGCAAGCCAGGTTATAAGATAAAGATCAGGCATTTCTAGTCATACTCTGATGAGATGTCAATGGAGATGTATTCCTTCTCTATGTTACCTTTTGTACTGAAAAATTCATTTTGTGAGTCTTGGGGTCAGGGAGAGACTCTAAACAAGTATAAATGAGATTTTGGGTATTAACATATTCAGGGGGGAGCTGGTTAGCTTTACTAAATTTGCGTCATATGGTGATTAACCCATATGAATTGTTTTATCCAAATATATGGTTTTGTCATCATCGAAAAGGGGGAGATTGTAATAACAAGATTGGGTCTGCATCTGGCCTTATGTTTTGATGATAACTTTACATGTTATCTTAGAGAACAAGTGTGTACTCTAATGGTTTATATTTAGTGTGTATATTTTTCTAAATAGGTTCTGACTCTAGTAAGAAGGCGTGTGACGTCATCAGGTTCTGAACTCAACACTCTGGAAGAATACTTTTGGTGTATTACAAGTTAAGTCAAGATTTTGGAATGCTTCTTATGCAACGGTTCTAAGAAACGTTAGTACAAGAGATTATAATCGTGACTTATGCAAGGAAGTTTTGGAGGCCTTCTAAAGCTTTACTTCTATTGTTTCAGGTTCTGAAGATACAAGGTTCTGATCCTTCTATAACATGCTTCATCAACATACAAATTAGAATCCTCTGAAGATGAAGAAGATAAAGATCAAGACTAAGGGTTGTGTGTGATGGTGAGTATAAAAGTACAAATTACTTTGTGGCCCCTACTCTAATAGGGTGGCTGTTGTACCCCAACATTTGCCCTCCCATTTCTCCATGATTTCTCATCACAAAGCCCTTGGAGCTCAAGATCCAGTTAGGGTTTCATCTGCTCAAGATTTCTCCTTGCACTGTTGACCCAAATTAGGGTTTGTGTTTGCACAAGGATTTCTTGACCAAAAATGCCTAAGATGACTTTCATGCTTCATATTGGACTCCCAAGTTTATCCATACCAAGTTTCAAGTCTTGATTCCAAACTTTGCCCAGTCAACTGGATAGTTGACCTAGAAATCAGCTGTATTGGGGAAAAAGTCAACTGTGGCCAATTGACAGTCAAATCTCATGAAAATTGACCCACATCAACATTATGAACTCACATGGACCATTTGATCAAGTTTGGATCACAATTCCACAAGAAATTTGATCAGATCATCAAAAGGGCAAAATGGTCATTTTTAGGGTTTTGACTGCACAAAGGCAATTTTTGACTGTTTGACCTAGCCAATGGCAAACCAAGCTCACATATGGACTCAAGGACCCCATGGAATTGTCTTGACATGCTCAACAAGTTCAAAAGATCCCAAATACACAAGATTGACAGTTGAATTTCCCAGTCAATTGATCAATTTTGACTGTATACTGAAAAGTCAAACTTTGACTTTTTGGTCAAAATCAAGAGTCAAGATTCATTTTTCATCAAAACATGTCAAATCATGAAACTTGTTCATCAAGAAATCCAAAATTGAAAATTAGGGTTTGAAATGAAGATTTTTCATAACTTAGAATTTTTCTAAGTTATGAAAAACCCTAATTTTTTCCTAACTTTGCCCCACTTTCTCACCAAGATTCATTTGGATTCAAGCAAAAGTCAAAACATGAAAGTTGTAGCCTATTGCATAATCTACAACTTTGATTCACAAAGTTTTCCCAAAAGAGGCTTGTAGCTCAAGTTACAATTTTTGGAACAAGGGTACTAAACCATTCTTAACTTAGAGAAAATTTGACCTATTTTAGGCAAGGTTTTTACCTAACTTCAAGACCATTTTTCACATACTTCCACTTGGAATTTCAATTTTCATTTCAAAGATGGATTTTAGTACACATTCCAAGCTTTCCAAAATGTCCAAGAACTCATCAAACAACCTCATGGTTTGAGAGAATCGAATTTTGCAATATGAGAAAAACTCACTTTTGTTATGACCAATTTCCATGTTCATACACTTAGGCAATTTTCAAATCAGCATGCATCTCTTGATTACAGGCCCTAAATCCTTTTTACACTCATAAATTTAATGCAAACTCTTTGTGCCAAGACCATATTTTTTGTGCTCAAGCATTGCATAGTGGTTTAATCCCAAAATAGATAAAGCACTTTAACCATTTTTGCAAAAGTGAGCTTTATGTCAAAATGCAAATCCAAGAAGTACAGATCAAATCTCTTTGGCACAAGTTTATGGACTAATTGCACTGATCAAGGCCAAGGTTTGCAGCATATTAGGGGGGCCTCTACCTGTCTAAAAACCAACTTGACCTTTTCTTGCTTAAGTGTGAAGAAACATAGCATTTTGTACACAACTCTCATTTCCTGTAAACCAGCCTTAAGCAAAGTTATCAAACACTTTCTAATCATCAAACCCAAGCTAGAACACGAGCAAACCAAGTCCCAAACACTCCCATTCACAAAATCACCATTGAACTGCACAAAAATAGGGCTTGCTGCAGATTGAATCCCACAACTCATTTCCATTGTGCATCTTGGCCAAAACCAGTTCAAACACTTTCCTTACCATCAATCCAAACTGTCCAAAGCATTAGAAGTGGACTGTAACTCCTCTAACCAGTTTGGCCATTTTCATTTCTTCCTCTTGCAGGTGGACTTCTGCAGCTTGGTATAGAAGGTTTCAAATCATACCAAGTATTGGAATAGCATCCTCACACTCCAAGGAAGCTATACAAATCATCATCTTGCCCTGAAAACTCCTCCATTGCCAGACACGATTCCAGCTGAACAGGTATATTCTTGAACTTCTAACTCTTAATGTAGGCATCATTAGCTCTAAGTTTGTGAATAAGGAGTGTTCTACTCATGCCCCTGAAACTGTACATACTTTTACTTTCCATTTATTTTGCCTGAGCTATGAGAATTTAAGGTCTGAATGTTGATAAAAACTTAGGTTAGGATTTGGGAATGATAAAATTCTCTCTCATTTTTTAGAGTTAGATCAAGTTTTTGGTATGTATGGATTCGTTGTTTGATGCTGAACATTTTTGATGTTGTGAGTTTTCATTAAAAAGCCAGGAATCAGGATGTTTGAATCATGTTGCAAACGCGCGTTTTTTTGAACAAGAACTGTCCAGAGGTTGAAGAAGATCCAAGTGGACTGGGCCTGTTTTGATATTTCTTTTCACACCATGTTTTTGCTTTTACACCCCCTAGGCCCATTATGTTTATTTTCATGATTTTTTGACTTTTCTTTTTTCATTCTGACTTATTTATTTTTCCTCATGATATTAAAAATATAAAAATAATTTTTTAAACCATTTTTGAATTTATTAGGCATTTATTTGTTTAAGATGGTTATTTGTACAAAAATAAATATATAAACTTACTTTTATTTAAAAATACCAAAAATAATGTAAACACATTTTATTTTCATTTCTTATTTTGTTTTATCTTCTTAAAATATTTTATATGAAATATACTTTTTTTTATAAATATTAAATATTAATTTTGTATATATAATACATATTTAGAAAATAATACAAATATATATATATATATATATATATATATATATATATATATATATATATATATATATATATATATATATATATATATATATATATATATATATATATATATATATATATATATATATATATATATATATATATATATATATATATATATATATATATATATATATATATATATATATATATATATATATATATATATATATATATATATATATATATATATATATATATATATATATATATATATATATATATATATATATATATATATATATATATATATATATATATATATATATATATATATATATATATATATATATATATATATATATATATATATATATATATTTATTAGAATATTTAGTAAATAATACAAAAATACATACATTTTTCTTTTATTAATATTTGACCTCAAAAAATACCTTTTTATAAATATACTTCATTTTTATTTTAGTTTGTACATAATTATTAAATATTTGTATATATTATATAATTAATACTTTTACTTAATAAATTAGGGTTTTACCCTAAACATACATAAAAAATCCAAAAAAATAATACTTTTTATTTTGTTTATTTGACATATAAAAATATCTTTTTTTCCTACACATAAAAACACTTTTTGCATCTTGCATATTTATTTATTTCTATTTAATTTGTGCAATTAAATATCTTGTAAATAATTCAATTGATGTAATAGCTAGGTTTAAATTCCTTGCCAAATCCCCCCATTTGAACATTTGTACCCCCCTTCCCATATTGTGTTGTAATAGTTTAGAACTTTACTTTTCGCACTTTAATGCTTTCTAATTATACCATGCTAGAATTAGGGTTTGTATGCAAATAAAAAGAACAAAAATAGTTTGACCTAATTTCAAGATAATCAAGCATGAAAATGGACAACACATATCACACTTGCACCCCTAGGGTATTCCACTTGTTGCCTTCAATAATGGGTCATATTGCATGTTAGGTCTCTTTGGGCAAAACAAACAAACAATCAAATGATCATAGTCCCTCGATGACGCTTTCGAAAAGTTGCCTAAAAAATGATCAAGTCCCTTAAAGGAAAATTTCCCAAAGATACTTGGCACCATTGCAATTATGGTCTAAACGATGACCCGCGCCCGTCCCTTTCACATCCTAACACAAGATTGTCCACCAAATGCAATGGTGGAACAAAATTGTTAAAAGGGTTAAAACATAGCAAAAATCTTTGAGAACTTTAGGGTAGATAGCTCTTAAGTACTTGCCAACTTGCAAAACAAAAACACTTGCCTATTTTTCAAACCACACTTCACAAACACTTTCAAAACAAACTTTCAAAAAAACCTTGAAACATCTTTTCAAAAAGACAAACACCTTTTGTAAAACATTCGAGTAAAGAATTGTTACAAGGGTAGCCTAGACAAGGCATCTTTTTCAAAACATTTTCAAAACCACACACAAAGCACCATTTCAAACAATTGAAAACCAAGGCAAGTTGATCTAAGCAAGTACCTAAGAGCCCATGGATAACCATGAATAGAAAGGGTGCTAATACCTTCCCTTTCTATAATCTACTCCCCGAACCCAAGAAAATATCTCAAAGGTTTTTGCTGTGCTTTTTAAACCTTTCCTTAGGATAAAATAAAAAGTCGGTGGCGACTCTTGCTCAACCGAAATATTTGCGAAAACAAACGCAAAACCACAGTCAGTTCTCCCACCGTACCACAGAACTGGCGACTCTGCTGGGGATAATTTTAAAAGTGGAGTAACCTTAGGGCTTAGATCACACTCTTGCATGACTAATTGTTTGATTTGATTGCTTTATATTTTGGCTCTCTTGTTTGGGTTTGCAATCCTACACCCGGATTTTGGGAAACATTCATAGATAGCAATACGTTGTGGAAACTGTGCGGGGTATACCGACACGGTCAAAGCAATAGCTATATTAGTGCGACATATTTGTGAGTACCGGTAACCCTTGAGTTCAATCAAGGAGAGTACGGGGCCGCTGAGTGATGTCACTAAGCACTAATGACATAGAACCTTACTTGACCATCTTGGCCTTCTATTAGGGGTAGTGAGATGACCGGCTTTGGTGCAGTCCGAAGTTCGTAGATACTCGATACTACACTCATTGAGGGTTGTTTTCTTGGAATATTTTGGTCGCTAGTTAAGTGGCTAAACCAAAACAATGAACAATGAAAACAATCCAGTGATATTGAGCTCCTTAGAACCCGGTTACTATTTATAGGACAGGTTTTTAAGCCAACTACACTCAAGAGGGTACTTACCTATGAAACCCCATGCAAGCCTGAAACTAGGGTTTGGTGTGATTTGCTTGTACATATGTTTGTGCATACATCATAAACATCATAAAGCATCATATGCATTCACTAACCATTTCAAGGGTTCGGATCTTCATCTTTGTTCTTGTTTTGTCGGTCATGGAAATTCCTCGCAGAAAAACCATCCAAGTCAACCTTGTGAGAATCTCTCCTCAACTCAAGGAGTTCACCTCAAGAATTCCGGAAAGCTCATCCTTCAGTGAAAGACATGGTAGACTGCTCAGTTTAGTCAACACCAACATTGAAGAAGACATGATGAAAGTGCTATTTCAGTTCTTTGACCCTCTTCACCACTGTTTCACTTTCCCTGATTACCAGTTGGTACCCACTTTGGAGGAGTTTTCTCAACTCCTAAGAATCCCTATCCTTAATCAACTACCCTTCAACGGTACGGAAAAGGAACCAAAGCCGGAAGATGTTGCTCGAGCATTACATCTACAACCATCTGACATCAAGGGGCATTGGGAAACCAGAAGCGGCGTCAAAGGATTCTTAGCAAAATTCTTGTTTGAGAAGGCACAAGAATGTTGGAATTCATTGGACCTTCAAGCCTTTGAATAAATTGTGGCACTCCTTATCTATGGGTTGGTCTTGTTCCCAAACTCTGACCAATTGATAGATGTCAACGCCGTCAAAATCTTCTTGTCTAGAAATCCAATACCAACATTGCTTGGGGACATCCTTCACTCATTTTACACACGAACAATGAGACAGAGGGGTGTTCTCATGTGTTGTACTCCTCTCCTTGCAAGGTGGTTTATTTCGCACCTTCCACAATCTGTCTTGAAGAATGACCAAGGCTCAAGGTGGTCCCAACGGTTGATAACTCTTACTCACTCTGATGTACATTGGTGTTCTCGGTCCAAAGAAAATGTCATCATCGTCGATCGTTGTGGAGAGTTTCCTAATGTTCCTTTACTTGGAATCAGAGGAGGTATCACCTACAACCCTTGCCTAGCTTTGAGGCAATTTGGATATGCACGGAGGGATGGTCCTCACGACATGTTGATTCCTGACCTAGTTTTTGACTTCGACAACGATGCGCAAGGACTTTGCCAAAGATTCATCAGAGCTTGGGGGAGGCCCAACAAGGTTGATAGCAAGACTCTGGGACACAAGAACTCCATCCCTCTTGAGCCTTATCTCAAGTGGGTACGAGCCCGAGCCCAAAGTCTAATGATGCCTTATCCTCATGTACTCCCTGTGATTAAAGAGCCCGTCAAGGAAGGAGAGGTTCCCTACACCATCCTACATCCTGACATGCCTACATCGTGGGAGGAAATGCAGAAAAGTTGGATTCAGCTCAAAGAGGAACGGAACACTTTTGAAGCTAGCTTCTACGCCAGTGAGAAGAAGGTTCTAGAGCTTACCCGCCGACTCCATGAGCAAGAGGCCCTCAACACCTTCATTGCGCCAAAGACGATGCACAACGTCTTTTTGCCTTGAGAAGTTATTTTTGTAATATTTGGCCCATGGGGCATTTATGTACTAACAAATTTCTCCTTATTAATATGACGTGCGTTCCTTTTTATCTACAACAATTTTGAATGTTCCAAATCCTTGAATGCATTGCATACATAAGCATATCATTAATCATGTGCATAAGCAGGTCTCACTCCAGGTTTCCTCATCTGTCTGCTGTTTATTTCAGTAGGATGGATCTCGAGCAAACAGTCAAAGACCTGCAAACTCAAAATGCACAGTTCCAGCAACTCCTGATGACCTTGGCTAAGGGTCAGGAGGATCTCAAGACCTTGCTGGGGAATAAAGACCCAGTGAAAAAGAAGAAAAAGAGACTCGGGGTGGCTACTTTAGGGAGAAGATTTGAAGGAGAGGCCAGGAGAGTGCTTGAATTTCCTCCTACTTCTGATGAAGGGACCAGTAAAGGAGGTGGAGCTGCGGTACCTTCCGAGTCCGATATGGAAGAAGAGGAGGTCGAAGAGGATGAAGACTACTCTGATCAACAATACCCTCCGGCTGATGATAAATACAAAGGTTTAGAAGACAGGTTGGTCGCCATGGAGCTACAAAGAGTACCGGGTTTGGATTTTGAAGACTTGGGTTTGGTTGTCGGGATTGTAATTCCCCCAAAGTTCAAGGTGCCAGTTTTTGTGAGGTATGATGGGCTGTCCTGTCCAAAAATGCATCTCAGGTCCTACGTAAGAAAGATCCAACCCTATACGGCAGATAAAAACCTTTGGATCCATTTCTTTCAAGACAGCCTTTCTGGGGCTCAACTGGAGTGGTTTTATCAGCTAGAAGGAACCAGCGTCCGAAACTGGGAAGACTTGGCCACCGCCTTCTACAAACAATATCAGTACAATTCTGACCTTGCTCCTACTCGTACCCAACTTCAGGGTATGTCACTAGGAACAGGCGAAGGATTCAAAGAATATGCACAAAAATGGAGGGATTTGGCTGGCAGGGTGCAGCCTCCTTTAACCGACCGTGAACTTGTTGATATGTTTCTAGGGACCCTATCTGGGCCATTTTTCAATCATCTGATTGGTAACTCTTCCGCGGGGTTTACCGATTTGATCTTAACAGGGGAAAGAATAGAAGCTGGCATCAAGTCAGGAAAGATTCAGAAAGGTGTTGCTGTAAGTGTTGAGAATAAGCCTTTTAAGAAGGAAACAACTGTAGTATACTCCCAGAGAAGAGCAGGGAAGACTGAGCGCCGGCCAACTGTGGGGGCCGTAATGATTCAAAATCCGTCAAGTGAGCAGCCTCGCTATAACCAGTCCAGACCAAATCAGCAACGGGTGGAACGGCCACAACGGCAGTTCACCCGCATTAATATGACTCCAGCACAAGTACTTCCCCATCTGTTGAAATTGAATCTCGCCACTATCAAAGAGGCACCAAAGAATGTGAATACGTCCTCTCCGCATTATCATCCTAATGCTAAATGCGCCTACCATTCTGACAATGTCGGGCACGACACCAATGATTGTTGGGCACTCAAGCATAAAATCCAAGACCTGATAGAGGCGAAGGAGGTGGAGTTCGACGCTCCGGAGAAGCCTAATGTGATATCTGCTCCCATGCTGAAGAACGGCCGAAATGTCAATGCAATTGAAGAAGATTTGTATGTTGCTGATGTCAATGATCTGATAACTCCATTGTTAACCATCAAGTTGAATCTGTTAAGGGCCGGGATCTTCCCGGGATGTAAAGAAGACTGCTATTGTTGTTACTCTCTGCCGTTTGATTTTCCGTTACTGAAGAAAGGCATCCAAGGCCTAATGGACAGTCGACAAATTTTGTTTGAAAAAGTTCCTGCTGTTCCAACCCATACTGAAGATGTCTCAATCATAACCATTCACGCCAATCTTTCCAAGGCCGTCAGAAAGCCTGTTAAGATTACACCAGCTACGAAATATGTTCCTTTGAAGATAACAATGCCAGGGCATGTCCCCTATGTTTCTGAGAAGTCAATACCATGGAACTATGGCGGTGACGTCTACTACCATGGTATTAAACATATCGAGATAAGTGAAGAAAGTTCGGATGATGAAGAAGCCAGCATTGGAAATATTGCAGGCACGAGCAAAATCACCCGGAGCGGGAGAATATTTTCTCCAGAGATTGCCCCTCCAAGAGCAATCTTTGGACCCTCATCTGCCGACAAGGTCATCCCTGCACCAATAAAACTCTCCGCTAGAACCCCTTTTATTGAAGATGTTGTTGTTCCTAGTATTGTCCCTCCTACCACTGCTGATAAAGGTAAGGGAATCCAAGATGAGCTCGTCAGGACGAGGGCTCAACCCTTGGTCATCTCGGAAACCTCCAAGATTAAGGAAATGTATGAGATCTTGAAGATAATCAAAAGGAGTGATTACGATGTGGTAGAACAGCTGGGGCAAACCCCCTCAAAGATCTCCATGCTGGCACTACTACTCTGCTCAGAAGCGCACGCTAAAGCTCTGATAAAATTCCTGAAGGCAGCCCATGTGCCCCAGGAAACCTCTGCAGATCAATTCCAAAATTGCGTGGCTAGCCTTACTGCGGACAATGGATTAGGTTTCTCTGATGCCGACCTAACTCCTAAAGGTAGAAACCATAATGATGCTTTGCACATTTCAGTCGAGTGCCAAGGAACTACTCTCGCACATGTCTTGGTCGACACTGGTTCGTCGCTGAATGTACTGCCTAAGAAGGCCTTGGACCGACTAGATTGTGAGGGGTTGGAGTTGAAATCGAGTGATATTGTTGTCAGAGCTTTTGATGGTTCGAAGAGAATGGTCCATGGGGAGGTTGAAATTCCCATCAAGATAGGCACTGAGGTGTTTAAGTCTACTTTCTATGTGATGGACATCCGTCCATCTTACTCTTACTTGTTGGGTAGGCCTTGGATACACCATGCTGGGGCAGTCACCTCCTCCTTACATCAGATGTTGAAGTATCCTGTCAAGGGGAAGATCATTACCGTCCATGGTGAAGAGGAGTACATGATCAGCCACTTGAACTCATTCTGATATGTGGAGGTAGAGGGGGAGTTCATTGAGACGCCTTTTCAGCATTTCGAAGAAGTCCTTCCTGAAATAGCAGTAGCAAAGTTGGCAGCTGAGGCACCGAGGCAGATGGCCAGGATGGCATCTCTGGAGGACGCAAAGGCCGCAATAAAGGAGGGGAAGAATTCAGCATGGGGGTAGTTGCCTGATATTCCACATAAGACAGACAAATTTGGATTAGGGTTCACTACCGCGGGCCAAAAAGCTATGCGCCGTTCAAAGATTGAAAGAGCGCCAGTCAAAATTTCTCCCTACGGAATCAACGCTTTGGAGGATGAAGACAAAGAGAGCAACATCGAGGAGTGGATTTACCCAACTGTCAAAGGAGGATTGTGCAACTGGGAGGCAAAAGACTTTGTCCCCATCACTTTTATTCATCAGTAATTTATCTGTCAAACATTTCCTATTTGGTCTGTAATATTTGTTTCTAAACAATCCGCACACTACCTTTTCACCTCATGCCTTGCCCGGGGCATGTAGGTCCATTTGTAAGGGTTTTGATTATTTTTCATATCCATATGCCATGTTTAATGATTCATTGGACGTTTTTCATTTGATAAACTGCTTGTGTTTATTTTCTTTCCTTTTGCATTTTTTGTTTAAGGATGGCTATCCCTTACACACACCCACGCTCACAAATGCAGGTACCCATCCACTCCGGATTCCATGGGTGACTATTCTGCTATATCCTTCAATAACTCTGAAGATCTGGTCAATCAAGCCGAGCATGAAGATGACGAAGGTCGTGAAGTACTAGGGGAACTAGCCAGACTTCTACAGCAAGAGGAAAGGGCCATCTTACCGCACGAAGAGTCATTGGAAACTATCAACTTAGGGACCGAGGAAGACGGGAAGGAGGTGCAAGTGGGTGCCAATCTGGAATCAAGTGTCAAGGAGCGCTGGATACAGTTGTTAAATGAGTATGTTGAAATCTTCGGTTGGTCTTATGAAGACATGCCGGGTTTAGACACAGACATCGTGGTCCACCGTCTCCCCACAAGAGAGGATTGTCCACCGATCAATCAAAAAGTCCGCCGAATGAGGCCTGACATGTCTGAAAAGATCAAAGCAGAAGTGATGAAGCAATTCGACGCTGGCTTTCTGGATGTTACGTCCTATCCTCAATGGGTCGCTAACATCGTGCCAGTGCCTAAGAAAGATGGCAAAGTCAGGATGTGTGTGGACTACCGGGATTTGAATAGGGCCAGCCCTAAAGATGATTTTCCACTTCCACACATTGACATTTTGATCGATAATACAGCTCAGCACAAAGTATTTTCCTTCATGGATGGATTCTTGGGCTACAATCAAATCAAAATGGCCCCCGAGGATATGGAGAAAACAACTTTTGTCACACAATGGGGCACTTTCTGTTACAAGGTGATGTCATTCGGGCTGAAGAACGCTGGGGCAACTTATCAACGCGCCATGGTAGCTTTGTTTCATGATATGATACATCATGAGATTTAAGTTTACGTAGACGATATGATAGCTCGGTCACAAACAGAGGAGGAGCACCTTGAACATCTAGAAAAGCTGTTTGCCAGGTTGAAAGAATACAAACTCAGGCTGAATCCAAGTAAGTGAACTTTCGGAGTTAGGTCTGGTAAACTTCTAGGATTCATTGTAAGCAACAAAGGTATTGAAGTTGATCCAGCAAAAGTGAAAGCAATACAAGAGATGCCTGCTCCCCGTACTGAAAAGGAGGTTAGAGGGTTCTTGGGGCGCTTGAACTATATTGCCAGATTCATCTCTCATCTGACTTCTACCTGTGAGCCAATTTTCAAACTCTTGAAGAAAGATCAGGTAGTCGAATGGAACGACGATTGCCAAGCTTCTTTTGATAAAATCAAGGAGTATTTGCTAGAACCTCCTATTCTGATGCCACCCGTCGAAGGAAGACCATTGATCATGTATCTGACCGTCTTGGATAACTCAATGGGGTGTGTTTTGGGCCAGCATGACGAGTCTGGTCGAAAAGAGCATGTTATTTATTACCTTAGCAAAAAGTTTACCGACTGTGAGACTCGCTACTCACTGCTCGAGAAAACTTGTTGCGCTTTGGTATGGGCTGCTCGCCGACTAAGACAGTATATGTTGACTCATACTACCTTGTTGATTTCCAAAATGGATCCTATCAAGTATATCTTCGAAAAGCCTGCTTTATCTGGAAGGATAGCCAGATGGCAAATGATCCTGACTGAGTATGACATCCAGTACACCACTCAAAAAGCTATAAAAGGGAGTGTACTAGCTGACCATCTGGCTCATCAAGCTATCGAAGATTATCAACCCATGAGATTTGACTTCCCAGACGAGGACATCATGAATTTGGACAACATTGAAAGTAACGGACCGTATGACGGACCCGAAAAGGGATCCCGATGGACCCTGTACTTTGATGGTGCTTCAAATGCACTTGGAAACGGTATCGGCGCAGTACTCATTTCTCCGGAAGGTTGTCACACACCTTTCACGGCCCGACTTTGCTTCAGCTGCACAAACAACATGGCTGAGTATGAAGCTTGCATCTTTGGTCTCAAGGCTGCTATAGACTTGGGGATCAAATCTTTGATCGTATTTGGGGACTCGGCTTTGGTTATCAGTCAAATCAAAGGAGAGTGGGATACCAAGCATCCTAATCTTATCCCATACAAAGAACATGTCCTGACATTGTTGCCTCATTTCGAGCAAATTACCTTCGAGCAATTCCCGCGAGAGGAAAATCAGCTAGCAGATGCTCTAGCCACAATGTCCTCCATGTTTAAACTCAACTGGGATAACGAGGCTCCCCAAATCACCATCGAGCGAATGGATGAACCTGCGCATTGTCACGAGATTAATACCGAAGAAGTAGTGGAACAGCCTTGGTTCCATGAAATCAAAAGGTATCTCGAGACTAGAGATTATCCCGAAGGAGCTTCCGTAAATGACAAGAAGTTCTTAAGGAAATTCGCTGCCAAATTCTTCCTGAGCAACGGCATCCTTTACAAACGAAGCCATGATTGTGTATTACTCTGATGCATAGACAAAGCTGAAGCAGAGTTGATCATGACTGAGATACACAGCGGCACATTTGGCACTCACTTGAGCGGGCATACAATGGCTAAGAAGATCCTAAGGGCAGGCTATTACTGGTCTACCATGGAAGCTGACTGCCATCAACATTCCCGTACTTGCCACAAATGTCAAGTCTACGCTGACAAAGTTCATATCCCTCCGGTTCTTCTCAACATTCTGACTGCTCCTTGGCCATTTGCAATGTGGGGCATTGACATGATTGGAGAGATCAAGCCCACGGCTTCCAACGGACATCGTTTCATCCTGGTTGCCATTGACTATTTCACCAAGTGGGTCGAAGCAGCTTCCTTCGCCTCTGTTACTAAAAATGTGGTTGCCCGCTTCATCAAGCAAAATCTCATATGTCGATATGGTGTTCCAGACAGGATCATCACAGACAACGGTACAAATCTGAATAACACGATGATCACCGCTTTGTGCGAACAGTTCAAGATTTATCATCACAATTCATATCCCTATCGGCCGAAGATGAACGGTGCTGTTGAAGCTGCGAACAAAAACATTAAGAAGATCATTCAGAAAATGACAGTCACTTACAAAGACTGGCATGAGATGTTACCGTTTGCTCTACATGGATACCGTACGACGGCACGTACTTCAACCGGGGCAACCCCATTTTCGTTGGTATATGGCATGGAAGCTGTCCTGCCTATGGAAGTTCAGATTCCTTCTCTAAGGATTATGAAGGACGCAGGTTTGAATGAAGATGATTGGATGCAGACCCGACTTGATCAACTCAATTTGATCGACGAGAAGCGACTCGCTGCTATATGCCATGGTCAGACGTATCAAAAACGGATGATCAAGGCCTTCAATAAGAAAGTCAGACGTCAAGTGTATCAAGTCGGAGATCTCGTAATCAAGCGGATTATCTTTCCGCAGAGTGATCCCAGGGGCAAATGGACTCCTACATATGAAGGACCATTTGCGATCAAGAGCATATTTTCTGGTGGTGCAATGATTCTAACCACCATGGACGGCGACGATTTTCCGCACCCTGCGAATGCAGACATAGTCAAAAGATACTACGCATAAAATAACCCGACAAGTCGAAAACCCGAAAGGGCGGCTTGGGCAAAAATGGGCATCCCGATGAACCGAAAACCCGAAAGGGCGGTTCAGGCAAAAATTAGGGATAAAAACAAAAAATCTGTACACCCGGCAAGTTGAAAACCCGAAAGGGCGGCTTGGGCAAAAAGGGGTTTCCCGGTGGATCGAAAACCCGAAAGGGCGATTCAGGCAAAAGTTAGGGAATTAAAAGCGTATGACTATGTCTCGTCGGATCACTTTAAAGATAATCTCTTCATCAGCCAGTTCTAGGTTTCTGATCACTCCAGTCATCGGCAAACGAAGCATTGAATGGACAGATATTCAGAGTTGGGAAGGCTATAGCGGAATGGAATCCCATGGAATTATTTCACATAGCCATCTTTATTTTGTATAAATCTTTCAATATTTACGACAAAATCCTCTTACTAGGATGATTGTCTCCTTTGTACAAATATACTCATAGAAAGTCAATACAAATACTTTTCCCAGAAATTTGTGTCATTTCCTTTTTCTTTTCTCTTGCACTATTTGTTATTTTGAGAAACGTCCAATGTTTTGTTAAATAGGCATATGCATTTGAACATAATCATTTCCTTATGAATCAAGAAAGAGGATTGCTGATAGGTTAAAGGTACAGTTGGATATCTTGATACCCTTTCAAAAGGATCCCCAGGAGATTTGGAATCCATATCCCCGGCAAGTCTTGAAGCTTATCCCCAGTAGATTCTGGAAGCTTATCCCTTACAGAGTACGGACATCTCTCCCGAGCTTTATTTAAAGTTATTCCCCACAAGGGCTTATAACTGGGTTATCCTCAGCTAATTACAATCCCCAGAGGAGTTTATTTTTGTTATCCCCAGCCAGAGAATCCTCCAGAACCCAATTCCCCTCAGAGTTTAAGTTTCAGTATCCCCAGCAGAGCTGAAACTTCAAACTATCAATCCCCAGCAGAGCCAGACTAGTGAACCTTTTCCCCACAGAAATGCTTCTCACTAGACTAGAGATTCTCAGTCTTACTTCCCCCAGCATGGGTCTACCAGGTTCTAAAATCCCCAGTAGACATCATCAGAAATTCTCTTACCCTACAAGTCACCAAGGAAATTCCAAGTCCCCGCAAGTGGTTCCAAGGCCCCCCAACAATTGAAGGTCTGGTATTCCCCCAAGCAAATCTGAAGACTTTCAGTTGTCAATTCCTCATTGTATTCTCCGGTGAAGATCTCCTCAAGACAGGAATTCCCCAGAAGATTGGTATACAACCCAAGCTCCTTATTCTCCAGCAACAACCAGGAATTATTCTTCCCGGGAGCAGTCAAGAGGCTCTTATCTTCAGCCATCTCGGATTCATCTATCCTTTGCAAGACAGCTCTTCAGCTTACATGCGCATCCATTTACATTCATATCATATAACATACATTGTATCATGCATCATGACATTGCATATAATTAACCCTTTGCCTTTGCAGGTAAGATCAGTCGATAGACAAAAATCATTATCTTCCGAGATTCTTTCCAGGAATAGTTCAGATATGACCCAGACATGGCAATATTCTGATGCTTATTCCAGATTCATCCAGATGCAGTTTTACGCGAGCTCATTAGCAGGAAACCCTACACCGGTTCCTCCTCAAACTTCAAGATTTCTGAAAACAGTTCATGGGTTCTCCAAGTAACGGATGTTGACCTATCACTTGTTCAGTTTCTTCTCAAGACTTCGGAAAACAGTCTATGGATTCTTCCCAACAACGGATGTTAATCTATCGTTTGTTCAGATGCAACTTTTGAAAACAGTTTACGGACGCTTCCCAACAACGGATGCTGCTCTATTGCTTATTCAACTTCAAGATTTCTGAAAACAGTTCACGGGTTCTCCAAGTAACGGATGTTAGCCTATCACTTGTTCAGATTCTTCTCAAGACTTCTGAAAACAGTCTATGGATTCTTCCCAACAACGGATGTTAATCTATCGCTTGTTCAGATGCAACTTTTGAAAACAGTTTACGGACGCTTCCCAACAACGAATGCTGCTCTATTGCTTATTCAACTTCAAGATTTCTGAAAACAGTTCACGGGTTCTCCAAGTAACGGATGTTAGCCTATCACTTGTTCAGATTCTTCTCAAGACTTCTGAAAACAGTTTATGGATTCTTCCCAACAACGGGTGTTAATCTATCACTTGTTCAGATGCAACCTTTTGAAAATAGTTTACGGACGCTTCCCAACAACGGATGTTGCTCTATTGCTTATTCAACTTCAATATTTCTGAAAATAGTTCACGGGTTCTCCAAGTAACGGATGTTAACCTATCACTTGTTCAGTTTCTTCTTCAAGATTTCTGAAAACAGTTCATGGGTTCTCCAAGTAATGGATGTTAACCTATCACTTGTTCAGTTTCTTCTCAAGACTTCTGAAAGCAGCTTATGGATTCTTCCCAACAACGGATGTTAATATATCACTTGTTCAGATGCAACCTTTTGAAAACAGTTTACGGATGCTTCCCAACAACGGATGCTGCTCTATTGCTTATTCAACTTCAAGATTTCTGAAAATAGTTCACGGGTTCTCCAAGTAACGGATGTTAACCTATCACTTGTTCAGTTTCTTCTTCAAGATTTCTGAAAACAGTTCACGGGTTCTCCAAGTAACGGATGTTAACCTATCACTTGTTCAGTTTCTTCTCAAGACTTCTGAAAGCAGCTTATGGACTCTTCCCAACAACGGATGTTAACCTATCGCTTGTTCAGACTCTTCTCAACCTCTGAAAACAGTTTACGGATGCCTCCAGATACGGATGTCAATCTATTGCTTATTCAGACCCCAGTTCAAAGATGGTCCTAAACATGGACACCTTTCTGATACTCTTTCCAGATGGCATCTTTAAGCCCATCCCCGACAAGTTTCTGTCACTCTTTCAGATGGCATCGTTAAGCCCATCTCCAAATTGCATCTCTAAGCCCATTCCCGCATCCATTGCTTTGACGAGTGCAAATTTAAGGGCACTCTAGTGTCCAATCTCCTTTTACCCTCGAGTCACGAAAGGCAAACTTGCCAATCTAACTCTTCAGGTTCAAGAAGATTGAACAGGGGCAACTGTTGTACCCCAAAATTTTCCCTCCCATTTCTCCATGATTTCTCATCACAAAGCCCTTGGAGCTCAAGATCCAGTTAGGGTTTCATCTGCTCAAGATTTCTCCTTGCACTGTTGACCCAAATTAGGGTTTGTGTTTGCACAAGGATGTCTTGACCAAAAATGCCTAAGATGACTTTCATGCTTCATATTGGACTCCCAAGTTTATCCATACCAAGTTTCAAGTCTTGATTCCAAACTTTGCCCAGTCAACTGGACAGTTGACCTAGAAATCAGCTGTATTGGGGAAAAAATCAACTGTGGCCAATTGACAGTCAAATCTCATGAAAATTGACCCACATCAACATTATGAACTCACATGGACCATTTGATCAAGTTTGGATCACAATTCCACAAGAAATTTGATCAGATCATCAAAAGGGCAAAATGGTCATTTTTAGGGTTTTGACTGCACAAAGGCAATTTTTGACTGTTTGACCTAGCCAATGGCAAACCAAGCTCACATATGGACTCAAGGACCCCATGGAATTGTCTTGACATGCTCAACAAGTTCAAAAGATCCCAAATACACAAGATTGACAGTTGAATTTCCCAGTCAATTGATCAATTTTGACTGTATACTGAAAAGTCAAACTTTGACTTTTTGGTCAAAATCAAGAGTCAAGATTCATTTTTCATCAAAACATGTCAAATCATGAAACTTGTTCATCAATAAATCCAAAATTGCAAATTAGGGTTTGAAATGAAGATTTTTCATAACTTAGAATTTTTCTAAGTTATGAAAAACCCTAATTTTTTCCTAACTTTGCCCCACTTTCTCACCAAGATTCATTTGGATTCAAGCAAAAGTCAAAACATGAAAGTTGTATCCTATTTCATAATATACAACTTTGATTCACAAAGTTTTCCCAAAAGAGGCTTGTAGCTCAAGTTATAATTTTTGGAACAAGGGTACTAAACCATTCTTAACTTAGAGAATATTTGACCTATTTTAGGCAAGGTTTTTACCTAACTTCAAGACCATTTTTCACATACTTCCACTTGTAATTTCAATTTGCATTTCAAAGATGGATTGTAGTACACATTCCAAGCTTTCCAAAATGTCCAAGAACTCATCAAACAACCTCATGGTTTGAGAGAATCGAATTTTGCAATATGGGAAAAACTCACTTTTGTTATGACCAATTTCCATGTTCATACACTTAGGCAATTCTCAAATCAGCATGCATCTCTTGATTACAGGCCCTAAATCCTTTTTACACTCATAAATTTAATGCAAACTCTTTATGCCAAGACCATATTTTTTGTGCTCAAGCATTGCATAGTGGTTTAATCCCAAAATAGATAAAGCACTTTAACCATTTTTGCAAAAGTGAGCTTTATGTCAAAATGCAAATCCAAGAAGTACAGATCAAATCTCTTTGGCACAAGTTTATGGACTAATTGCACTGATCAAGGCCAAGGTTTGCAGCACATTAGGGGGGCCTCTACCTGTCTAAAAACCAACTTGACCTTTTCTTGCTTAAGTGTGAAGAAACATAGCATTTTGTACACAACTCCCATTTCCTGTAAACCAGCCTTAAGCAAAGTTATCAAACACTTTCTAATCATCAAACCCAAGCTAGAACACGAGCAAACCAAGTCCCAAACACTCCCATTCACAAAATCACCATTGAACTGCACAAAAACAGGGTTTGCTGTAGATTGAATCCCACAACTCATTTCCATCGTGCATCTTGGCCAAAACCAGTTCAAACACTTTCCTTACCATCAATCCAAACTGTCCAAAGCATTAGAAGTGGACTGTAACTCCTCTAACCAGTTTGGCCATTTTCATTTCTTCCTCTTGCAGGTGGACTTCTGCAGCTTGGTATAGAAGGTTTCAAAGCATACCAAGTATTGGAATAGCATCCTCACACTCCAAGGAAGCTATACAAATCATCATCTTGCCCTGAAAACTCCTCCATTGCCAGACACGATTCCAGTTGAACAGGTATATTCTTGAACTTCTAACTCTTAATGTAGGCATCATTAGCTCTAAGTTTGTGAATAAGGAGTGTTCTACTCATGCCCCTGAAACTGTACATACTTTTACTTTCCATTTATTTTGCCTGAGCTATGAGAATTTAAGGTCTGAATGTTGATAAAAACTTAGGTTAGGATTTGGGAATGATAAAATTCTCTCTCATTTTTTAGAGTTAGATCAAGTTTTTGGTATGTATGGATTCGTTGTTTGATGCTGAACATTTTTGATGTTGTGAGTTTTCATTAAAAAGCCAGGAATCAGGATGTTTGAATCATGTTGCAAACGCGCGTTTTTTTGAACAAGAACTGTCCAGAAGTTGAAGAAGATCCAAGTGGGTTGGGCCTGTTTTGATATTTCTTTTCACATCATGTTTTTGCTTTTACACCCCCTAGGCCCATTATGTTTATTTTCATGATTTTTTGACTTTTCTTTTTTCATTCTGACTTATTTATTTTTCCTCATGATATTAAAAATATAAAAATAATTTTTTAAACCATTTTTGAATTTATTAGGCATTTATTTGTTTAAGATGGTTATTTGTACATAAATAAATATATAAACTTACTTTTATTTAAAAATACCAAAAATAATGTAAACACATTTTATTTTCATTTTTTATTTTGTTTTATCTTCTTAAAATATTTTATATGAAATATACTTTTTTTATAAATATTAAATATTAATTTTGTATATATAATACATATTTAGAAAATAATACAAATATATATATATTTATTAGAATATTTAGTAAATAATACAAAAATACATACATTTTTCTTTTATTAATATTTGACCTCAAAAAATACCTTTTTATAAATATACTTCATTTTTATTTTAGTTTGTACATAATTATTAAATATTTGTATATATTATATAATTAATACTTTTACTTAATAAATTAGGGTTTTACCCTAAACATACATAAAAAATCCAAAAAAATAATACTTTTTATTTTGTTTATTTGACATGTAAAAATACCTTTTTTTTCTACACATAAAAACACTTTTTGCATCTTGCATATTTATTTATTTCTATTTAATTTGTGCAATTAAATATCTTGTAAATAATTCAATTGATGTAATAGCTAGGTTTAAATTCCTTTCCAAATCCCCCCATTTGAACATTTGTACCCCCCCTTCCCATATTGTGTTGTAATAGTTTAGAACTTTACTTTTCGCACTTTAATGCTTTCTAATTATACCATGCTAGAATTAGGGTTTGTATGCAAATAAAAAGAACAAAAATAGTTTGACCTAATTTCAAGATAATCAAGCATGAAAATGGACAACACATATCACACTTGCACCCCTAGGGTATTCCATTTGTTGCCTTCAATAATGGGCCATATTGCATGTTAGGTCTCTTTGGGCAAAACAAACAAACAATCAAATGATCATAGTCCCTCGATGACGCTTTCGAAAAGTTGCCTAAAAAATGATCAAGTCCCTTAAAGGAAAATTGCCCAAAGATACTTGGCACCATTACAATTATGGTCTAAACGATGACCCGCGCCCGTCCCTTTCACATCCTAACACAAGATTGTCCACCAAATGCAATGGTGGAACAAAATTGTTAAAAGGGTTAAAACATAGCAAAAATCTTTGAGAACTTTAGGGTAGATAGCTCTTAAGTACTTGCCAACTTGCAAAACAAAAACACTTGCCTATTTTTCAAACCACACTTCACAAACACTTTCAAAACAAACTTTCAAAAAAACCTTGAAACATCTTTTCAAAAAGACAAACACCTTTTGTAAAACATTCGAGTAAAGAATTGTTACAAGGGTAGCCTAGACAGGGCATCTTTTTCAAAACATTTTCAAAACCACACACAAAGCACCATTTCAAACAATTGAAAACCAAGGCAAGTTGATCTAAGCAAGTACCTAAGAGCCCATGGATAACCATGGATAGAAAGGGTGCTAATACCTTCCCTTTCTATAATCTACTCCCCGAACCCAAGAAAATATCTCAAAGGTTTTTGCTGTGCTTTTTAAACCTTTCCTTAGGATAAAATAAAAAGTCGGTGGCGACTCTTGCTCAACCGAAACATTTGCAAAAACAAACGCAAAACCACAGTCAGTTCTCCCACCGTACCACAGTGGCGTCGAGACAAACCTTTTGTACTTGTTGTCTAGCATTCCCACGATGACCGTTGGGAACAAAAATAGTTGTATTTATGTTTCGTATTCTACCCTCTAACGAATATTTTTTTTAGTTATAAAAGAAGGACTTGGAAGAATTTTAACTCGGCGAATCAGTTCTACAAAACTACCCCAAACCGCTGCACAAACTCTGTAGAGAAATTCTTAGTATAGTTTTGTAAATAAGCAATGAGCTTCTGTTTGTATCTTACTAGTCAACACTTTGTGTTGTTGTACTTAAACTTTGTGTAATATTCTTTTGTAGAAGCATCTTTATATACACACTTTGTAAATCAACGGTTGTTGATAGGTTCCTTGAGAGACTCTATGTAGTATGGATTCTCAAGAATACTTTGGTTGCGGTCATAGTGGATTTGCAACAAGGATCAACGGACTTATTGGGATTCCAATAAGGCTAGTCAGACTTATTATGGTCGTCTGTAATCTGGTTGATTATAGTGGATTAAATCCTTGTGTATAAGGCAAATCACCTTGTGGGGTGGACTGGAGTAACTTAGTTAACAGTGAACCAGGATAAAAATAATTGTGTTCATCTATCATTTATTCACTTTCTATCTTTGTGTTTGAGTTGAAAAAATATATTTAGTGCAACCCAATTAAAACCCCCATTTCTTGTGTTTCTCGCACCTTCACCCAACACATGTATCTAAAGAAGGAGTGGGGTTCCTATTCGAAAAGTACCTCTAACAACTTTAAATTATGGGTGAAGCTTCATGAAAAATTGATCTTATGTAATTGTGTTGTAGACCTCTGGAATAGTCGTGAGAGAAGTGTTCAGAACATCGAAATGTATAAGAACATATTGTTTTATGCACAAAGTTAGAAAACCAGAATAATATTCTTGAATAGATAAATTACCTTGTTTGTAATTTGATATCTCTTGCTCCAACTAATAATGCTTGACAACATTTCTTGGTTGTAAATAGCTTAAAATAGTTTCATATTTCTTAAGCAGTTGAAAATAAGCACAAATTATTAATTATTTGAGGATCAATAGTGCTGAGAATTCAAGTAATTATTTGAGAATCTTTTATTTTTCACGTATCTAATACAACTTTCTTTGTAGGTGCTTTAGACACATCTTCTAGGTGATTCCCTAATCCTTTTCCATTCACATAAATTTTTTATTGAAATTCTCAAGTTCAATAATTCTTACTCATAAAATGGACAGAAAAACAATTTCTTTCTTTTTCTGAATCCCTGATACAGATAAAACTTATTTTTTGTTTTTTTTTTAATTTACTTTTTTTCACGTGCAACACTATGTATATTTTTTTCTTTTCTAAAACCTGCAACAAATCGATAGATTTTTTCAAGAAAACCACGTTGTAATTGTAATTATCGAACCAAAAACCTTACTCTGCAAACGCCGAACAAGACTACAATTACCGAACAATAATCAACACTGAAATAGACTTACTCGCAAACCAGAATCGAAACAAAAAAATCAACCACAACCAAAAGAACAAGAATCAACGAAGATCGCATAAGCAAAATCACTAAAGATGGTAACCGTAAACTCAAAATCAAAAACAACTACAATGTTTCGATTACCATAGAAACTATTTCGAAACGAATATGAACTATAAGTGCAATTTCGAAAGTGACTTAGTAGGGTGTTTTCGTTCAGCCAAGATAACAAGGTTTCATAAGTTTGATCAAAAACCTTCTGGTATCATGTCACAAATTCTAGCATAAAACCTTTCTTCATTGTATTGCTTCTATTTATTACGACATGAGAATTTACATAATTGATTACAAAATATTTTATATTTGATTTTCAACTATATTCCATGAATGAAAAATAAATACAATTAAGGATGACCAATTCTTTCCTTAAATATTTGACTTTCTAATCTATACTGTGAATGGAGAATATATGTGAGTAAGGATAATCAAATTATTCCTTATTAACAAAAAGAAAGGAAATTTGGAGGAGAAAGGATTGCAGTTTGTGAAATGGGTATCGTGTTGGTGCACAAGGAAGATAAAAGGCAAAAGGAATATTTACTGATAGCTTCAAAAATAAGGATTTACAATGAATTACAATAACCTACTCCACTAGGCTATTTATACACACAAATTAAATCTAAAATATATCTTCTACAAAGATATAAGAAGATCTAAGATATATATCTTCTAACAAAGATATAAACAATCTAAAAGATATTCCTAAATATAAACTAATATCTAATTAAATCTAAATTAATTCTAACACCATCCCTTAATTTATATTTACCCAAAACTGAAAACACCAATTCTATCCCTTAAACCAAGAAATTGATCAGTTTTGATAGCCTTTGTCAGAATATCTGCCAGCTGCTTCTGAGTGCTACAGTGCACAACCTCTATTATTCCATTCTGAACTTGATTCCTCAGAAAATGATACTTGGTCTCAATATGCTTGCTTCTCCCACGCAACACTGGATTCTTGGCAAGATTGATTGCAGACTTGTTATCAATCATCAGCTTCAGAGGTTTATTTACCTCAATCTTCAAATCTTTCAGCAAGTTCAGAATCCACACAGCTTGACATGCAGTCAGAGCACATGTAATATATCCAGCTTCACAGGTTGACAGAGCAACAACAGGTTGCTTCTTGGAACACCAAGAAATAGAACCTCCCAGAAATTTGACTAAGTACCCAGAAGTACTTCTTCTATCAACTCTATCTCCGCACCAATCAGAATCAGAATAACTCAGAAGTTCTGATTCGATCTTTCTTCCAGACGGAAATAACACTCCATGTTTCAGAGTTCCCTTCACATACCTCAGAATCCTGACTGCAGCTTGGTAATGGGACCACTTTGGTTTGCTCATAAATCTGCTAACGATTCCAACTGTATAGAAAATATCAAGTCTGGTATTACACAAATACCTTAGAGAACCAACCATCTGTTTGAAGGTTGTAGCATCCACATCTTCTCCATCAGAATCAGAATCCAACTTCTGATTCGTATCAGCAGGTGTGACAACAACCTTGCAATTTTCTAGCTCAAATCTCTTCAGAAGCTCTAGTTCATACTTCATCTGATGTAAAATGATTCCTTTCTCAGAGTATATAAATTCCATCCCTAGAAAGAAACTCATTTTCCAAGATCTGTCATCTCAAACGCATTCATCAGAACTTTCTTGAACTCAACTATCTCTTGTTCAGAACTTCCTGGGAGTAATATGTCATCAATATACAAACAGACCAGAATCATATTACCTTATGAAGTGTGTTGAACATAAACACCATACTCCATCTCACACTTCTGAAACCCTTGTTCCTTGAAAAATGAATCAATCTTCAAGTTCCAAGCTCTGGGCGCTTGCTTCAATCTATACAATGCTTTGTGTAATTTGAACACCATCCCTTCCTGATTCTTTTTCTCAAATCCAGGAGGTTGTGAAACATACACCTCTTCTTGTAATGGACCATTCAGAAATGCAGATTTTACATCTAAATGCATCAGAGGCCAATTCCTGTTAGCAGATATTGCAATCACTAGTCTGATTATTTCATGTCTCGCTACAGGTGCAAACACTTCAAATTAATCCAGCCCAGGCTTCTGTAGGAAGCCTCTTGCTACTAATCTCGCTTTGTGTTTGCCAATTGATCCATCTTGCTTTAGCTTCTGCTTGAAAACCCATCTGACGCTGATGGCTTTCTTGCCTTTTGGAAGTTCTGTCAGCTTCCAAGTCTTGTTTCTCTCTATAGCATCAAGTTCTTCTTTCATGGCCTGTAACCAAACTTGGTGCTTAAGAGCCTCTTTCGTACTCACGGGTTCAGACTCTACTAACATTGCACACTGAATAACTTCTCCTTCAGAGTTTACTTCACTGTCTAGCAACATGTCAAACTCTGCAAATCTTCTTGGGATGCTTTTGACTCTTTGTTGCCTCTGAACTGGACCTTCAGAACTTTGGACACCAGAACTTTCCCCTTCAGAAGCACTTTCTTCAGCAATTGGACTTTCTCCAGAACTTTCCTCTTTAGAAGCACTTGCTTCAGAAATTGGACTTTCTCCAGAACCTTGACTGTCTTCAGAGTCTGGATCACCATCGAAGTCAGAGTCAGAATCATCTTCTCCTTCTGTATCTTCTTCAGAGTCAGAGTCTTTACTAGCTTAAGAAACATGTATTTCTGACCTTTCTTCAGAAGTTTTGTCATCAGAGTCGGGACGATACTTTTCCCAATTCCAAACTTCTGATTCCTCTACAATGATGTCTCTGTTGAACTCAACTTTGTTAGTTTCTAGACAAAGTTCAGAATAAGTACCTTCAAAAATACCACCTTCAAAAGTTGGAGCACCTCTGCGTTCAGAAGTTCCACTTTCAGAATCATGATCATCGTCAAAGGCTGAATTTCCTTCAGAAGCTCCTCCTTCAGAAGGTCCATCCTTAGAGTCATGATTTCCACCAGAAACTTGATCATCTTTAGAAGTTTGTCCTCCAGAACCTACATTTTGAGAGTTTTCTCTTCCAGAAGCATGATCACCACCAAATTCTGGATCATCATCCAAATTTGGATCAGAATCAGATTCACCATCTGACTCACCTTTAGAGTTTCCAGAGTCATCATCTTCTGACTCTTCTTCAAAAGTAGAATCTTCTTCAGACTCAGAATAACTTTCGGATTCTAACTTGTCTTTAGCTTCAGAGTCATCTTCTGACTCTAACTCGTCTTCAGAAACCTCAGATTCTAACTCATCTTCAAAAACATCAAAGTTGTCATCTGATTCTAACTCAGAGTCATATTCTGATTCTGACTCATACAAAATCACTCCTTCAGAATCAGAATATTCAGAGTCATATTCTTCTCCCCCTTCAGAATCAGAAAATGATAATTTCACTGGTTCCTCATCAGATTCATAAGCCATAAATAGCACAGGTTCATCATCTGAATCTCCTCTGGCTACATTTGCTTCTTCTGACTTCCTTTCTTTGTTTGACCAGCAATCTCTGGCATAATGACCAAAGTTCTTGCAACAGTAACACTGAACATTCTTCTTGTCAGACTTCTCCTTTCCCTTCTGGACATTCTTCTGCCTATCAGAATTTGAAGCTTCTGACTTTTGACCACCATTAGTTTTCTTCCTGGCTTCTGACCAAGTCAGCTTCTGATGCTTCTTACCAAAAGTTACCTTCAGAGCTTGTTGCTCTACTTCCCTCTCAGAAGTTCTTGCAGTCATACGCAACTCATGCGCCTCTAGACTACTTTGCAGCTCTTCAACACTCATGGTGCTCAGATCTTTGGAATGTTCAATTGCTACAACAATATAATCAAACTGATAAGTTAAAGATCTCAAGATCTTCTCAATAATTACTTGTTCAGACAGAGTTTCTCCACAAGCTTTCATCTCATTAGTAATCAGAATCACTCTAGAGATGTATTCAGAAACCTTCTCGTTGTCCTTCATGTTGAGATTCTCATATTGCTTTCTGAGAGACTGAAGCTTCACCTTCTTCACTGATGCGTCACCACCGTAACATCTGACCAGTGTGTCCCACGCAGCCTTTACTATTTCAGAATTAGCAATCTTCTCAAACACATTCACATCCACACATTGATGGATGTAGAACAACATTTTCTGATCTTTCTTCCTCAGCACCTTTTGTGCTATCTTCTGGTCCTCTGTTGCATCTGCTTCTAACAGATTATAACCATCAGTAACAAGTTCTAACACATCTTGAGAACCAAATAACACGCGCATCTGGATCTTCTGACGATTCCATTTTTTGCCATCAAATACTGGAAGCTTGGAATAAATATCGCCGTTTCCGTTCATCTTCTACCTTGTGTAATTTACGCAGAAACTCAATGAAAAATCAATGTTTCCCAAATTCCAGAGTTTCTAACCAGCAGCTCTAGATACCAATTATTGGTGCACAAGGAAGATAAAAGGCAAAAGGAATATTTACTGATAGCTTCAAAAATAAGGATTTACAATGAATTACAATAACCTACTCCACTAAGCTATTTATACACACAAATTAAATCTAAAATATATCTTCTATAAAGATTAAGAAGATCTAAGATATATATATCTTCTAACAAAGATATAAACAATCTAAAAGATATTCCTAAATATAAACTAATATCTAATTAAATCTAAATTAATTCTAACAATACGAAGACTTGTAAGCTTGGAAGGGGAAAATCGATTGGTAAAGTTTCTCAAAGAGTTAATGAAGGATTTGGAGTGAAGAACCATTGAGAAAGTTTAAGCAAAAATCTAATATTTCGTATTTATTAAGAAAGTTTAAATTTTTGTGTCTTTTTTGAAATATATTTTATAGAAAGATGTGAAAATAATTTTGATTGGTTGTTGTTTATGAAAAAATATGAGAGAAACTAAATTAAACGTAATTTTCATTTAATTTTACCTTGGAAAAGATGAACTTTTTAGAATTAAATGATGGGTTAAATAAGTTTTTGGTCTCTCTAAATATCTCAAATTTCATTTTTAGTCTCTCTAAATTTTTTCTTCAAAGAATGATCCTCCTAAAAAATTAAATTTCAACTTTTGGTCCCTCCTGACAAAATCTTAACTATAATGGTCTCTAATTTCTTCGCTAAATGAAAACTGTCGCTAAAACTGTCGCCTAGTTGTAAAAACCGTTGCTAAATTGCAGGGGGGGCAAAAGTTAAAATTTAATTTTTTTAGGAGAACCATTCTTTGAAGAAAAATTTTAGAGAGACTAAAAATGAAATTTGAGATATTTAGAGGGACCAAAAACTTATTTAACCCTAAAATAATTAAATGACATAAAGTTAATATTTTTTTCTTATAATTTGTTACAAAAAAATGAGTGTTTTTTTGCTTATAAACTGGTATGGATGTGTTAGACACACAAAATGCCTCATAGGAAAAGGCTAAGAAGCCTAGTAATTAGATATAATGAAAATAATAAAGGTGTTGTGAGTCAAAATGAAAATAAATCATAAGGCATTAAATCACTTCCTGAAACCTAGAAGACCAAGAATTTAATGACAAACAGATGACCATACAAGACAGATTTGAAACAAAAGAGTGGTCTCACATAATCCTCGACCCATGTGACTTTTCCTTAAACATCCCGCTCTTCAGCGCCTCATGCTTAGGAGGTTGTGCACATCACAAAAATTTGCAATGGTTGGAATTGGAGTCTTAGTGATGGTCGGATTAGGAGTCTGTTTGAGAACGTGGTTGGATTACCTGAATGAATTTTCCTTAAGCATCTCACCCCTCTAGACCTCATATTTGGAAGGTTGTGTACATCCCTAAAAATTGTAATGGTCAGAATTGAAATCTTTGCGATGGTCGGATTGAGAGTTTGGTTGAGTGACGTAGAAAAATTACCCGAATGACTTATCTTTTAAGTATTTTGTCTCTCGTGACCTCGTGCTTAGAGGATTGCGTACATCCTTGAAAAGTAATGTAAGTCTGATTATGGTTACAGCCAAATCAAGCACAAACCATTTTCGAGGTTTGGCGTGATGAAGGCCGCCCTTGGCAAGATATTCGTGGACAAACATTTATGAGAAATCATCAATGTGTTCGAACATGTCTCTCCCACGTAATAATTACTGAGTAAATGACTATGAATATCCATTAAAAATATTAATGACATTTAATGCTCTTGTCCTAGATCAAACGGTAGAAAATAGGTCATTATAACTCCTTCTAATTGGTATAGACATGTATAAGAGAAATTATTCATTAGTGTTATTGTGTGAACAAGTTATTTTTTAATGCTATAAACTAATATTTTCTTCATTCTTAAATATAAAAAAATATTTAAAAAATCTAGTGTATTTGATTTAAACATTAACGAAATTACAATTATTGGGATAACAAGGTTTACAAATTCTTATGGAGTCTTCACAATCCTCCAAAACAAATTTATCAAAATTAAATTAAAGGATCCCTATGAGAAACTTTTTTAAGAAAAGGGGTCTAATGCCCTCTTTTATGTCCCTAGATGTAGTAGGCAAATAGAAACCATTGATGATCATGTCTTTAGGAGTGTGTCGACCAACCAAATTTGTTTTGGCTTTGTGACATGTTGGACAAATTTGAAAACAATACCCATGAAACAATCCTAGGAATAATTTCTAGTACTTGGATAACAAAAAAACAAGAAGATTCATTAGGATAAGAATATTTTTTTCTATGATCCATAATCCATGCATGTGAGAGTGTTGGTAGAATTCTTTAAAAGAAAGATTTGAAAGATCTAGCGCACAAATTCTTGCATGCAAAAGCAATGAGCCCAAATGATCCATAGAAATTGCTAGCTCTCTAACATATGACATATAGTTGCCGGAGAAACCAGAGAACTTATATGTAATGAAGTAGCTCATTGTCTGGTCAGTTAACTGTGCTCAACCCAAGTTGTGTTTGGATGAATGAGCATTGTTCTGAGATTGTAACAAAATGCTATGGAGTGCATTATAAATTTTTGTATTGCATTAACATAGGCCCTATACCATTCACACACTCGAGAGTTTTGAAATGCATCAAGAAGACAGAATAATTGAAGTATATTACAAAACTTGATTATGGTAACCAAATAGTACTAACATTGTTACAATTGGAAAATAATTCATTAGAATTCTAATACAAGCAGAATGTATAACAAAAAAATGAAAGAAAATATTGATAATAGAAAGTTGCTATGGATGACAAGTAGCACAGTCTTTTTTTTTTCTTTTCTTTCCAATGCTATGTCAGAACAATACAATATTTGTGCAAGAACAATAATAATTGGAAAATCAATATAAACTAAACCAATAAAAGAACAACTTATATGTTTTTAATAGTTATTTGAGTAAATATGGTGTTCAAACATCGCTTACTCTTCCATGGCTTCCTCAGAAACCCTCTTGTCCTTGTACACATACCACTTTGCACAAGCCAAATATATAAACAAATTTATAACACTCAAGATAGCCAAAAGCCAGTAATAGTTGTAAAGCCTCCCTTGATTGAGATTATTAGCAATCCATGGCTTATCTGGACCTGTTATTTTATTGACTGTCGACACTAACAATGAGCTGAAGAAAAATCCTAGTGATCTCGAGCTTAAGAATAGTCCCATGCTCATAGTTTTCATTCCGTCTGGACATTCTCTGAGAAAGAAGTCGAGTAGTCCCATATACATGAAGGCTTCCCCGGATCCTACGATGCAAAATTGTGGCACCAACCAGAAAACACTTAGCCGGAACTTTCCAGATGGATTGATAAACAAAGCATGTGATTGCGCGAATGTTAATCGCTTTTTCTCAATAAGAGCGGCTGCTACCATAGATAAGATTGAAAGAACTAAACCAACTCCAGTGTGTTGTAAAGGGCTAAGCCCTTGTGGATTTTTAAGCACTTTTCTTGCAACAGGACTAATGAAATGGTCGTAAAAAGGGATGGTTAGGAGAATAGTTCCGATTAAGAAGGAGGTCATTGATGCAGCTGGGATTTGAAATGATTTTCCAATGCGACGATCCATGGTTGTTGCCTGTGATACTGAGAGTGTCATCATTTGAACTTGAACTGTCCAAAACACGACCGTTGAGGCCCATATAGGAAGCATTCTTAGTACCAATTTCACTTCCTCAACATCTGTTAAGGTAGAAAGATACCACTTATTTATCTTCATGATTCCACCAGCACTTCCAAAGTCCTTGATTGCAGCTTTATCCAAGAAGCTGCATGGAAAAATCTTTACATGACTTTACAACTTTGTAACTAACTACATTTCACTGTCACAGTATTATGAAACTTAAAAATGTTACCGAAACTGTTTGCTGTGTGGTAATCTCTGCTTGATCCTAGGGGGTTCATGTAAGACGCCATCATCATCGGTAAAGAGCTCTGCAGAATCAGAGGGCAATTGCAAGTTCCTTTTCCTCCAAGCAGCCACAAACACGACAGCAATTTGAGTCAACGGGCTACCAACCGGTTTCTTGTACCGATACTTTCTGGTACCACACAAAAACACAACAAGTGCTAGCACAATAGCACATACACATATACCATAACCCCAATCTCTACCTTGATGATCCTGTATGTACACAAGAACTGTCACTGCAATCAAAGATCCTATGTTTGCAAAGAAGTAGAACCAATTTAGAAACTTAATCATTTGCTTTTTCTCTTGTTTATCAGTAGCATCAAATTGATCTGAACCAAAACCAGGAACACTGGATTTCAAACCTCCAGTGCCTAATGCCGTGACATAAAGCGCCGCAAACAGAATCATTAATTGTTTGGTGTTTGCTTGTACACATGGTGTATGCTCCATGCATTTTGGAGGACTAAAGCTTGGTATTATAGTTGATATCGTCAAGAGAGCAACACCCTATTAAATTATCATCATTAACATATAAAGACACACACATGCACACATAATAAGACAAAGTTAAAAGTTAGACAATAAACCTTAACTATCATCGAAGTATTATTAAAAATTAAAAGGTGGATAACTAGTGGCAATAAATAGCAATAGTTTAAGGTTTTGGTTCCTTACAGATGCTTGAACAGCGGCAAAGACAGCGATATTAAGGTATCTGTCAAAGAAGGAACATAAAAATATGTTACACACAGATATTATTACAACTGTTTTGTGAGCATATTTAACGTGAAAATAATTTGAATGAAACGAACCTTCCAACGTAAGTGTCGCCTAGAAAACCACCGAACAGACAAAGCATAAATGAGGTTCCAACAAAATTTGTAACAATGTTGGCAGAATCAGCATTTCCCAAATGCATTGTACCTGTTAAATATGTTACCAAATTCACAGTGATGCCAAGTGTTGCCAACCTCTCCGCAATTTCTCCTCCTGAAAAAACACACACACCATTATAGTAAGATTAAAAGAACAAAAAAAAACGGTACGTTCTACAAGAGAGGAGGTTCTAATATGTGAGACCTAATATCATTGAAGCTGAAGTCCAACCACCAGTTTTTGATCTCTCGGCTGGGAAACCCTGATAGTCAAATGCATGTGAGACAGTTTTTTCTTGTGTTGTGGGGAGAGTACCCATTGTAGAGCGAGAGACAGATACCTGAAATGTTTCAAATAAGAGCTGTTTAAGATGAGAGGTTCAAGGTTTGTGTATTTATATACATCTTGGCCCACAAGTGTACAGGGTTTATTATTGTTGTTTCGAGTTTATCACCAACAACTGTTTTTTATGTTTTCAAAAGTCAACAACTTATTTGATACTTACTATTATTTTGTTTCATATAATCCATTTCACACTTGGACATATCTTTTCATTCATCGGTTTAACAATATTTTGTGCACCACATTTTTCTAATGAATGACCAATAATATGACCAAAAAAAAACAAAGAGAAGGGAGTTTTTCATACTCAACATTAAAAGCATATACTTTTTTTATTTCTTTTTTTCTTATGAATGTGTTTGTGCGTGCATATACTTTTTTTTTTGCTACTTTCTTAACCGTTGGTAGTTAGCTTAGAGATGTGGTGCAAGTGTTGTTCAAAACATACTTACTGATCAAAAATCTTAGTAACTGGAATTTGAATTGGAAACATTTTATTAAGTTTGTAAAAAATACCTTGAAATGTTGCGACCTACGGCGCTAACCAAATTTTGTTGTTGTTGTATTTTACAACACAAATACTCCTACAATTTTGTAAGCGTAACTCCAATATGCCAAGGCTCTACGTAATGATGATGCTGTATGATGCAAGCCTAGACAATTACATGCGATGATGATGTAAGCGTGACTCTAATTTTCAATGGCTCAAAACATGATGTAATCTAATTTCTATGCCAAAGCTACAACTGCATAATTCAATCACACAATTCTTTTATCTCTCCACCCATTGTGAATTGTCTAAAAAAGATCAAATTTTATGATCTTGCGAAATTCCTTCTCTTAATTTAATTATTAATTGTTTACACAAAACATAGTATAATTAAAGTCTATAATTTTATTATCAACAACTTAAAGATATTTAAATTATTCATTCTTGTTAATTTGGAATTCAAGAAATGTATTGTGGAGTATTGTAAAGGGTAATTTAGTATTTGTTATATTTGGTAGTTTATCTATTTTTAGGGTCTATGTGACATTCTTATCTTTGTTATCTTTGTGTATAAATAGGTGTACCTACCTTTCATTAATATTATTCAATTTCTTTACCAATCATTAGCACTCGTCATTCTTTATTTTCCTCTCTTCTTCTTCAATTTCATCATCTTGCACCAACAAATTGGTATCTAGAGCTCTCGATTATTCTGAATTTCTGGGAAACACGAGTGAAAGTGAGCTGTGTGTTTGATTTTGGTTCTTGATTTCTGTTGAATCTTGAACAAAATCTGAACAGAATCACACTGATTTTGTGGGTTTGGGAAACACTGAGTGAGATCTAAGATTTGTGCAAGGTTTAAGATGAGTGGAGACAGTAGTTTGAACACTAAACTTTCAGTTTTTGATGGCAAAAGCTGGAACCGATGGATGATACAGATGTGTGTGTTGTTTGGTGCTCAAGATGTTCTAGATCTTGTTACCAATAATTATGTTCAAGTTACAGCAGATGCTACTGAAGAACAGAGATATGCAGAAAGAGCTACGAGGAAGAGGGATCAGAAAGCTCCATTCTATATCCATCAGTATATGGATGAAAGTATGTTTGAGAAGATTGTTGATTCGACGACGTCGAAAGAGGCATGGGATATACTAGTCAAATGTTACGGTAGTGACGCGTCAGTGAAAAATGTGAAGCTTCAGTCCCTACGAAAGCAATATGAGAATCTCAATATGAAGAGCAGTGAGAAAGTTTCTGAGTACATCTCAAGAATGATTCTGATCACTAATGAGATGAAAGCTTGTGGAGAAACACTTTCTGAACAAGTAATCATAGAGAAGATTTTGAGGTCGCTTACTCCTCAGTTTGATTACATTGTTGTTTCTATTTAACATTTTAAAAATCCGGAAACCATGAGAATAGAAGAGTTGCAAAGCAGTCTAGAAACGTAGGAGTTGCGTCTGACTGAGAGAACTTCTGAGAAGGAAGTTGAGCAAGCTCTGAATGCTTCTTTTGTCAAGAAGGACCAGGAGCAGAATAGACGTGGTGATAAATTCTAGAAGTCAGAAACCTTAACTTCTGATGAAAAGAAATATCAGAAGGGAAAGGAAAAGTATGACAAGAAGAATGTTCAATGTTACTGTTGTAAACAGTTTGGCCATTTTGCCAGAGATTGTAAAAATAAAGGAAGGAAATCAGAAGAAGTAAATATAGCCAGAGGAGATTTTGATGATGAACTTGTGCTACTGATGGCTTTTGATTCTGATGGAAAGTGTTTAGAAGATTGGTGGTATATAGACTTTGACTCTAGAAGGAGAATAAAGATCAGATGTGTTGATAATAAGTATCTTAATGCAGAAGGTATGGGAAATGTCAGAGTCAGAGTGAAGAATGGAAAAAACATTTTGATCAAAGATGTTTGGTATGTTCTTGGAATTAAAAGCAATCTGATGAGTGTGGGTCAGCTCATTGAGAAAGGTTTCTCAGTTGTTATGAAGGACAACCTCTTGATGTTATATGATTCCAATCAGAAGTTGATTATGAAGTCTGAGTAGGGAAGCAACAGAACATTCAAGGTGAACGTAGAAACAGCTGAAGCAGAGTGTCTTAGTGCAGAAGGCACTAAAGGTGACAGTAAGTTATGGCACAAGAGGTTAGGGCACTTGAACTATAGAAGCTTAGGGCATCTAAGTTCTAAGAAGCTTGTACATTGCATTTCGAAGATTATGAAGCCTGAGAAGTCATGTGAGATATGCATGAAAGGCAAGCAACCCAGATTGCCATTTGCATCAGAAGTAGCCCCCAGAGTGAAGCATGCTTTGGGAGTAGTATATTCTAATGTGTGTGAATCATTTCCAGTATCTTCACTTAGAGGAAACAAATATTTTGTGTCTTTTATGGATGAGTTCACAAGAATGACATGGGTAACACTCATCAAGTTCAAGCATGAAGTGTTTACTGAGTTTCAGAAGTTCAAGGTGAAGGTTGAGAAGCAGAGTGGTCAGAAGTTGAAGATTCTGAGAACCGATGGTGGAGGTGAGTATAACTCTACAGAGTTCTAGAAGTTATGTGAGGAGAATGGAATAGAACATGATATTACTGCTCCATATACTCCTCAACACAATGGTCTTGCTGAAAGAAGAAACAGAACTTTGCTTGATATGTCCAGAAGTATGCTGAAAGAGAAGAAGCTACCTCATACGTTATGGGGAAAAGTTGTTGCCACATCAGCATATGTTCTGAATAGGTGTCCAACAAAGAAGCTGAAGGAAATTGTTCCTTTAGAAAAATGGAATGGAGATAAGCAAAATGTTAGCCATCAGAGGGTGTTTGGTTTTGTATGTTACAAACACGTTCCAGAAGCTAGAAGATAGAAACTGGATGATAGAAGCAAAGTAATGTTACTAGTGGGGTACCACAGTACATGTGCCTATAAGCTTTATTGTCCAGAAACTAACAAAGTTGAAATCAGCAGAGACGTTATTGTGAAAGAGCCAGAAACATGGGATTGTAACAAGTCTCAATCAAATTCTGGTGTAGCGCCAACATCAGAGTTAGTTTTTGAAGATTCTTCAGAAAGTTCTGAAGACGAGTCAGAATATGAATCTGATTTTGAAGACTCTGAAGATGAGTAGGAATCTCAGGGAGATTCTGATAGTGGATCTGATTTTGATCCAGATTCTGATGATGATCTAGAATCTGGTGGTGATTATATTTCTGGAAGGGAAAACTCTAAAGACATAGGGTCTGGAGGACAAGCTTCCAGAAGTAGCTCTGAAGGTGGTAATTCTAAAGGAAGTAGTTATGGACAAGGTCTAGAAGCTAGCACTGTTCCAAGTTCTGGAGAAGCTTCAGAGGCCACAGAGAATCAGATAAGTACCAAGTAGGTTTGCAGATTTTGACATGTTACATGACACTGAATTGGATTCTGAAGGAGAAGTTGTTTAGTGTGCCATGTTAGTAGATTCTGAACCAGTGGGTATTAAAGAAGCTCTCAAGAAGAAAGTATGATTGAATGCCATGAAAGAAGAACTTGAGGCTATTGAAAGAAACAAAACTTGAAAGTTGACAAAGCTTCCAGAAAAGAAGAAAGCCATCAGCGTCAGATGGGTTTTCAAGGTGAAGCTTAAGCCAGATGGATCAATTGGCAAACACAAAGCGAGACTAGTGGCTAGAGGTTTTCTTCATAAACCTGGGCTAGATTACTTTAAGGTGTTTGCGCCTGTAGCTAGACATGAAACAATTAGACTGGTGATTGCTTTAACTGCAAACAAAAATTGGCCTTTGATATATCTGGATGTGAAGTCTGCATTTCTGAATGGTCCATTACAAGAAGAGGTATATGTGTCACAACCTCCTGAATTTGTTAAAAAGAATCGGGAAGGGATGGTATATAAGTTACATAAAGCCTTGTATGGATTGAAACAAGCGCCCAGAGCTTGAAATCTGAAAATTGATTCGTTTTTCAAGAGGCAGAAGTTTCATAAATGTGAGATGGAATATGGTGTGTATGTGCAGCATTCTGGTGGCAAAATGATTCTGGTGTGTCTATATGTTGATGACATATTGCTAACAGGAAGTTGTCCAGAAGATATAATCAAGTTCAAAGAAGTTTTAATGAATGAACTTGAGATGACAAATATGTTGGATTAAAATATTCAACGCCAACCTTAGGGGTTCGAAGGGCTTAACATCCCCCCATGGGCGCCTACACAGGTGTGTTAGGTGGGCCAGGTAGGCCCCTTGTTAGATTCTCTATAAGGAAATAGAGTATCACCTTGGCTACAAGCAATTGCTTTTAGCTCAGTGGTAAGCGCTTGATCCTACAAGTGGTATCAGAGCAAGGTCATGGGTTCGAATCCCCCTGGCTGACACTGGGGGGAGATTGTTGGATTAAAATATTCAGCGTCAACCTTAGGGGTTCGAAGGGCTTAACATCCCCCTATGGCCGCCTACACATGTGTGTTAGGTGGGCCAGGTAGGCCCCTTGTTAGATTCTCTATAAGGAAATAGAGTAGCACCTTGGCTACAAGCAATTGCTTTTAGCTCAGTGGTAAGCGCTTGATCCTACAAGATCTGGGAAATATGGTATATTTTCTACGAGTGGAGTCTTTGTACTCAAAGAAGGGTATTATTCTACATTAGTTGAAGTATGAACTTGAACTTCTCAAGAGATTTAAGCTGCAGAATTGTAAAGTTGTTGTGACACCATCAGAAACCAATCATAAATTGGATTCTGACTCTGATGGTGATTTTGTGGATGCTACAACCTTTAAACAGTTGGTTGGTTCTCTTAGGTATTTATGCAATACCAGACCTGACATTTGATATGCAGTTGGAATGGTTAGCAGATTCATGAGTAAACCAAAGTGGTCTCATTACCAAGATGTTGTCAGGATTCCGAGGTATATCAAGGGAACACTGAAATATGGAGTGATATTTCCGTCTGGAAGAAAGACAGAACCAGAATTAGTGAGTTATTCTGATTCTTGTTGGAACAAGATTAGTTCTGATCTATCTCAGAGTTTTGATGATAACAATAAATTATATTTTAAATAATTTATACTCTGATGAACGTATTTGACTATTTCAGATAATGTTCTGACAGAAGCATTCTGAAGTGCTAAGCTAAAAATTATGAAGAAGTTCTTTGATGAAAGAACCTTTTTGTTTTAAGCGTAACTGCTGACTCTGGTAAGACAATTTATTTAAATGTATCTTCTAACATTTAGCAAGATTCCTTGCTCAGAAGATTACTTGAAAGCAAGTGTTGTTCAGAAGTTATTTGAAAGCAAGCGTTGATCAAGTTCTTAGCAAGCAAAGCACTGCCTAGAAGATGAGTAAAGCATGTTCTGAATTCAAGACGTTGAAGCAAGTTCTGAAAGAACGATAAAGCCAACTTGTCTTGTCAAGCGTAGGAAACATGTTCTTATAAGTTGTTGTTTGCTCATTAATGCAAAGACGGCTGCAAGCACTCAAGTGTCTAAGCTAGTTTCTTGGAAAATGGAATAGTGCAAGGAAACACGCAAGCATTTAATGCTCTCCACTTTTCTGAAGGCAGCAACAGTCATTTTGTTCTTACTATATATAGAAGGACATTTATTGCAAGCCAAAAAAAACTAATCAATTTAAAAATAGAAGCAAGAAACTACGTAAAAAAATTTGGGCTCACAAACTCTTTGTTCATACACTTTGTGCAATTTATTCTAAGTGAAAAATCACAGTTGTGATATAGCTTGATTAGAAGCAAAATTTTATTTCACTATCTGTAAGATTAAACTCTTGTAAGTATTCCTTGAGAGACCAAGTTTGGTCAGATTTCTCAAGCAGACTATGACTAGATTTAAGTCTTAGTGGTGTTAGTCACTTGTAAGATTACTTGTGCATTGTTAGTCACAACAGTTGTTGTATGTTTGTAATCAGTTGATTATAGTGGATTAAGTCCTTGTTGAGAAAGGCGAAATCACCTTGACAGGTGGATTGGAGTAGTTTGAGTTTAAACGAACCAGGATAAAAATAACCTTGTCCTTCCATTATTGTTGAGCTTTATTTTGAAAAGAAAAAGAGACACTTATTTAACCCTCCCCCCTTCTAAGTGTTTTCTTACCCGTTCAATTGGTATCAGAGCTTGACTCTGAGCACAACACTTAACCTTGTCAGGAAAAGATCCAGAAGAAAACACAATGGCAAATGAACAAAACAACAATAACTACACCAGACCTCCAGTGTTTGATGGAGAAGATTTTGATTATTGGAAAGATAGACTAGAAAGTTTCTTTCTAGGTCATGATAGTGACTTATGGGATATAGTCTTGGATGGTTACAAACATCCTTTTGACTCAGAAGGAAATATGATTGATAGGAAAAATATGGATAGACAGCAAAAAGCTGATTTCAAAAATCATCATATAGCTAGAAATATTATTCTAAATGCTATCTCTAAAGTGCAATATGAAAAGATTACAAATAGAGATATTGCACATGATATGTTTGAGTCTCTTAAAATGACTCATGAAGGAAACTCTCAAGTGAAGGAGTCTAAAGCTCTGGCTCTCGTCTAGAAGTATGAAGCCTTCAAGATGAAGGAAAGTGAATCTATAGAAGATATGTTCTCAAGGTTCCAAACTCTGATTGTTGGCTTGAGAGTTCTGAACAAGGGATATTCTAAGGCAGATCACGTTAAGAAGATCATCAGAAGCTTACCCAGAAGATGGGCACCTATGGTCACAGCTTTCAAAGTTTCTAAAGATCTGAACAACGTGTCTCTTGAAGAACTCATCAGTGCTCTCAGAAGTCTTGAGATAGAACTTGATGAGCACGAGCCTCAAGAGAAAGGTAAGTCCATTGCCCTTAAATAAATTATAAATATTGAAACTAAAGCTTTTCAGGGTAAAGAAGAAAACTCTGAAGAATCTGCTTCAGAAGAAAATGAAATATCCTTTCTCTCCAGAAGGATCAATCAGTTGTGGAAGCACAAGCAAAAGAATTTCAAAAACTCCAGAAGAATAGGAAATGACTCTGAACAATCCTCTGGACACAGAATATCAAGTAAAAGAATCATTACCTGCTATGAATGCAATAAACAAGGTCACTACAAAAGTGAGTGTCCAACGCTTCAGAAGGAGAAACATAAAGGGAAATTAGTTAAGGAAAAGAAGAAAAGTCTTATGGAAACATGGGATGATTCTGAATCTTCTGAAGATGAAACAGAATCAGAAGATGAACAAGACAATATAGCTCAAACTGACAACTTATCAGATGTCTCAGAATTTTCTGAATCAGAATCAGAATCAGAGTCAGACACTGAAGAGGTATTCCCTGACTTCACTGTTAATTTCACTAAAGCTGAACTAGGAGAAAGTCTGAGTGAAATTCTGGAAAGATATCAGCAGCTTCAAGTCAAATTCAGGAATCTGAAAAAGGATCTTGCTTCTGACTCTGAAGTAACTAAGAGTCTGAGATCAGAAAACTCTGAGTTAAAAGAAAAGATTTCAAAACTATAAAATGATCTACAAAACTCTCAGAAGAAAATAATCTCAAAAAATCCTAGTAATGCTGATAAGATCATAACGAAATATGATCAAAGCTTTCAGAAGTTTCTAACTAAAAACATAGATAGAAGCAAAATGGCTTCAATGATCTATGGAGTTAGCAAGAAAGACAGAATAGGTATGGGATACAAAGGCATAGTAACTCATCCTAAGAAAGTTAAGGATCTGGTTATCAAACGTACTCCTCTCTATTCTCACTTCACCACTGGGCACACACATCACATTAAATATACATCTTACTCTGGAAACTCTTATGGTAAACCAAAGTTCAAACAAAACTTTAAATACTCTAACCCAATAGGACCCAAAAAGATATGGGTACCAAAAGACAAAATCATCTATGTTGCATATATTTTTAACAGCAAGGTTGATACTCTAGTTCTAACACCTGGACTCTGGATGCTATCTACTCATGGAGGAAAGAAAGCATATGTTCTAAGGCCTGGAATCTAAAAGATTCTAGGGGTTCATAGATAATCAGAAACACAAGATTACTGGCTCTGAAACTATTAGAAACAGGAATGGAATTACAACTTTAGAAGCTCTGAACAAAGCATGTCTAAAAGGAAAGTTTTCAGAACTTTCTTTTAAATCATAAATTGTTGATTCTTCCTCTAGGCCACTAGAAACATTCTATATTTCAATCTTTCAATATACTTGTTTTATTCTGAACAAGTTTGATTCTAAAGCACAAAGATGTTTTCTGCTTGGATATTCTGAACGCTCAAAAGCCTATAGAATATACAACATGGAAACTCTGATTGTTGAAGAATCAATCAAAGTCAGGTTTGATGATAAGCTTGGCCAGCAACAACCAAAGCAAATTGATTTTTCTGTAGGTACAGAAGATCATCCCTCAAACTCTGAAAGAACAGAAGCAAAGAAAGACTCGGAAGATCATCCTCTTGACAATGCTCTGGATAATCTGAGAATATCTGAACAACCCACTCAGAAGAGATGAGTTCTCAGATGATTTGGATGAAAAAGTCAGCTAGAAGATTTTAATCTTTATGAAAGTAAGATTCCTATCTTCTGTGACAATACTTCTGCTATTTGTCTTTCTAAGAATCCAATTTTACATTCTAAAGCCAAACATATTGAAATTAAATATCATTTTATAAGGGACTATATTCAGAAGGGAATTTTAAATTTAATTTTTGTAAAAACAGATCATCAATGGGCTGACATTTTTACCAAACCCCTTTCAGAAGATAGATTTAATTTCATTCTGAAAAATATTTGTATGGAATTATGTCCTGAATAAAATAATATTTATCTTCTGCGTTTGACTTCAGAATATTCTAAAATGAATATTCTGATTAACAACTCTTCAGAAGTTAGAAGAGAAGTTACATCAGAAGCTATATGAAAAGTTCTGAAATGTTCTAACATTTCATTTCTAAGTATAGTTCAGAAATTAATTAGAACAAACATTTGTTACATGCATCCTTCAGGAGATGAACACGTTGTGTTTTTCTGAAAGGTCACGCGTGCAAAAGCTACTAATGACGTTCTAGGTAACTGTTAATGATTAGCCATAATCTCACGTTTTCCCCTAAATTTTAGCAAAATCATTAAATGCACGTAATGATGAGATTCGCTTTAAATTCTTTAAAAATTATTTTTTAATTTTATTTCTAAACCTATTTCTGAAACTGTTGCATATAAATACTTTTTGAAAAACCCTTTTTCATTCTTTACCGTCTCTTCAAACTCAAACATTTCTGTACTTTTTCTCTAAAATCCTTTTCTTCATCTCTCATCTCTAATAACTTCAATGGCTTCTTCTTCTACCCACTCTGAGCAATACATAGTGCCTGAGAGAACTACTCTCATTCCTGTAGACAGCTTGGAAGTTTTAAGTGAGTTAATGGTAGATTTTGAGAATCTAAGAGAAAATGGTTTTGACTTGTTTCCTGCTGTTAAGTTTCAAGGTTGGGAAAACTTTTTTGATCGTCTCATTGGTCCAGTGTTTCAACATCTGGTGAAGGAATTCTGGATACATGTTATTGCAACCCCTAAGGTTATCCTCTCTTTCATAATGGGCAAGGAAATATCCATTACTGAAAACCAAATCAGAAAGTTGCTAGGGTTTAAAGGACTTGGAGTTACAAGTATGCCAAGTGGAAGAATGGAAATGTCAAGGGTCTACTAAAAAATTTTCACAAATGGTCAAGGATCTTCAAAAGTCAGGGACTTGAAAGATAAATACAAGATTTGGGCAAGAATTATCCATGGATGTATTCACCATAGGAAAGACACCAGCTCTCCAGATTACATTAACGCTGATCAATAATACTTGTTGTTCTTCCTTGGAACAAATGTAAAAATTGATTTGCCTTATTTGTTGTTTGAACATCTCTGGAACCATGTAAAAGAGACTAGGGAAGTTGAAAGGATGAAAAACCCAAAATCCAAAAGGAATTGGATTCCTACGGGTAGATTAATATCAGAAATTCTGACTGAGAATGGTCTGATTGCTCACCTAGATGAAGACAATCTTCTGGGGGAGCTAGAACCTACTTGTGGTAAGACTATGACTGGGAAGAATTTACTTAAAAGGAAAATAATTGACAAGTTGCTGGTGGAACCAACTCCGTATATGTCAGCTGTTGTGAAGAGAATAAGGATACATATTACTGATTTCCCACTGTTCAACTCAGGTGATCATCCACGTATCATCCTGCACTACATTGAAATCTGCAAATAAACTGGAACACCTATTGATCCAGCTTGGCTTCAAGGAAGAAATCAAGCTGCTCCAGATGTTGTTCTCCAGGAATCTTTGAAGAGGAAAGCAGTTGAAGGACCTTCTGCCAGACCTCATAAGAAAAAGAAGACAGGTAAACCTACTGAAACTATCACTGTTTATGATTCTGTCAATGTATCTACATCGGTTGAACCCTCCCAAACCTTAGGAGATATAGATGTTTATGTTGACCTAACCTTACCATCTGACTCTCTTGCTGACAACCCTCTCAGAAATCAAGTTTTATCAGACTTGAGTGACTTTGACTCTGATGAACACTCTGAAACCCAATCAAAACCATCCCAATCAGAACCCTCTGAACCATATGTTTCTCAACCCATTCCTGCTGAACACTTTTCAAGACCTCCTCCCAGACCTCTATCACCCAGACCATCTAGATGGTATGATGTTGGATCTTGGAGAATTCCAGGAATCAACGTTCCTTTGGCAACACAAAAACCACCTTTCACCTTACCATCTGAAAACATTTTTTCCATGAACCAACCACAACCTCAGAACCCCATTTCCACTGCTAAAAATACAATAATTATTTCACTTGACATCACTCCACCTACTTCACTATAAAATCCAACACCAAACTCACCTATACTTTCACCTCCTCATATTCCAGAACAACAATCGTTTGAACCACCTGAAACTCATGAATCATCCGAACCTCGTGAACAATCAGCTCCACCTAACCTTGTTGACCAACCTGACCATTCAGCCACTCCTGAACCAACAACAAATTCTGAACCTGCTAACTTTTTAAGAACTGTAGTGGATTATGAATCTCTACAATTCTTGAAAAACAAAACTTTCAAGAAGGTTGTCCCAAAACCTGTTCAGCCAGATGTGAATACATTGTTTCATAATTTTTTAACAGATGTTTAAGCATGGTTGAATCTGTTGAAAGAAGATTGTACCAGAAGCGTGAACCCAGCTGCAACGAATCTTCTGTGGGAAACTTTCAGAAGAACTTTAGATGCTGAGTCACTAAATCTACATGACTTATGTCACTTTTAGGTGCTGGACAACTTTTCCAAACATCTGCATGCTTTTAAGTCAGAAGCTACTGACATTTGGAATAAGAAGTCTTCTTTAATGATTGTTGATACACCAGCTGATACAATGGACATATCAGAAGATGAATCTGAAGATGTCTCTGACGATTCAAACCCTCTGGCTATTGTTCTTTTGAATCAACCTTCTGTTAAGGCAGCTCCTGAACTTGTGCCAACTCTTGTTATGGATCTGGGCACTCTGATTTCAACCTTTGTGCATTCTAACTCAACAGTTGCTGCTCCAAAGCCTGTTTCTCCTGAAGCTTCGTCATCCTCTGCTCCTACCTCACTTATCATGGATACTCTGAATGAGCTCAAGAGGGAGAATGAAGTCATTCATGAACGCTTGGATAAGTAAGACCAGACAAATCAAGAAATCAAGAACTGGATGTTGAAACAAGAAGAATCTGCCTCTGAGATCAAGAATCTTCTGATGGATCTTGTTACTAAGAAATCCAAGTGTCTTTCTGTTTCTTGTCTTTTGTTTGTTGTTTTGTACTTCTGAATATCTTTTGCTATTTTATGAAAACTTTTAAGCTCTTCAACTATTTTATTTTTACACTTTTTGATTATGCCAAAAAGGGGGAGAAAATGAGTATTTTGAACTAATCACTTTTTAACAGTTATGGGACTAAGTCTCGGACATTCTAACAAAATACAAGATATCTTTTTGTGCAAAAGAATTTTTTTTGCAAGTATCACTTTAACTCTGAAAGAGTATTCCAGCTGAACATTATCCTCATAAAGAAGTTCTGAAGAAATCCAAGAAGATTTTTTTCATTGCTCTGATAAATAATCTCAGGAAGCTTGATATATAGAAATATTCATTTCAGGGGGAGATTCTTATCTCTTATTATATTTTATTTCTATATCTGAATAATTTTTGTCATCATCAAAAAGGGGGAGATTGTTAGAATAATATTAGTTCTGATCTATCTCAGAGTTTTGATGATAACAATAAATTATATTTTAAATAATTTATACTCTTATGAACGTATTTGACTGTTTCAGATAATGTTCTGACAGAAGCATTCTGAAGTGCTAAGCTAAAAATTATGAAGAAGTTCTTTGATGAAAGAACCTTTTTGTTTTAAGCGTAATTGCTGACTCTGATAAGACAACTTATTTAAATGTATCTTCTAACATTTAGAAGGATTCCTTGCTCAGAAGATTACTTGAAAGAAAGTGATGTTCAGAAGTTATTTGAAAGCAAGCGCTGATCAAGTTCTTAGCAAGCAAAGCACTTCCTAGAAGATGAGTAAAGCATGTTTTAAATTCAAGACATTGAAGCAAGTTCTGAAAGAACGATAAAGCCAACTTTTCTTGTCAAGCGTAGGAAACATGTTCTTACAAGTTGTCGTTTGCTCATTAATGCAAAGACGGCTGCAAGCACTCAAGTGTCTAAGCTAGTTTCTTGGAAAATGGAATAGTGCAAGGAAACACGCAAGCATTTAATGCTCTCCACTTTTCTGAAGGCAGCAACGGTCATTTTTTTCTTACTATATATAGAAGGACATTTATTGCAAGCTAAAAAAAAACTAATCAATTTCAAAATAGAAGCAAGAAACTACGTAAAAAATTCTGGGCTCACAAACTCTTTGTTCATACACTTTGTGCAATTTATTCTGAGGGAAAATCACAGTTGTGATATAGCTTGATTAGAAGTAAAATTTTATTTCACTATCTGTAAGATTAAACTCTTGTAAGTATTCCTTGAGAGACCAAGTTTGGTCAGATTTCTCAAGCAGACTAGGACTAGATTTAAGTCTTAGTGGTGTTAGTCACTTGTAAGATTACTTGTGTGTTGTTAGTCACAACAGTTGTTGTGTGTTTGTAATCAGTTGATCATAGTGGATTAAGTCCTTATTGAGAAAGGAGAAATCACCTTGACGGGTGGACTGGAGTAGTTTGAGTTCAAACGAACCAGGATAAAAATAACCTTGACCTTCCATTATTGTTGAGCTTTGTTTTGAAAAGAAAAAGAGACACTTATTCAACCCTCCCCCCCCCCCCCTTCTAAGTGTTTTCTTACCCCTTCAATTCTGACTGGTGTGGAGATAGAGTTGATAGAATAAATACTTCTAGTTACTTGTTCAAGTTTCTGGGAGGTCCTATCTCTTGGAGTTCTAAGAAACAGCCTATTGTGACTATGTCAACATGTGAAGTGCAGGTGTTGTAGCTGCATGTCAAGTTGTTTGGCTTCTGAATCTTCTGGAGGATTTGAAGATTGAGATAGAGAAACCTCTGAAGTTGTTGATTGATGACAAGTTTGCAATCAATCTTGCCAAGAATCCAGTGTTGCATGGAAGAAGCAAGCATATTGAGACGAAGTATAACTTTCTGAGAAGTCAAGTGCAGAAAGGAGTGTTAGAAGTTCTACACTGTAGTATCCAGAAACAGCCGGTAGATGTTCTGACGAAGGCAATCAAAACAGATCAATTTCTTCATTTGAGGAATGAAATTGTTGTTGTTATTTTCTGATAGATACTAAATTAAGGGATGCTATTAAAGGGTAATTTAGTATTTGCTATATTTGATAGTTTATCCATTTTTAGGGCCTATGTGGTATTCTTATCTTTGTTATCTTTGTGTATAAATAGGTGTACCTAGGTCTCATTAATATTATTCAATTCCTTTACCAATCATTAGCGGACATCATTCTTTATTTTCCTCTCTTCTTCCTCAATTTCATCACCTTGCACCAACAGAATATAGTGTATATGTATAGGAACCAAACTAAGAAGGAATTATGATAATTTTCCTGTATGTAGATGATTTTCTTATTACATGTATCTATTCATGTGCTTTAAATACAGGAGGAATTTGAAGAGGTAGGCCCACGACTTACGAATCTTCACAAGAAAATATGACCACTAGGAAAGCCGTTACTGTTGTTGTTGCCGCAGCTTCTGCAACATCGTTTTCCTCTTTGAACCTCAACAAGCACAAAAAGTTTCATTCCTCTCCTCTAGGTTTCTCTCTTAACTTATGTTTTTTTAATTTAAAACAGTTTATTTAGTGATTGTTAACTTAAGCTAAGTGCATGCATGATGAAGAAATCTTGGAATGTGAGTTTGATGATTTTTGTTGATGCATGTAATTCAAGAGAGAACTTCAATCTTCGCATTGTTATTGTTCCTTCTAATGAGTAATGTTATGAACTCACCGACTCACAAAATATTATACTTTGATTTATCTGTCACCTCATCATGTTGATCATTAATTTTTAGATAAGCCTAAATTTTATCGGTCTGGTATTTAAACATATTTAGTTTTCCATTTGTGAGCTTTCTTTTAAATATATGTTACTTTCCTAATTGTTTGCACACATTTTCAACAGGATATTGGCTAAAATACTTCATCACAAGGTGAATTCTTTCTTAAATATACTTCCAACAAAACATAAGTACAAGAAAAAGGCAACGTCGTCTTCACAAGAGCTTCCAATACAATACAAAAAATTTAAAATGTGAAAATACAAACATTGTGTTTATATTGTTGAAATATTAAATTTGATTAGATTTGATTAGATTTAATATTTAAATATAATTCAAGTTATGTTAGTCTAAACTCAATTAGGGTTGTATATAAATAGTCATAGTGTGTATTATTATTTGTACAATTCAATAATACAAATCCTTATTTATTTTATTATTCTCTCTTTCTCTCCTCGCTAAAAGTGTCTCACGCACTAACAAATTGGTATCTAGAGCTTCCGGTTATTGTTCTTGATCAAGTTTTCAAGAATTTCACGTCAGAGATCGTGTTTCTAGGGAAAGTGAATCAACCGTTGCGAAGATGACTAGTGATAAGAGCATTCTGAATTCTCTTCCAATGCTTGACGATAAAAATTGGATTCGATGGAAAAAAAGATGCAATCCTTGTTTGGCTTCCATGAAATCCTAGAAGTGGTTACTGACGGCGTTCCTGCGTTGGCTGCAAATGCAACCGACAAACAGAAAAAAAGCCCACAACAAAGTCAAGAAGAAAGATTACAAGGCAGCTTATTGAATTCAAACGGATGTCGATGCTGCTAATTTCAACAGAATCTCTCATGCTGAAACAGCGAAGGAGACATGGGATATTCTGGTGAAGTATTACGAAGGAGGTGAGAAAGTCAAGGTTGTCAAATTACAAACCTTGCATCGATAATATGAGTTGTTGTCGATGGGAGAAGATGAAAAAGTTGCAGAATATATGTCGAAGGTTCAGAAACCCTTCTGTTGTACCCCAAAATTTTCTCTCTCATTTTACTTAAGGTATGCCCATTGAGGTCCTCAAATTGCTCAAGGATGACCAAGAATTGACCAGACAAATTCTCCTCCTAAGGCAATGAACCTTTAATTAGGGTTTCAATTTTTATCAAGATGTGTGAGCTCCAATGGTCTCAAATGTTTTCCATGGTCCTAATATGTCTTCAAGATTGTCCATGCCAAATTTCATGCCTTGCACTACAAGTTTGCTCAATCAACTGCTGAAATGCCTGAAAATCAACTATATTAGGTCAAAAGTCAATTGTGGCCTATATACAGTCAAACTTCAAGATTTTTTGTCAACATTAACATTTTGAAGTGATATCCATCATTTGATCAAGAGTTGATCATGATTCCTCAAGAAATGCTCATAATTCATCAAAAGTTAAAAAATTGCTAAATAGGGTTTCTATAGAAAAGTCAACAAAACTTTGACCAGGAATAACTTTCTCATACTTTATTAGACATTTGTCCACCAAGGCTAATTTTGAAGAGAATCCAATTCCCTACAACTTCTCTTTATACCTCAAGTTCAAGAAATGCATCAATTGAAAGATACAAGCTCAGACATTATGGGTCCTTTCAAAAAGTCAACAAAAACACCGTTTAGGTCAAAGATCCTTACATGAACATGGAAGATACAATTGAGATGAAACCAAAAGGGTTGTTTAGAATACATCCTAAGCTCTCTAAAAAGTCCAAGAACACCCTCACAGGGTTAAAATTGAGAGAGATGTGTATTGCTAAAGTTGACCAATTTTTGGAAAAGTGCATCAAGCCAATATGGTACAAACTTGGATTTTTTTTCCAAATGGGCCTATCTTTTTATGTTTGAAACTTATTTCTAAAATGGTCTGCGACCTCTAAGCCCATCCATGCATTACTCTATTATTTATGCTATTTATTTTGATATTTTATTCATTAAAACTCAAAATTAAATAAATAAATAATAGAAATAATAAAAGATTGGATTGAGATCATGTTTCTATTAAATGTTGGGCAATTTATTCTGATTATAGCAAGGAGAAACACGCAAGGCCAAGAAAGGGAGGAAATATTCAAAATAGGAAAGTTTGGAAGCAAAGTAAAAGAAATTGACTCCATTTTATTTAGGCCACATTTATTGACCTAATATGATTCACTATATATGCACAACCATTCAGAAGCAAAGGAATACGCATAACTGCCTCAAACAAGCCCTAGCAAAGTTTCAAAAAAATTTCAAAGTGGTGCAACTCGAGATCTCTCTCTCTCCAGCCAATTTTAATCACTTCCAGCCATCCATTCACATTCCTGAGACTCTCAGCAAGCCAACCCATCCATCCTTGAAGGCCAAACAATCCCAGAACTCGCTCTCCAATAACTCACGGTTTGCCAAATTCTCATGTTTCAAACTTTTTATTCATGCCATATAAATGATATCTCTACATATATTTGCATTTAACATTATGTTTGCAAGGGTTTTGGACCATCGTTATTGAGTTTTGATGTAGGAACATAAACATGTCATTGTTAGGGCACGAAGGTTCCCTCACTTTATATCTGGACTTGTAGGCCGTTTCAGTCAAAAATAACATCACCATCGTGGTCGCAGCCCTCGAATTAGGGGGTAGGGTTCCCTTTGCGTCTTTATCTTGCGTGATTTGCAGATTTTCGTTTTCGGCTAGCCGGAGATGGTGACCGGAGCCACTGTCTGAGGTGGTTTGACTGGCCAGAGACCCTGCGTGGCACGATGGGTTCTTTTGGTTGGTTCGTTCAAATATCAGGGACCCCACAGTGCGCGCGTGGCTTGCTGACTCAGCCATTTGATTGGTTTTCATATTATATTATTTTTCTTGTTTAGGTAAATGAATAAACATGCAGCGCAGATGGTAAGGATGCAAGTGTGTGAGGGAAGGGACCTGGGTTCGATCCCAGGTCCAGCAATTTTGCATTTTTCCAACATTTCTTGCAGGCTCCAGTACATGATATCCCAATATGTCTACCCTGCATCCTCATTCTCATCCACTGGATCATCCATTGATTCAGATCTAGCGCCCAACAAGCAATCTCCATGGTGAACCCCCAGGGGCTAGCAGCACTGGATCTCATGCAGCTATGGGCCAACACAACTTGGGCCTAACAATTTCTAGATTCACACCTCCCAATTGCCTAACAACACCAGGCCCATTTTCCATTTAATTTTATTATGTCCTTTTGTTTTAATTATTTCATTTTTCTTAAATTCATTTCTTTTATTAGTTTAATCATAAAATCAATAAAAATCACAAAAAATAGAATTAGGTTTTTCATTATTAAATTTAAATTTTTGTAAATTAATTAATTTAACTACTTTAACCTGTTTTTATTTAAACTAAAATTAAATAGAATTACGTTAAAAATTCAAAAAAAAATTCAATAAAATACCAAAAACTTTTTCTTCTAAATTAATTAGATTCTGTAGGTTTTTTTCAAACTTGTTCCTATTTTAATCTTCGCGCGTCTATTATTTTTCGTTTTATTATTTTTCAATTTATTGTAACTGATAATGGTTTGTAATAGTTTAAATTAGGGTTTATTTACTGTCTTTATCCCCAAGTTTTGGTTATGTATCCCCCTCCCCGAGGCCCTGTAATAGCATAGGACTCTATTTTTCTGTTTTTACTTTCTGCATTATTAACTACTTAGATTAATAGGATTGCATGAAAAAGACTGAAAACAAAACGATTAAACAACCCTAAATGTGAAAGATAAATGAAATGAATCAATAAACTTTCACATGCTCACCCCTATGGTATCTCCCACTTCGGTTGCCTTCGAAAACGGTCACAATTCTCGAAACGTGAGAATCTTTAGTGGTTGTCCTTTAGTTCAAGAGATCACAAGTCTCTCGATGACCCTTTCGATGCCGCCTCGGTTAAAAAGTGATCTTAGAACTTTAGGACAATTAGTAAAAGTTCTTTCCCAATTGCCTTAGTGACCGTAAACATCCATTCGATAGTCCCTCAACATCCAACGATAGGGCTACCTACTCACTAATAGTAGGATAGAACTATCTAAAGGAAAATAGAAAAAGAACACCTTTTTCGAGTAGGTAGATAATTGTTAGGTACTTGCTCAAAAATAATCTTTTTCACACTACACTTTCAAAACCTTTTTCAAAAACGCTTTATCAACACTCTTGAGGACTGTTACAAGAGTTATCATAAAGCAAACAAACTTTTCAAAACGCACAAACAAGAAAGCAGTTTTCAAAAATGAGCAAGTATCTAAGAGAACGTGTGTTGTACCCCAAAATTTGCTCTCTCATTTTCTCAAGATTTCTCTCGCATGTGTGATTACAAAACATGTTTAAAGAAATGAAGAAAATGTGAAATTTCGAAGATGTTAGTGTGCCTTTCGATTAAGTCAAAAAAGAAACAAGTTGGCTTCGATTTAAGCAAATTTCGATTGGGTAGTATAATCTCCTTTCAGTCACAAGCTTCGATTTAGGCATATGGCTTCTTTCAAAGTGACCCCCCTTTGATCCACAGGCTAGGTAGCCTCCTTTGATCCACAAACTAGGTAGTTTCCTTCGATCCATAGGCTAGGCAGCCTCATTCAATCCACAAACTAGGAAGCTCCATTCGATCCATAAACTAGGCAGCTTCCTTCGATTTACAAACTAGGCAGCTTCCTTCAATTTACAGGCTAGGCAGCCTCCTTCGATCCACAAACTGGGCAGCTTTCCTTCGATTCACAAGTTGGGCATGTGATTTCCTTCAAGGGGGCCTCCTTCGATTCACAAGTTGGACTACTAAACTCTTCGAAGTAACGTACTTAGAGCACACTTTGTTTGGAAACGAATGTTTCTGTATGATGATGGACCTGGTTGAAGTGATCAAAATGAATAGGGGAGTATTCAAGGAGTCTTATTGGCTACAGTCCCATATACTGCCAAACTCAAGCCAGCTGTGCTGCCATGCAGCAGTCCTGCACCAACCTGCCACAACACTCCAAAATACTGCTGAGCCTGCATTGTCTCAGTCCTATACTTGTATAAAAAAGGAATGCACAAGAGCTATATCGAAGAAAACAAGGGGACAATATACCCAGATAATTCAAATATTATTTGATTTCCCCCCAAAAAACCACATCAAAGCTCGCCTATAAATACAAGGCTTCACAACATGTTCAAGGAGGACTTTTGGGACCAGGCGAAAAGAATCTCCAAATTTTTCTCAAACACAAACACAAAACTCTCAAGTTCATCAACACTTGAGAAATCAAAAACCCAGAACCACACTTCAGTCTCCTTCGATTCTGAAGAACACCCCACACCTAGAAGTTCTTTTCGTTCAAACTCAAAAAACAACCTCCTGTGACAACTCTTCAAACCAAAGGTAAACCCCCCTTTGTGACAACTCTTTGAATCCCCTTCTGCCAGCGCCAGCAGTTCAGGCTCAAAGCCCATACACCAACTTCAAGGTAAGTCTCCTTAACCTTAAGCTTTTCGTTTCAAACATAACATGTAAATAGTATTTGCTCCTTTTTTATTATTTCTATACTTTCGATTGCATGTTTTTCCCAGTGCATGTTAAAGCTAATATGTACAGCCCACTAAAAATGTTGGAATACAAAATATGCCTGCTTCGACACACACACACATGCTTCGACATGAACATGTTCATCACACACATACACATGCTTCAACACATACACACTTTCTTCGAACGCACTGACCTATAGGTCCAATCGAAGGAGACAAAAAGGCATATGGTATCTTAATTTGGTTCGAGACCCAATCGAAAGTCACAACCTTCTACTGCCAAGCCCCAGTCGAAGGATACAACATGTTACTGCCAAGCCCAGCCAGAGGCACACTTGCACTAAGTCTAGGCCCAGACGAAATACACTCCTATTCTGACTGCCAGCCCCAATCGAAGGACACGCCCACGCTGGTGCCAGCCCCAATCGAAGGACACGCCTTCACTGGTGCCAGCCCCCATCGAAGGAAACCAAAAAGTGCCCAATCGAAGGGTTCTCCTGCCCCAATCGAAAGACACTTATTTTCCTTCATTTTTTCTTGCTTTTATTTCATTTTTTCCTTATATTTCCATGCACTTCAATATGGTTGTAATAGTGTAGGATTTATTTTTTGCACTTTTATTACTTTCGTACAAATGCTAGTAATTAGGTGTGTATGGCAAGATAAAAATCAACAAGTAGACAACCTAAAAATCAAAGACAAATGCATGCAATCAAACACATTTTGCACACATGCACCCTTAGGGTAATCTCACTTGTTGCCTATCGAAAAAATAGTCATCTCCCTCGAACATGGGAGTTTTAGCAAAGACCTTCCATAAAATATCGTAGTCCCTCGATGACCCTTTATGTTGCCTTCGGTAAACAATCTAGTCCCTAAAATGACATTGCTAAAACGTCCCATAGGTTTCCTTCTATCACTATACAAACGTTCCACGCCCGTCCCTTCACATCCAACGATGGGTCTTCTTACCAAAACAATGCTAAGATAGCAACATCTAAAGGAGGAGGAAAAGAACATTTAAGACCTTTTGAGTAGGTATATTCGCTCCTAGTTGCTCGCTTGCTCACAACAAAAACATTTCATACACTAACACTCTCATTTTGAAACATTTTCAAAATACAAACACTTTGTACGAGTTCTTATAAAAAGAAGATCCATTACAAAGAATACACCTTTTCAAAATCACTTTCAAAACCACATTCCACAAACACCTCTTTGAACTATTTTTGAAACAAACACTTTGTACGCATTCTTATAGAAACGAGAACCATTACAAAGACATTTCCAAAATAATTTCAAAATCCACACCACAAGCACATTCAAACAAAAGCAAGTGATCTAGCAAGCAACTAAGAGCCCATAGATAACTACGGATGAAAAGGATTCTAATACCTTCCCTTTTCATAATCTACCCCCCGAACTCAAGAAAACATCTCTAAAGGTCTTTCCTGTTCTTTTCAACCTTTCCTTTTGGATAAAAGAAAAGTCGGTGGCGACTCTTTCTAACCGCAACAATTGCGATCAAACGTAAGACTCGCAAGTCATTTCTCCCACCGTGTTACAGAACGGGCGACTCTGTTTGGGATAAACTTAAAAGTGGGGTTACCTTAGGGATAGATCACCTTTACTTGCTTTCATTATTTGACTTGTATGCTTTACATTTTGGTTCTTTGTTTGGGATTAAATTCTCTACCTAGATTTGGGATACCTTATAGGTAAGTAGCAATATGTTGTAGAAACTATGCGGGGTATACCGACATGGTCTAAGCAATAGCTACGTTAGTGTGACATATTTGTGGGTACCGGTAGCCCTTGAGTAGTCAATGAGAATACGGGGCCGCTGAGTGATGTCATGAAGCACTAACTGACTTTAGAACCTTTACTTGATCAACTTGGCCTTTAGGACGTAGTGAGATGACCGACTTTGGTGCAGTCCAAAGTTGGTAGATACTCAATACTACACTCATTGAGGTTTGGCTTTTCGGGATATTTCGGTCGCCGTGAAAGAGGCTTATGCTGAAACAATGCCCGAGAAGACAAATTAGTGATATTGAGATCCCTTAGAACCCGGTTACTATTAACTAGGACAAGTTGAGCCAACTAAACTTCAAGAGGGTACTTACCTACAAACTTCATGCAAGCCTAAACCTAAGGACTTGTCTGTTTTGTGTATTTATGATTATTTGTATATAAACTTGCTTACTTCACATACTTCTACATAACATCATAACATCATACCATAGCATTTTCGATAACCATTTCAAGGACCTCAAGGGTCTATGATGCAGGGTCACGTTGGAGCATACGTCTATCAAGGGGAAAGAGGATTTATTTTCTTTAACAGACAAGGGCTACAACAAGTACAATAACTTGAGTCAAGGGCTACAACCCACTTGACATGGTGAGCTTAATTTTAGTGGAAGAACCTCCACTGATACAAATTATCCAATCAAAGTTGTAAGTGACTACTAACATTTACCCCGCGAGAACCTTGAAAACATGCATCCACATATCATGCATCATATCATGACAGGTTTCTCCCACACAGGTTTACTTATCTTCCTACTGTTTATTTCAGTAGAGATGGCCCTAGAACAGACCACAAAGAGCATTCAGATTCAAAACACTCAACTTCAAGAGATGTTCTTGAACCTATCTAAGGGACAAGAAGAGGTGAAAGCGCTCCTCACCAGGGGCATGGTCATGGGAAATTCTGGGGACAACAAAGATGACCAGTTGGAGCGGCAACAAACTGAGATAGCCATAATGAAGGTCTAAATGATGGGACAACTGGTGGGCCAGACAGCTCTCATCCAAAACTTAGCTCAGGGACAAGAAGAGCTAAGGATCCTCGTCAATAAACTTCATCAAGGCAGTTGCAACCGGATGAAACAAACCGTCGAGATTGGGGATCAACTCATCATTCAGCCTCCCATGAGACAAGGGACCAATTTGGTGGAGAGTAGACTGTGATACGGTGGGAGAACTGACTTGAGGTTTTGCGTTCGTATTCGCACTTGTGCGGTTGAGCAAGAGTCGCCACCGACTTTTTATTTTATCCTAAAGGAAAGGTTAAAAAAGCACAGCAAAAACCTTTTGAGATATTTCGTGGGTTCGGGGGGTAGATTATGAAAAGGGAAGGTATTAGCACCCTTTTCATCCATGGTTATCCATGGGCTCTTAGTTACTTGGTTTTTTAGATCACTTGCCTTGATTTTCGATTGCTTGAAAATGGTGTGTGTGTGGGTGCTTTTGAAAATGTTTTTGAAGAGATGCCTTATCTTAGGCGACCAATGTATTTGACTCGTGTTTGAGTGTTTTACAAAAGTGTTTATCTTTTCGAAAAGATGTTTCAAATGTTTTTGAGAGTTTGTTTGAAAGTGTTGTGAATTGTGGTTTTTGAAAAGAAGGCAAGTGTTTTTGCAAGTTGATCTCAAGTAACTAAGAGTTTTGTCTACCCTATTGTACTCAAAGGTTTTTGTTATGTTTTAACCCCTTTTAACAATTTTGTTCCACCATTGAAATTGATGGACAATCTTGCGTTTAGGAAGTTTATTCGGGACGGGCGCGGGTCATCGTATGAACCATGAATGCAATGATGCCAAGTGTCTTTGGCAATTTGCTTTGAAGGGACTATGGTCATTCCATTTAGGCAACACTTTGAGACTTATGATCATTTGATTTTGTTTTGCCAAAGATACTCGACGTGCAAGCATGGCCCATTTTGGAAGGCAACATGTGGGATTACCCTAGGGGGTGCAAGTGTGATTGTGTATTGATTACATGTATTTGTCTTATATTAGGTTATCTAGCGTTTGATTTTATGTACATGCAAACCCTAGGTCTAACCATGGTATAATTAGAAAACTGTAAATTGCGGAAATGTAAAATCTACGCTATTACAAAATAGTATCCGGGAGTGGGGGTGCATGTGTATGAATGGGGATGACACTTATAGTATCCAATAAGTTACAACCAAATCGAATTTGCGATCAAATGTAAATATCGAATATATAAGATAAACAAATGTGTATAGGACAATGTGAATGTATTGTGTAAGTGTAAGTGTGAGATGTATATGTGTTGTGTGTAATTATTTACAGGTGCGAAATGTGAAATTGAAGCATATTAGGGTATTTGACCTAGATATGTGTTTTAATGAATCTTTGATTTGTGTATTTTTAATATGTATAAAAGAAAAATGTTTTAACTTAAATGCTCAAGTTTTAATTAAATTGTGAAATGATGTTTTGAGAAAAGAAAATATTATGTATAAAAAGTATATTTTCATGTGTTATGTACAAAATGTTTTAAGATTAAAAGAATGGAAAAAGTTTTCAATTTTAATTACATGGTGTAAAAATGTATTTTTATTATTATATACAAAAAAGTATTAAATGTCCAAAATTAAATTATGTATGTTAAAAAAGTATTTTTAAATTGTTATGTACAAAATGTTTTAAGAAATTAAATTATGCAAAAAAAATGTATATTTACTTAGTATGTACAAAATATATTTTAATTAAAAGAGTAAATAAATAAAAAGAAGAAAGTATTTTCAATTTTTTAATATATGACAAAATGTATTTTAATTATGAATAGGATTTTGCAAAGAATAAATAAAAAGAAAGTATTGTTTATATAATATAAAAAAGGGTTAGTATTAATGTTTTGTTAAAAAGAATTAGAATAATGGGCTTTAGAGAGGGAGGTGTATTAAAATGATTGGGCTTCAGGCGTTGGGGAGAAAAGGTTAAGCCCAAAGTTTGAACAAATAATTTTTTAGGGTTTTATGATTTGTTGGTCAGTTGGTAACGCATAGGGTTTGTACAACGCCGTTCGTGGGTTTCGTCTTCTTCGTTTTCCGATTACAACTCCTCCGTCTAGCCACCAGCGTCGCTCTCCCCAAATCTCTCTTCCCTCCATGGCATGAGCTCAGTGTTCTTATGATACAAGGTTCGTTTTTGATGTTTATGTTCTTTTACGAATTGCGTGCTTTATTTTAATTTGAATTTTGATTCTTAAATCTGTATTACTATGGAGGTGGTGGAGAAGAAAGAGGGAGAAAAGCTTACTACCTGACCTTGGAGAAGGAGGAGAGAAAAGAGGACGTGGCGCTCAAGAGGCCTGGACGGCGAGAGGAACGTGACGAATCTTTGCTTCTTGGTGACCCTGGTTAGGTTTTATGATGATTTGTATTTGCCCTAAAAACCTGATCCTGATTTAACTCTTTCTTCTTCTCTCGTTGCCTTTACTGTCTTGATGTTTCTGTATGCTTGCCTTTGTTGCCTCGCTCGTGTTGCCTATGTTATTGCCTATGTACATTCTTTGCCTTCTTGTGTGCTTGCTTGCTTAGAACTTTTGCCCAATGATGAATTCAGAATTCTGAGGGGTTGTACCTGTTGCCTCTTGATTTCCCTTTGGGACTGTTGATTATGACGCCTTGAGATGAACTTCTGAGGACTTTTATTGCCCTTCTGAATGTTTTGGTATCAGTATGCTGGTTTATTGCCCGATGATGTGTATACTGAGGGCCTGAGATTTCGGATTGACTCAGGTGAGGCTTTTTGGATTAGGCAGACTGTGATGGATTAAGCAAGTTTTTGACAGGCATGGTGAGTTTGCTTCAAGCAAGGTTGTGGTGTTTTAGGTTATGGGTGGTATTGATTTTGACAGTTGGTAATGGTAGTGTAATAGTTCAGCTTGTTTTTGGTTGAATGCTTACAGATTTTACTAATGCAGATTTGTGTCAAGGCTTCAGGTTTGAACTTGGTAGCAGGCCATTTTTTGGCTTGCTTCAGGTTATGAGGTTTTGTTTGCTTTGTGACAGGTTCAGCAGGTTTTAGGATTCATGGTTAAGGCTATTGCAGGTTTAGCTTCAACATGTTTTAAGGCTTGGATAATGCAGGTTTATGCTTGCAGTAGGTGTTTGGTTTATCAGGTTTGAAGTATGGTATATTTGCATATGCTGGTTGTGTATGAACTTGAGCAGTTTCTTTCTATGCTTCAGGTTTTGTATATTTTTCTTCCTCTCCCTTTGCTTGCTGAACTGTGTTCTCTTTTTGTATATCTTTTCTTGTATCTTCTGCCTAAGCCTGAAAACCTGCATCTGCTTGCTTTATCTCTCTCTCTCCTCTTTCTCAGTACAGTTAGACATTATAATATGATTTATTCTGTACTATTTTTCTGAAAGTGGCCACTTTATTCTGGGAAATGATGAAAAGAAAATGTGTTGCTTTGCATACAATTTTCCTCTGCATACTTGATCTCTCCTTGACAGCTTTTTGTCCTTTTTGATATCTTTCAAAAATCTTCTTTTTTGACAGCTTCTAGTCTTTGTGACAGTAACTTGTACTTCCTTTGCATTTTTGACAGCAAGTTTGAGTTTGAAAGTTGTGATTCAGTTTGGATTTTCAGTTTGATTTGTACTTGGAGTTTTGAACTTATGCAGTTTGGATAATTTTTGAATTGTGCAATTTTGACTTTTGTGCATTCATATTTAGCAAATAAACATTTGTCCCTCTTTGTGAACCGGGAGAAATCCCGCGATTTGCAGAGAGGGTTAACTGATCCCAGTCAGTGGCCCTTAATGATGACTGCAAATTTTATTAGTCTTTTTTTTAATTCAACTGCTTTCTGACTTTTCTTCCTTTTTTTCTTTTGCAGGTGAAAAATGGAACACCGGAGCGAAGTGAAGAATGAAGAGATTAGGGACTTAGCAAATGTTTAGAAAAAATAGGATAGTTTTTATTTTCAATTTAATTATTGTAAACTATTATTATTTTAAATACTTCGTAATAAATACTTGTATCCAAATAGTAATTGTAACAACTATTAAATATGAAATAAAAATTCCATTGATTCATTTAACTCTTTTTAATTCCTTTTCTTTAATTATTTACTTGTTATTTATAATTCCTTAAATTAAATAAAATGAAAGTTTAAATTTCAAATATTTAATTCTTAGAACCATAAATAATCAACTAAACCTTGTTGATCAAAATAAATGAACTTGACGTCTCCATCATTCAAAGCAACACACAGTCGAACACAATAACTGATCAGACGCAATCCTTTCTTACTGATTTCTTACCAAGCACTGTAATTCCAAACTGCACATCTTCTTTGACTGGCTCAAACAAAACAACATGAATTCAACCCAACTGCCTCTTTTACTGATTAAGTCAAAACAATGCGAATCCAACCCGAATCTTGGAAAATCTTGCAAAGTACTGTGGAATTTTAATCTTTCTGAGAATATGCCCACAAAACCTTAACTCCTGACTAAATGCCAAATAACGTTCACCTGATCAAAATTGAGCCAAAATCAACCAAAACCCTGAGCCAACTGTTTGAAATAATTCAGAGTCCTGAAAATCAATAAAACCCTAATTTTGTTTTGACTGACGAGAAAAGTCCGTTTGTCCGATTCTTGAGCCAGTTTGAAAAATCAGGAAAGGCTTGAAGCTGAGATTTCTTGGGGGAAAATGCGAGGGCAAATTTTGGGGTACAACATAGACCATTCCAAATTAATGCCACGTCTCGAGCCCAATAACCACCTCATCAATAAGGACATGGTAATCGGTGTAAGCGAGATTCATTTACTAGACAATATACCAAACTCAACATACCAACGTTGCAAGTCTTGCAACACATGTTGAAGTTGAATTTGGTCACATTGAAGGATCCTCCTCGGAATCCTAATACTTCCGCTCCTACTTACAATCCTGATGCAATATGTGCATATCACTCCAACAGTCCGGGGCATGACACTGATAGCTGTTGGACATTGAAATACAAAATTCAAGAACTGATTGATGAAGGAGCATTGGAATTCACACAAGATGGTCAACTGAAATTTTTCTATCACCCCTCAAGGGCATCCACATGAAGTGACGATCTGGGCGAGGAAATTTTTTATTTATTTGAATTCTCAGTTGTAGTTTATTTGTTATTCAAACAATTATCTATTAATGTTAAACTTTGTTTCATTAATGCATTGCATATGTTTGTCTTGAATCCATCCATTCGTTTTCTCTATATTTAAACTATGATTTTTACTCTCAACTCTTGCTAAAAGGTACAAGCCTTTAGAGGGAGGATGACGAAAACAATGCCATAATCTCATATAGTATGCTTTTAGACAGACCATACTGACGATGTACAGGCGTTCTTTCAAATCCTAAACACTGGAGTTATAAGGAAAATAATCCCTAGTTAACCCCTTCGAGCCAAAGAAGTAGAAGTTTTCTTGTTTACACAAATTGAAACCTTTTAATCAAAACCTGGGGCTGGGTAGTCTCTTAGTTAATTCAAACGCGCGTTTAGCCGCAAACTCTCATCTCGTAATACAATGAATGACATAAAAAACATTACTCTGAAGTCAAAATACAGTGATGGTTCCCTACCGAATAGGCAGTCATTATCTCTCAAGAAAAAAAGCCTACTAAGTCAAAACCTACATAGGAGACTTAAGAAAAACTGGGGCATCCCGCTGACTGTAATCTCAAAACAAGAACAGTCAGGCAAAAATCAGGGATAACAAATCAAGAAGAGATCACTACAAATCCTCAACAACATGAAAAATGTTGCAAGAAATGACTGCCTTCTGATAAACTAAACTTGTCTGAACCATCACCAAAGCGTCATTCCAGACTCAATTGGAGTTCAAATGCACGATTAACTAAGTTTAGGATTAAAGAACATCACGAAGAATGGGAGAGTACAAATACACTTTGAGCCTTATCCTTTGTTTCTTAAACCGTGAACCAAGCCACGTTACAACCCTTCAAAAGTAATAATTGAAGCCTGGGTTAGTTCAAAAGCATAATGTTACAAAAGGTATCCTGACTCTTGTTAGGCTTTACTCTAAATCATGGGTTTGAATTTTCTTACAAAATTTCTTTACCTGCTAAAATGCGTTTTCAAAATTTCAAGACAAGCATAAACTTTGCATTATTTGAATATCACTGTTTACATATGGCTATTTGTTTGACAGCGGAGAAATTCACACAACGAATATCCGATGAACGAAAGCTCTCTCAGTAAACAAAATTACTTCAAGTGGGATGACACTTCCAATGAAAAATCTCCTATCAACAAGGGGGTATGGCATGTCACTATCCAGCACACCTGGGGCAGTCCATTCAGGATCCCAAGAAATTTCTCAAGAAATGCTGAATAACCAAGGGCAGGTCTCCATTTCCATCACTTGGGGAATTGAACGCAAATCCCAATAAAGGATTACGCACGATCAAACATTTCCTGGAAGTGCCACAAACACTTGCTACTAGGGGCAGTGACAAATCTCCCAAAAATCCTTCTTATAGGATGACTCCCAGCCAGAGTTTCAATCTCTGAAAACTTCTCCCCAAACAGGAATCAACACTCTCCACAGAGTTTTCAGCATTCTCCAGTGAAGTTCTCCTCAAACAACAAAATAGGAATCCCCGATGGAAACATTCTAAGCAAAGTTTGAAGACACACATACTCTTCAATAGCAGCCCGAGATTTAATGACTCCCCAGCATTTGTCAAGGATTTATTTTCCCAGACAAAAATACATTCATTAACATTTCACCTTTCATACATCCTGGTTACATACATGACAAGTGCATACGACACAATCTCATTTATTTTGAGAACATCATCAAGCCATGAATTTCATACATCATGACATAACATACAACTAACTCTTTACCTTTTCAGGGAAAGGTCAACTGATAAAGGTCATCATCTTTTTAGAGTAGCAATCGTCCAAGATTCCTTCATCGTCCTGCTGAGGTTCTCTTCTAGAGACAGTTCAGATGCGATCCAGATATGGCTAACATTCTGATACTTATTCCAGATTCTCTTCTAGAAACAGTTCAGATGCGATCCAGATATGGCTGACATTCTGATACTTACTCCAGGTTGTCATTCAAATACAATCCAGATTCGGATGTCATTTTATCACTCATTCAACATACCATTCAAATACAGTCCAGATATGATCCAGATTCGGATGTCATTCTGACGCTCATTCAGTACATCTTTCAGATACGGGTCAGATACAATTCATTTATGGATATTATTCTTATACTTATCCCAAGACCTCTACTGGTTCAGTTTAAATCTCTCAACGGTTTATCCTGATTCTTTCCCGTAGACATTCTCTCTGGTTCAGATAAATCGCTCCAAGATTTATTCTGATTATTTCCAGACCTCTGCTGTTTCAGTTTAAATCTCTCAACGGTTTATCCTGATTCTTTCCAGTAGACATTTTCTCTGGTTCAGATAAATCGCTCCAAGATTTTTTCTGATTCTTTCCAGTTAAATAAAATTCAAGACCTCTACTGGTTCAGTTTAAATCTCTCAATGATTTATCCTGATTCTTTCTCGTAGACATTTTTCTCTGGTTCAGATAAATTGCTCAAAGATTTATTCTAATTCTCTCCCAGTTGAAGACAATTCGAGACCTTTCTCTAGTCTAGTCAAATCAATATTAAGACTTATATTCCATTTAAGGAAGCTATGAAGCCCGTAAACTGACCGGATGATAGTTAATCGACAATTTAAGACACTGTGAAGCCTGGATTTCGACCAGATAACAGTATAAGGTGTTGTGAAGCCTAGAATCCGACCAGGTAGTAGTTCACTTCTTCAAAGACATTGTAAAGCCTGGATTTTGACCAGATAACAGTATAAAGTGTTGTGAAGCCTAAAACCTGACCAGATAATAGCTTATTTTCTTCAAACCGATGAAGCCTGGATACGACCAGATAATAGTTCAATGTATACAATTACTGCAAAGCCTGGATCCGACCAGATAGCAGCTTATTTTATTCAAATCGCTGAAGCCTGAATACGACCAGATGACAGTTCAATGTATACAATTACTACAAATCCTGGACCCGACTAGATAACGGTTTAATCTCATTTAGCTTGTAAGTCATTGTGAAGCCTGGAGAACGACCAGATAACAGTTAGCCTTATTGTCCTCAGCAAGACACTGTAAACCTGAATCCTGACCAGATAGCAGTTCACTTTCGTCTCTTCAATCAAGTGAGGACTCCCCAGTAGAGTAACAGATAACTAAAGCTCCTAAAACTCTATGTTCCAAGACAGAGGCCAACATTCCTCAGCGGAGTCCTCTCTAACAGCAAGAGCAAGAATTCCCACAAAGGGATATCTCATGAAGTCAATATTGTTTTAGATGGCATCTTTAAGCCCATATTTGACAACTCTCTGTCACATTCTGATGGCATCTATAAGCCCATCTCCGACAACTCTCTATCATCTTACCAAATGGCATCTTTAAGCCCATTCCCTACACAACCAACCACAACATCATCGAGTGAAAATTTCTGGGCACTCTAGTGTTCAATCATCTTCCACCTTCAAGTTACGAATGGAATATTTGCCAAATCTAACTCTTCAGGTGTAAGAAGATTGAACAGGGGAAGTTGTTGTACCCCAAAATTTGCCCTCTCATTTTCTCAAGATTTCTCTCGCATGTGTGATTACAAAAACATGTTTAAAGAAATGAAGAAAATGTGAAATTTTGAAGATGTTAGTGTGCCTTTCGATTAAGTCAAAAAAGAAACAAGTTGGATTCTATTTAAGCAAAGTTCGATTGGGCAGTATAATCTCCTTTCAGTCATAAGCTTCGATTTGGGAATACGGCTTCTTTTGAAGTGACCCCCCTTCGATCCACAGGCTAGGCAGCCTCCTTCGATCCATAAACTAGGAAGTTTCCTTCGATCCATAAGCTAGGTAGCCTCCTTCGATCCACAAACTAGGCAGCCTCCTTCGATCCACAAACTAGGCAACTTCCTTCAATTTATAAACTATGCAGCTTCCTTCGATTTACAGGCTAGGCAGCCTCCTTCGATCCACAGGCCAGGCAACCTCATTCCATCTACAAACTAGGAAACTTTCTTTGATTCACAAGCTGGGCTTATGATTTCCTTCAAGGTGGCCTCCTTCAATTCACAAGTTGGACCACTAAACTCTTTGAAGCAACGTGCTTGGAGCACACTTTGTTTGGAAACGAACGTTTATGTATGATGATAGACCTGGTCGAAGTGATCAAAATGAATAGGGGAGTATTCAAGGAGTTTTGTTGGCTACAGTCCCATATACTTCCAAACTCAAGCCAGTTGTGCTGCTATGCAGCAATCCTGCACCAACCTGCCACAACGCTCCAAAATACTACTGAGCCTGCATTGTCTCAGCCCCATACTTGTACAAAAAAGGAATGCATAAGAGTTGCATCAAAGAAAACAAGGGGATAATATACCCAGATAATTCAAACATTATTTGATTTCCCCCAAAAAAAATCACATCAAAGATCGCCTATAAATACAAGGCTTCACAACATGTTCAAGGAGGACTTTTGGGACCAGGCGAAAAGAATCTCCAAATTTTTCTCAAACACAAACACAAAACTCTCAAGTTCATCAACACTTGAGAAATCAAAAACCCAGAACCACACTTCAGTCTCCTTCGATTCTGAAGAACACTCTACACCTAGAAGTTCTTTTCTTTCAAAGTAAAAAAACAACCTCTTGTGACAACTCTTCGAACCAAAGGTAAAACCCCCTTTGTGACAACTCTTCGAATCCCCTCCTGCCAGCGCCACCAGTTCAGGCTCGAATCCCATACACCAGCTTCAAGGTAAGTCCCCTTAACCTTAAGCTTTTCGTTTCAAACATAACATGTGTTATACCCTAAATTTTGCCCTCTCACTTATCAAGAATTTACTCACAAGATCTCATTTGACTCAAGACTGCACTAGGGTTGATCAGCTCAAGACATCTCCTTAAGCACTGATGACTAAAATTAGGGTTTGAATTTGCACAAGGATTATTGAACTTCCAATGCCCCATATAATTTTCATGGATCATTATGAACCCCCAAGATTACTTATGTCAAGTTTCAAGCCTTGAATCACACTTTTGATCAGTCAATTGAGCAGTTGACCTAAAAATCAGTTGTATTGGGGGAAAAGTCAACTATGGCCAATTCACAGCAAAACTTCATAATTTTTGGTCCACATAAACATTTTAAACTCATGTGTATAATTTGATCAAGTTTGGACCACAACTCCTCAAGAAATCTGATCATATCTCCAAAAGGGAAAAATGGTCAAAATTAGAGTTTTGACTGGGAAAGGGTAATTTCTGATTTTTGACCTAGCAAATGGTTAATTGGTTTAAGGCATGATCTCAAGAGTCCAATTGCATCATTTTTACCTAATTACATGGTTCAAAACATTGCAAGTCCATTGGATTGACAGATGATTTTTTCAATCAACTGATCAAAAGTCCACTGTATACTAAAAAGTCAAACTTTGACTTTTTGGTCAAATTCAAGTACCAAAGATCGCAATTCATTAAAACATGTCAAAATATGAAACTTGTTCATCAAGAAATCAAGAATTCAAGATTTCATCTTGAAATGTTAAAATTTCTTAACTTAGAAATTTTTCTAAGTATGGAAAATTTCTTATTTTTCATAACTTTGAGCCAAATTTTCACCATGATGAAAGATGATTCAAGAGAAACTTCTAACATGAAAGTTGTATATATCCATGAAATATACAACTTTGATTCACACAACTTCTTCCAAAAATGCTTGGATCTCAAGTTATGATTTTATGAACATAGGGTCATGAAACTAAACACTTATGAAATTTTGCCCTAATTTGGCCAGGATTTTGACTTAACTTCATGGCACTTTTTCATATAGTTCCAAGGGGAATATTCAAAATCAATTCAAATATGGGTTGTATAGAACATTTCAAGCTTTCCAAAATGTCCAAGAACTCCTTGAGATCATTCTTGAGGAGGGAGAATCAAAGAGATGAAATTAGGGTTTTGTCACTTGAATTACAAGTCATTTTTGATGAACACTTGAACCAAATCCACGCTAGGCTGCATAATCCTTGCTTTTCAGGCCTCAAACTTGTTTGTTACTCCATAATTAAATGTTTACACAGCTGTTAGAGCTTTGATCTAAGTAATTAAGCTATTGTTCAAGTTGCATTTCCATTTATGGCACAAAGTTAACAATGTCATTCTTGTAAAGCAAGCTTTTTGCATAAAGTTCACATTGAGCCTCTAAATTGTTCCCTCTGATCACACTCCATCAACAAAGTCAGAAGCAAGCTTGTTTAAAGCATAACCACTCTATCTTAGCAAGTACACAAGACTTTGAAACTTTTTTGTCAAAAAATCACATGTTTAACTTAAACATGTAAATTTAAATTCTGATCAACTAGAGAACTCCAAACTTGTTGCTTATAAATAGGGTCACTATTTGTGAGCTAGAGGACGATCTTAAGCACCCTGAAATACACCAAAACTCTCTCAAGTTAGAAATTACCCAAAAACTCCATTGTTGTACAGTTTCTGACCTTGGACTTGTAACTCATATTTCCCTCGTGTGTTCTTTGGCCTTTTAGTTTCTAAAGCTTCTTTACATCAAATACAACTCATCCCCATCCTTATTCCAGAACTGTAACACCATTTACCATAACTTCCATAACCAAAAAACATAGTCTGCAACTTGACTTCTCCAAGTCATTTCAGCCACTCTCAACTCAAGCAAACCATTGCATTAGCTTCCTAGGACCTCAAGGAAGCTAACCTGATCATCACCATCACTTGAAACAAGCTCAAACTCCAAACACGATTTCCAGTTTTGAGGTAAGTTTTCTCAACTTGGAACTCTTCATGCAGGCATCATCAATAGTTTATTTGTGAATAAAACATGTAGATATCATTTCTCTGAAGCTAACCATGTCCTTAGTTTCCATTAATTTTGCTTGAGCTAAGAGAATTTTGAAACTGAAATTTCTGAAATTTTTAGGGTTCAGATTAGGGTGTTGCACCCCAAAATTTACCCTCCTAATTTCTTCTATCTGGCTTAGACTCTTGCATTCATCTATATATATTCCATTAGGTCATTAATATACATTTGCATTCGGAAGAGCTTGAGGTTCAAAGTTCAGTGGCTGTGCGAAATTAGGGTTTCGCAGCGGTTAAGGTGTTCATATCCAATAAAGCCTGATTCTTCTGATTATCCTTCAAGCAGTGAAATGTGGAATTAGGGTTGCAACCTATGCTTATTGAGGGTTCCGTTCTCTTCAAGTTAAGGGGGGTTATTACTCATTCAGATGCATTCAAGACAAGAGTCTGAGTTTTTCTCCACCAAGTTTGTGCTTGTCAGCATTTCATCAACCGAGGTTCATTAGGTTTTTTAAGTCATGGCCATCTTGGTCATATTTCTTTCTGTATTCCCATGTTCATTTCCAAGTTGTTCTATGAGGTTATCTAAGGGCTACTAAATCAGGCATTCATTATCTCCTTGTACTCAACATCATCCTTTGATTAGGGTTTATTTCTCTAAATCATGTACCATTCAAGAGAGGTTTCTCTATGAAGTTGTGATTATCAGGCAACGCTATAATCAAGGGATATCATCCATGAATAACCAGGGTTTCAATTGATATATCTTTGGCAAATAAGAAGGAAAGCATTGCTTGAGTCTCTAGTTATGTGGGAAACAATTCTATTCTAGAGAAGAAGATTCAGTTGGACCTTCTTCCCAAATTAAGGTTTGTATGCCTTATAATGTAAACCTCTTCATCTGGTCGATTGGCTTACTTGCGGTACAATCTATTTTCTTCGGATTTCATTTAAATGCTTTGAGATCAAAATCTAAAAGCTTTATATGGAATATTAGGGTTTTTGAACTAAGGACATGCAGACGTCTAAGCATGGATTCATTCAAGTTGATTTAATGAAACCTATATTCGTTCATTTGAAGATATTCAAGCAGGGGAGTTCATCTAAATTGATAGAATGCGAGAGATTGGGATTTCACTAATACAAGTTCAATGAAGGACTTGGGATATCAAATTCAAAAATAAAGGAAGACACTTCTTTCTCGGGAAACTCAAAATCAAATGAAAAGAAAGTAGTTTGCACCCTTGATAATTTATCATTTTGATTCAAGAGTTCCCAAAGCTACATTTTCATGCAAGATCATACTGCATTACCTTGGTTTCAAGAGAAATTACAAGCGCAAAGCCATTTATAGTTCACAGTATAACATTCAAGTTCCATTCACCATTTCAAAACCTCTTCATTCCACATTCAACAAAAATTCCAACAAGTTCATTCATTACAAATTCACCATAAGTCATTCCAATTTCAAATTCTATACACCATTTTTTTCGATTCAATTAAATTCAAGAGAAACCATTACGAAACCGTAGGAAACTACACGCAAGAATATTACATGGAAAAATTATCAAAAACTTAAACCCAATCTCCAATCTTTCTTCATACGAATTTTGTATTCCAATCTCCATGCCAAGCTCTTGACTATCCTTCGAATTACATGATTCACTACCATGCTATGCTTATCCCTAACATTAATCATCCATCTTTATGTATTCTTCAATCTTCACGCTTCGAGTGAACCAACCTGTTGAATTCTTCAAATAGTTGCCTGCACAAAAACCAGATCCAAACTGTAATACCAGTTGAGATACCCTAAAACCAAGTCAGTTCGGTAGCAAAAAAAATTTAATAATATCCAAACTAAAGCAGTTCATCACATGATCCGGTTAACACTACTAAAATGGTTCACTGATCAAAACTGGTTCACATCACAATATAGGGTAAACCGTGGGAACTCAGAAGAAAGAATCAAACTGCCCTGCTACCTGAGTTTCAACCTGCACTAATAAAATCAGTTCAGACAACCAGCTCAGAAAAACCAGGAGTAAATATCAGCTCCAGAATCCGCGCATGAGTATTGGCAGCCCTGCATATTAACAACCAAAAAGTCAACTCTTTGTTTAAATCATGACAAAAATACAACTCAGTTACTTTCTCAAATCGCATTGCAAGTTATATTCGCATACACGATTACATCATGTAACAAAAACCTAAATCAATCCTATTTCATTATGAATTAAGAAGATACCTCAAAGGAGTGCTACTGCCATATCTGTTGCTCACGTGGTTGTTTCTCAAATTGGACAGTTCATGAAATTGGAGGACATATCTGAAACAGCAGCAGTTCCTGGTGGAATAAACAGATCTCCTGTCTCATGACCTCCAAACTATCTTGACTTCAAATAGCCCATAACAAAATTCCCTAACAGAAACAAAACTCCCTAACTGTTTTCTTAACCCAACCACCAGATAACTCAACTAACCCCCAATTCCTCATATTATTCTAACTGTCCAGAAACAGAATTCTGCACCAATTCTGTAACTAATTTCCACCCAACTAATTCCTAACATCCTTATAACTAACTAGCCTAACCAATTCCCTTAATAGCCTTTTAACCATTCCAAATAGCCTCTAACAAAAACTCATAACAGTTTCCTAACTTCATGTAACAGCCCTGCATAATTTCTTTCCAACTAACCTCTACCCAACCATCTATAACAATCTCATAACTGACTAATAGCCAACTATATAACAGAAAAACTAAATAGAATTTCTAACCGAATTTCAACTTCCAAAAACTAACTCCTAACCGTTAACAAACTAAGCCTAGCAGATTCTAAACCTCCTAACTAACCATAACATAACAGTTTTCTAACCAATTTCTAACAGAATGGACTCTTCAACAAACTTCCAGCAAGATATAACAGAATGTAACAGGAAGAGAAGGGGAAGTTCGGATTTCATACATAACAGAAAAGGCATAACCGAAAACTGGGAGAAGAAAAAGAGAAGGAGGGTCACGATTCAGATTCGTCCACCATAATTTATCAAAAAAATCACAATAATAAAGAAGGGCAAGATATAGGAAACTCACTAAAAGATATTTCTATACTCGGTCCATTCCATCACCATCACCTTCATCCTTCAACAACACTACAAAAACCTCATTCTTCATCTATTCTCGGCAAAAGCTTCTATCATCTTCAACTTCTCAACATGCAACATCTCCATTAACAATTATGTGATTTCTCCAAGATTCAAACTCTCGAGGCTTCTCTGAGCTTCATCATCTCATCTTCCCCGCACTTTCTGTAATTATACGGTAATAACTCAAAGGCACAAAAAGGAGAAGAAGAAAACACAGAAAATTTACAAAAGGAACTTGATACCTTCCTCTCTTCAACCGACTTGGTGGATCTTTTTCACATCATCATCATCGTCATCGACACCTCGAGAGATCCCTTGCTTCATCGATTCTTCATCACATCAAAACTTCTCTACATCATCTTCATCGCAGCCTTCATCATCAACGATCAACTCTCTCAATATTTCTCTGAATTTGCAACAACAACAACACAAAGACAAATCTGCACCAGAATTTCAACTACCTTCATCAACAACGATTCTTCAATAATCCTCGACGACCTATTTAAAAAATCAAAAGAACACCAATTACAACTCAAAGCGCAGAAGTGGGGAGGAAGAAGGAAGAGTCGCTTATTGGAGAGTCGAGAAAATACCGACAATTATCGTCGGAACCCCCCCTCTAGTCTTCTTCATTGTCTTCGAGTTCTTCGTGATAATCGCCACGGGTGGGTTTCCAAAGACTTAGAATTCTCAGTTCTCTCTTCCTCTTCTTGATATCATGTTGTAGTCTGTGTATTGCTGAATAAATACCACATGGTAGTTGTAAACTTTGTCACCGGAGCACGAGTGGATTTCGTTCTAGGTGCTTTAGTTTTTCAGATTTGTTATATTTTAGGTATTTGGTGGTGAATCTGAATGAATGGAGGAAGAGTTTGGATAAAGGGGAGACGGGAGACTACAGTTGAGGGTGTTAATTTCACGGTAAGAATCATCGCCGCTACTATAGAGTGCTCAGCGGAAGGCTGAATGAAAAAGATGGAAGAGGATATTTGTGCAAAGGAAATTGAGAGGTCACACTACATTGAACCCTAGCCCTTACGTCAAAACGCAATCCTTTCCCAGTTCTCTCCATAATTTTTTACTTTTTTTTATTAATAATCTGAAGAGTGAATTCAACTGGACTAGGCTCATCATCCATGGGCCTCGTTTATGAACCCTCCATAAGCCCACTCCACATTTCTTATTCTTTCCTTGGAACCCGTTTTCCTTGACAAAGAAAACAACTTCTTGGACTATCATGCTGATGAGCCTTCAACCTGGGTTTAACGCCACTTTATGAGCTCACCATCTGATTCATATTTTGCACCTCCTGGCTCTCTTAGTCTTCTTTTCATCACCTTTTAGTTTTTACTTTCTTTTCCATAATTTTGTAGTAGAAATACATGTAAAACAATAAAAAGATGTTAATATAACTCTTTGGAATTTCCTTTTAGAATTTTAATTAGAGTTTTATTATCATTTTTATGTTTTCTAATCATTTGGTTGTCATTGTTGTTGAGAGTTTATGACAGTATTAAGGAAATCTTTCGCGATTGGGAATACTTGGAGATTAATTTTTTGATCACTTGTGTGAGACAGCTTTGGTAGAATTTCCTTATTGCCTGCGTGGTTTTGAAGAGGCAACGGACTTTCTCCGTTCGGTATCATGACGACCTTATTTTATTCCTCATTTTCGCACTTTACCACTTTTCTAGATACCATGAGAAGTAGGAAATAAAGAGCGTGCGCTCGAAGTCGCTGTTTAAAGACCTGTAGCAGGCATTCCGTACTTCATTTGTTATATGTGTTATGCTTGCGTCTGTTTCTATGGTTGTTGATCGATGAGTCACTCAATTTAGAAATTGAGATCACGACTTCGCTCTCAGTGCATGCTCCCTATAGGATTTCATTACTTTCCTTTGTTTCTTGTTGATTGATGAGTCACTCAATTTAGAAATTGAGATCACGACTTCGCTCTCATTGCATGTTCCCTATAGGATAGTTTTGTTAGACTTTATTAGGTAATGGTAGTCTAGATAGGATTTCTCTAGATGTGCTCTCTCGAGCTTATTGGCTTACCTGTTTGATTTCATCTTTGTGTGCATGTTTTGAGATAACATACCCTCAGCATGTTCCCTTAGGAGCTCTCGATTCAACTATAGATGACGATTCGAGATAGACATAGTTTTAGGTGATAGACCCTTGCTATGCTCCTTTAGGACTTCTTGATTATCTATAGATGATGATTTGAGATAGACATTAGAATTGTTATCCAAGCATGTCAACCTAGGGTAGAGATTTCCCTTCAAAACTCAACCGTAGGACCACCATTGTAAGATAACATTAGGGATAGATTTAGGCTAGTCTCCCTTAGATGTTTTTTTCTTTCTTTTGCATTTGCATTAAAACAAAAACTTATTTTTCTTGCAAACTTCAATAACACTTAAAAATTACTGATGAGAGTCGTGTTTTTGTTGAGCATGGGAAATGATAAGCGGGTTACTTCTCGACCTTATTATTCTCTTATTCTAAGCTTTGGTATGGTTCAAGTCTCAAAGACTTATTTCATGAATAAGTAGAAAAATGGCTAATATCTCTCTCTTGAGATCAACTAGCTGTCATCTGAAGCAAAAACATCAACCAATACAAACTCTTTTTGCCTTCGGGCTTTTCTTTCAAACCTTTTTCAGAAAGAACATGTTGATTCACTTCTGTGCTGACGCGTAAGTCTCCAAAGGTCGAGTTGCGGCAGAAGGTGAAATTAATATTGTTCATTAAAAAACATAAACCAATTCATACCTTTTTGTACGCCCAAGCACCTTTTCTCCAAAACTTTTTCAAAAGAGCATGTTAATTCACTTCTGTGCTGACGCGTAAGTCTCCAAAGGTTGAGTTGCGGCAGAAGGTGAAATTAATATTGTTCATAAAAAAAATACAAACCAACAAAAACATGTGAGCCAAACTACGACTGCTTTGATTCCTTAAAAGGGATACGTAGGCATCGAGGTATGGCCCGAACGAGCATAATTTTATTTTCCCTACATTCTTTTCTCCTTTATTTTGCATGCATTCCCCCTTCAATAGTATAGTAAACAGTAAGCATAGATTAAACACACCCATAAGATAGACAACAAGAGTGGATACCATAGAGTACTACGGGCGTGTGGGGTGCTAATACCTTCCCCTCGCGTAACAGACTCCCTTACCCGATCTCTCGGTCGCAATACTGTGACTTCTACCTTCTCAGGTTTTCTCGATGTTTACCTTTCCCTACATTTGGGATAAAAGACGTTCGATGGCGAATTCATTTTTTGATGATTTTCAGCCGGTTGTTTCAGCTGGCGACTTCACTGGGGAAAGGTCGACCAAATGCTGGTCCATCCTGGAGCCGCTCCTAGCTCTTGTTTTCTTCTCTTTGGGTGTTTATTTATATGCTTTATGGCTTATTCATTTTGTATATACTTGAGCATATGTATGCATTGCATTTTATTGTTTTCCATATACTACTGCTGTACTAGATCTGCTTCTTGATTTGGTGGGGATGTTACTATTGAGGTAAAAGGCCCAGTACCCAGGCCAGAGTGCACTATGACACATAGGAATAAAGTGGGGGCATGACGGCTATAGGACATGGTCCGACTAGTGCAGTCATGTCATATACCACGCTCGGATGAGGTTCAAATGAATTACTATTGGAACCCACGTCTGTGGGTAAGGCGATAGCACTTTCAGGCGGACCCGTGATTTCGAGTTACCGTTGCCTTACCCTGACCTAGTCTTCACCCGTGAGCGGGGAGGGAAATTTTATCACAGGTACAGATGGTGACTATGTTCAGATGGTTACTCATGCTCAAATGGAGACTATGATCAGACAATTACTATTGGTTCTAATGGTTATGTTCTGGATTTCTGTTGCTGACTTATTCATATGCTATATTCTGTTGGTGACCGTATGGTTCTCGGGTTTATTTTGAGTTCCTGAATTATTTACTTGGAGGTTCATTCGAGCCTTCGATCTTGACATTCCTAGAATATTTAGAAAATGCTCAACAGTATCCGATGTTCCAGAAGCCTTGACCGCGTACAATGGGAGATCTACATGGTACTTGGTTCTTATATGTGCGGAAGCTATGACAAACCTTTGACCTAATGATATTCATATGGTTCAGAAGCAGTGCAGCAATCATATTCAGAAATGATGGAACCTTGATCCCATTTAATCTCATGCCTTTTCATACATAGCATGGTTAACCACATGCTTAACATACATGTTCTATTATTTCCAAGGAATCATATTTGCAAGCCTTGTGTTGAACCTTTCCATCTTTTACTTACGTAAAATCAAAATCAAATCACGTAAATTCCTTGGGAATGAAGGAACATGACAGGGCATCCATTCATGCACTCCATGCATATTCACGCATTCATAACAGGTACTCGAAGACTGGGGATTCTTGCTCAGACCATGTGATCTCCTTAGAGATTCAGCTTGATTTCTTACTGCACTTGTTCAGGGATCGGTTAGGGAATAGCTCTGAGTGATATACATGCAAGCTTTGGCCCATGGTCAGAAATCTCTTCAAGCAGGAAGATAGTCAATTAAAGACTCAGATGAACCAGGTCATGGAAGCTCTGATGATGATCAATAAACTTACTGCTACAACAGGTTCTCTCTTCTCCTCATCTTTTGGGAATTGCTTCCAACCATGGAGTGCTACACAATCCTGAGTTCTTGGAACATCTTACCAGCAGATGGTTCCCATTTACTATAGGATCTTATGGTAGTGCTTCGTTCTTGTTGACCAACGTTAGAGGTGGTTGCCACACCGGGGCATCATACTTTTTAATCAGGGGCATCCTCCATAACTTTGTGTTCACTGATCTATTCAACAACAACCGGTTTTTGTTCCCCTGGTGAATTCATGAAGAAAAAAAAGCTTTTAAGCAAAGATAAAAGATGCTTGATGAGCATGTTGTTACAAGCCCATTGCTCTACATCCTATTATCTCCAGCTCTGATTTTTGGGGTCCTCATCCCACAAATAGCTCTTCTGATTTCCATACACAGGCTAGATGCATCCCCTTTTCTGGGGTACCCAATTTTGATATTGAAGACTACAAAGGGGTTGAAATATAAAGCCAAGCACCTGTTTGGCGTCTCTTCCAAAGGTCCAATTCCTATTTGGCCAACTGCCACACTCTTTTTCACCAGGTGGATGTCTCTTTTGTTTTGATAGAAGACAGACTGTATTATTTTTTGTGTGGCATAATATGCCTGATGATGCAGTTTATATCGATTCGCTTGGTAAAGCATTCATTTGTTCCCCTGAAAGAATCTTCTACGCATATTATTTTGGGGCAACTGATCATTCGATTGAAGATGGTACGTCATCCAGAGACAAGGTCCGAGAGGATATCAATCTGAAGATTCTGGTGTCCAAATCGTATCATAAGGAGGAGTCTCTCACTCACCTCATGCATCTTCATGCATCCATAGCAGGTACTCAGAATGGGGAATCCATATTCAGACCCGGTGTTTTCTTTTCAGAACTGCAAATCTTGACTTCTCGCTGCTCCGTGATCATATTCAAGTTATGGAAGAACTTCGTGGGGAATTGGACGAGATGAAAGAACAAATGGGGTTCTCGATGTTAGACATACAAGATTTGGTCTGTGGACAAGAACCCTTGAAAGAAGGAAATTGTCAATTGAAGACTCAATTGAATTTGGTTATGGGAATTTTGGGGACGATATTGAATAAAGAAGATGTTTCCATGCCTGCTACAATAGGAGCTACCATTCCTCCCTATAATTTGGAGACTCTTTCAAGTCAAGGAGCATCTCCTCTACAGCCTTGCGTTCTAGGATCTTCCCATCCGCAACAAGTTATCACTTCCCAAGGGGACCCAAAAAGACAACGTCCGTTAGCAAAGGCCAAAGCAGCCTGAACAAAAATTTGATCCAATTCTAAAGTTGTATGCACAATTGCTTCCTCCCCTACTAGGACTTCATTTGGTCAGACTCTGAATCTTCACTACACATGAAAGGCTCCCTCATGGCTTTGACGATACTGTTAGGTGTGAATTTCACTCTGGGGCACCCGACCATGATACTAAAGATTGCATAGCTTTTAAGCATCAAGTCCATGATCTGCTTGATGCAGGGACAATTCTCTTCACTCCTGAAGGTCTGAGCATGCAAGTCAATCTTACGCCAACTTCTACAAAGATTAGGGCCACGCCTTCTCTTCTTCAAAGTTCAATCTCACGACTTGAGTCACATCATCCACAACCTATACTCTCAGATAGTTCTCACCAACAGCTATTTACAAGTTATGGAAATCAGATGGTTAATCAAAATCAGAATGTTCCTCATGTTCATCCAATTCGGTATACTCCTCAGTAACAAACCCATCAACAGAGACATATGCAACAAGATAAACAAAGGGATAGGAAGCCAAAGAGGGTGTTCGACATTGTTCCCATGACTTATGGCCAGTTGTTCTCTCAGTTGCTCAAGCTTTCTTTAGTGGAACCTATTGTACCCCAAAGATTTCCCTTCCATATTTCTCAACACATGGCAAGTGAGGTCCCCAAATTGCTCAAGGAAGTTCAAGAGTTGACCAGACAAATTCTCTCCTAAGGCAGTATACCTCAAATTAGGGTTTCATTTTTCATCAAGATGCTTGAGTACAAAGGATCCCAAATGCCTTCCAAGGTCCTAATATGTTCTCAAGATCATCCATGTCAAGTTTCAAGCCTTGCAGAAGAAGTTTGCTCAGTCAATTGCTCAAATGCTTGAAAATCAACTATACTAGGTCAAAATTCAATTGTGGCCCACATACAGTCAAACTTCAATATTTTTGGTCAACATCCTCATTTTGAAGTATTATTCATCATTTGATCAAGGGTTGATCATGATTCCTTAAGGATTGCTCACAATTCATCAAAACCCAAAAGTCGATAAATTAGGGTTTTGCAGGAAAGTCAACTCAACTTTGATCAAGCATAACTTTCTCATGCTTTATCAGAAATGACCCATCCAAATCTTATTTTGAAGAGGATGAAATTCCCTACAATTCATCTTCATCTCCCAAGTTCAGAATATGCACTCACAAAAAGATATGAATTTTGACATTATAGGTCATTTTGGAAAGTCAACAAAAACACCTTTTGGGTCAAAGCTTCATACATGAACATGGAAGACTCAATTGAGATGAGACCAAAAGGGTTGCTTAGAGGACATCCTAAGATTTCTAAAAAGTCTAAGAACACCTCTCTAGGTCAAAATTGAGAGGGTTATGCATTGGCCAAGTTGACCATTTTTGTAAAATTGCCAAAAGTCAAATGTGCTCAAATTTGCATTGTTTGCTAAATGGGCCCAACTTTTTATGCTTGCACCTCAATTATAATGTGTCCCACGACTCAAATACTTATCCATAAATTATTTGCTTCATTTTTCAATTTATTTTGATTTTTAATTAATTAAAAAGTGAATTAAATCAAATAAATGATGAAAATTATCAAAGATAGGATTTGATTTGTTTTTTTGACAGGTTAGCAACCAAGATATGTTGAGCTTGCAAGATCAATTCGAATCAATGGTAATTGGTACAAAAAGAGCATGATTTGCATGAAAATAGAAAGATATCATATGGCTAAAGAATCTAATCAAATATCATCAAAGCTTAAAGATTGGATATGTTTTGCAACCCTAATTCATTGAGGGATATATAATGAACAAAAGCAAAGCAAAAAAAGGGGGTTAGAGGTCGTGCATAGCCAAGAACAAAACTGAAAAGTTCAAGAAAAAGTGGGAATTGGTTTTCAATCTACAAGGAGTTTCAAATCATTTCAAGAGCACAAATCCCTTCCCAGACATCCCAGGAAGCTATTCCAATCACTCCCAGGTCTTGAAACACCCAGAATCGTGCTCTACGCCTCCCACGGTTTTCCCAAAAACTTGATTCTGATTTCACTAATGCATGCATCTTTAGCACTTTTAATTGTTATACTCATGTTTATCATCGTGTTTGCAAGCTAATCATTCCATTTAATTTCATTTTTGATGTCTGTACGTGATATTGCCATAGTTAGGGTTTTGTGTTCTTGTTTAGGGGTTTTCAATGTAGGCAAAATTGGGCGTTGATTCTGGTACCATGATGCTCGTGAGGATGAGACGAGTTGATTGGTACCATACATTGTCATTTATCTTGAGCATATGAAATTTTGGAGATGGACAAGGTTATACCTACAGCAAACGTCTGTAGGTAAAAGTCTGATTTGATAAAGCGACAAAGAGAGGAAGAAGATGAGGCGTGGCGGCGTGAGATTGGTCCGTTTAAAAATTCGCGCGTTTGGCTGACCCCATTAGCTTGTTTTGAATATTATGCTTTATGTTTATTATACTTGCAAGTTAACACGCTAGCTCAGATGGTTGGGGAGAAGGCCTTTGATGCACACGTCCTGGGTTCGATCCCAAACGTGTGCATTTTATTATTTTCTTGATTATTTCAGGTGGATCCCATGCAATACAATAGCATACGCCTTCCATACACCCTCTATGCCTGGCCACTGGATGCCTAGCTAATCAGATCTGACGCCCAAATAGCAAAGAACCACCATACGCCTCAAGTCAACACCTGCACCTAATCCAGCGTGGTCAATACAGGCCTTAGAGTTTTGGGCCAAGAAAATCAGATTCAAACCCCCTTTTTGCTAATGCTGTCAGGCCCATCTCTATACTCTTTTATTTTTTTTCTTTTATTTAATAATTATTTTAATATTTCTTCTAATTATTTTAATTAACAAAATTAATTATTTTTCATAAAAAAATCATAAAATCAAGAATTCACAAAAAATTAGAATTAGTTTTTTTTTATTATTATCAAATTTAATTTAATTTAATTTAACCTAGGGCAATTCTAACTTGTTTTTGTAAATAAAATTAAATAGAAATTAGGTTAAATTCTTGATTTAATTCTTTTATTTCTTCTCAAATAAATAAATAAACAAAAATAGGTTTTTAGAGTGAATTAATTTATTTTTCTTAATTTAAAATTAATTAGAACTTAAGATTTTATTTTTAATTTAATTATTTAATTATTTTCTTAAATAACAAAAACATCTTTTTTTTAATCAATCGCGAATAGGTTTAGTCGAGGTTCAAAACCCTAAGTGTCCCGTATTTAATTCGCTGTGCGCTTGTTATTTATTTTGTCAATATTTTGTAACTGCTCACTGGTTTGTAATAGTTAATTTAGGGCTTTTACTTATCGCTTTTTCCCCGATTTTTTTGGCTATGTAATTAATCCCCCTCCCTGAAGCCTTGTAATAGCATAGATTTACTTTCTCGCATTCTTAATTCCCGCAAATATTTAACTGTCTAGATGTATGCTAATAGGATCGTATGGCAAGAATGCATGACAAAATTAAAACGGTTAGAAAACCCTAATGTGAAAAGATAAATAACTGGAAAAAAATCACTCGCACATATCACTCTTAGGGTATACTCTCACTTTGGTTGCCTTCGGTAAACGACCATTAAGCATAGGGTTTTTAGTGGTTGCCCTCCTGTCTGAAAAAGATCAAACGTCCCATTCGAATGTTGCCTCGGAAATGTTTCCTCGAATATGATCTTAAGACTCTAGGGTTATTACTAAAGTTTCCTAGTATTACTTTAGTGATCGTACGTCCCTTTTGAATTGACCCTTACAAATTTCAACGATGGTGCTACCTATTTCTCAATAGTAGGATAGCGCTGTCTAAAGGAAACGAGAATAAAAACAATCTTTTTTCGAGTAGGTAAATGCTAGTAGGTACTTGCTCAAATCAAAACTTTTCACACTTACACTTTTCAAACAAATTTTCAAAACAACTTTGTCACACCTTTGAGGACTGATACAAGGGTTATCACGAAGTCAAACTTTTCAAAAACAAAGCACATACACAAGCAATTTTAAAAAGATGAGCAAGTACCTAAGAGCCCATGGAAAACCATGGATAGAAAGGGTGCTAACACCTTCCCTTTCTATAATCTACCCCCCCCCCCCCCCCCCCCCCCCCGTACTCAGAATATCTCGAAAAAGGGTTTTTTCTGTACTTTTTTCCTTTCCGATTGGATGAAATAAAAGTCGGTGGCGACTCTTGCTTACCGCAACATTTTGCAAACACAAAACGCAAAACGCAAACCAGTATTATATAGTCGGTTCTACCACTGTATCAAATAACCCAAGCCACTGAAGCCTGTCATTCCTCCTTATCCTATGGATTTCAATCTTAATGTGCAGTGTGATTACCATGTCGGGGCACTAGGCCATTCAATTGAAGACTGCAGGCCATTCAAAGAAAATATGCAATACCTGATGGATGCAAAGGCTATTAATTTCGGATTATTTAGTCAGATTTGAAGTCTCCTTTGACTTAGTAAATGTCAAGACTGACAGATCATCATCCGAAGCAACAAGTCCATACGGAGACTAGTCTCCTCAACAGGGAAAATTCAAATTACATTCGCATTCTCATTTGTAATCTTTCTTGTTTGGTTCAGTACTTTCTTATCTGCAAAACTTGCTTATTTTTACTAATCATAATGCATTGAGTATGTTTTTTTTGAATTAATCCATTCGTATCCGCTCTTAAATGTATTTTTCTTTGCCTTTTGATGCTTAAATAAAGCAAGGTACCTCCAGAGGGAGGATGATGAGTAATATGCCAAAAAGTTCAAATGGTGTTCTTTTGAATAGGACCCTGTTGACGATGTACAAGCCTTGTTTCAAATCCCCAAACACCGGAGGTATAAGGGAGTGAAACCCTCATCAACCCCTTTTGAGCTTTGAAGTAGGAGTTTATTTTCTGTTCAGAAAAACCCTCACATTTAACCCGGGGCAGGGTAGATTTCAGTTAATCTGAATGAGCGTTCAAAACTCATTAGGAGTGCACATCAAAGGATACAACAATGGTTATCCTTCAGAAGGTTGAGAAAGAACAAAACTGCAATGGCTAACCCTCATATCAGTAGTGTGCATCAAAGAGATCTATATCTCAAAGAGTATCTCTCACACGGAAGGAGAATGAAAGACGACGATACCACAATGGGTATTCCTCGTCAATCAAGCAGTAAGGTAGTCACACTTTCCCAACAAAGTCGAAAACGACTCGAAATCACACGACTGGTTCAAACTAAAAGAAATGATAAAAGAAAGAGACAAAAAGCCCCGCTAAGCCGAAACTTGAAAAAACAAGTCGCTTAGGCAAAAGTCAGGGCATCCCGCTGGACTTCAAAGTCAAATTCAAAAGGAATCTGTCCATGCAAAAGTTAGGGAATACAAAAAGAAAGCAAAAAGAGCGAAAAGAGAAAAAGGGGATTACCAAATAAAGATCCTCCACAAAGAATAAAGTCGTGTGATCGAACACCAAGAATGAAAGAGGTGAGTGACTGCCATATCCCTCTCAACCATGGTAAACTCTTTTTGAGGGATGAGTGCTCATATTGGTTTAACTGAATTTAGGACTGGAGAACATCACGGAGAATGGGCGGGCACCAAATATTTTGAGCCTTAAATCCTTTTTCTAAAACCATGAACCAGGCCATGTTACAACCCTTAAAAGTCCTAACTGAAGCATGGGTTAATTTGACACCACACTGTAATGAGAATACGGTAATCTGACTCCTATGAGGCTTGCAAACACTTTTGAGTTGGTATCACACTATCTTTTTAATTTCTTCCTGAAACGACCTGGCTGAACCGTCATCTCGTAATGAAACATCAATGAAGTCGCCACCGAACATCTTTTATCCTACCGAAAGGGAAAGGTAAACATCGAGAAAGCCTGAAGAGGGAGAAATCACGATCTTTCAACCGAGAGATCGGGTAAGGGAGTATGTTATGCGAGGGGAAGGTATTAGCACCCCACACGCCTGTAGTACTCTACGGTATCCACTCTTGTTGTCTAATCTAATGGGTGTGGTCAAAACCTATGTCTATGGCTTAAAGCTAAAAAGGGAATGCATGCGAGAGAAAAAAGAAAACGATGTAGGGAAAATAAAAGTTATGCTCATTTGGGCCCTACCCCAATGCCTACGTATCCCTTTTAAGGAATCAGAGCAGTCGTAGTTCGGCTCATATATGTTGTTGGTTTGTATTTTTTAGTTAAGACAACAAAATAATCAAGATGGCAAAACATCAAATAAAACAACAAACAAATGAGATGGTAAAACATCAGCTAAATAATAACAAAGTAACATGTCAAAGATGGCGAAACACCAAATGATAAAACATCACACCTAATGATATTGAGAATCAAAGTAGGATAACAAACATGTGCGATGGTGAAACATCGGCTTCAAACAAGTATGCGATGGCGAGACATCGACTATAAGATAACAGGGTATCATGGCAAAGATGGTGAAACATCAATAATCTGGATGACAAAACATCACACCTAACAATGATATTGAGAATCAAAGTAGGATAACAAACATGTGCGATGGCGAAACATCGGCTTCAAACAAATGTGCGATGGCGAAACATCGGCTAAAATATAATAAGGTATCATGGCAAAGATGGCGAAACATCAATAAAACAGATGATAAAACATCACACCTAACAATGATATTGAGAATCAAAGTAGGATAACAAACATGTGCAATGGCGAAACATCGGCTTCAAACAAATGTGCGATGGAGAAACATCGGCTAAAAGGTAACAAGATATCATGGCAAGAATGGCGAAACATCAATAAAACGGATGAAAAAACATCACACCTAACAATGATATTGAGAATCAAAGTAGGATAAAAAACATGTGCGATGGCGAAACATCGGCTTCAAACAAATGTGCAATGACGAAACATCGGCTAAAAGGTAACAAGATATCATGACAAGGATGGAGAAACATCAATAAAACGGATGACAAAACATCACACCTAATAATGATATTGAGAATCAAAGTAGGATAACAAACATGTGCGATGGCGAAACATCGGCTTCAAACAAATGTGCGATGGCGAATCATCGGCTAAAAGGTAACAAGATATCATGGAAAAGATGGTGAAACATCAATAAACCAGGTTTAAAACAAAGCCAAGAGGCGCACAAAATAATAAGATTGATTTGTATCTTTTACCTTGAAGAAGGGTTTGAGTTTATTAGAGGTGTTTTATGATTTGCCAAGAAAATAATTTTTGTTTTAAGATGGAAAATGCAAAGGAAGGAAAAACAACTAAGGGAAAATAGCCTATCACTCTCCCTAGTGTTATCATACAATGATTGATCCTAAGGTTGAGGATAAAGGAAAATCCTACCCTATGCTAGCATACATGGATTCCTACCTTAATCAACATGTCAAAGGAAGCTTAACAAAACTTATCCTATAGGGAACAGGCAATGAGAGTGAAGTCGTGATCTCAATTTCTAAATTGAGTGACTCATTGATCAAAAATTTAAAGAAAAAAAACAATAAACATCCTATAGGGAACATGCACTGAGAGCGAAGTCGTGATCTTAATTTCTAAATTGAGTGACCCATCGATCAACGATTAAAGAAAAATATCCTATGGGGAACATGCACTGAGAGCGAAGTCATGATCTCAATTTCTAAATTGAGTGAATCATCGATCAACGATTAAAAAAACAAACACAAACACAAACACCACACATGTATCAAACAAAACAGAGGGCCTCCTGACATATATCAGCAACATAGGTCCCATCATACAACATAGAATTATACAAAATGAAATTAGAAGAAAGGAAATAGTGCAATAACAAACGGATAATTATCTGTAGTAACTGAGCAAGAATAAAAGAAACCCAGAGAACTTCAAGTAAGTTGGAATCAACAGACAAATCAAGTCAGAAATTACGCCATCAGGATGTAAGTATTGAGATTTTCATATATGAACAGATCCCATGAGCAATGTATAGCATTCACAATCATATACATATATCCTGCATAGACTATCAAATGTGCCAAGCACAAGAGTAGTACCAATATAATAAATTGTGTTCCACAAATAAAGTGAAACACAGTAGCCTCAAGTCAAAAATGGAAAACTTTTCTCAAAGTACCTCGCACATTCAACAGCCAAGTTAGTATTCCCATAAATTGAATGATGACTCACATAAGAGATGGATGATGACACCATAATGAAGTGAGAAAACATGATAGAAACTAATCAAAACATTTGATATGATAAACAAAAAAGAAGCAATCGTATGCACAATTTGGTCAAAAGTTAGAGGAATGTTGCTCCTTTCTATCACCATATTGAATTGACAATTGAATATCAATCAAGGATCATGGGAGCTTGAGAAGAATACAATCAAAGACCATGAAGGTCAGTAGCAACCATAATTAAATCATACTCAATTACTTCATCATAGCTCACAAGCATAATAGAAGAGGAATCCCACACAATGCATCAAAGACATAGATCTCAAGCTAACCATGGAAGAAAGTCAAACAAGGACAAAAATAGAGAGCTTGTAACAATCAAAGATTTGAATTAAAGTTTCCAAAACATGATTAGGACATGATCACAAGGTTAAACTATTGATTCTAAAACATGCTGCACAAGTGCATTCAAAATGCCTCAAAAATTCAACAAGGATAAAAGAAAAAAAACCAAACTATATTCATGATTAGAACTAACTTAAGTAATAGGGATCAATTACTCTCAAGTCTTCATGAGACTATAATTGAAGTATAATTTCCTTTCATGTTATAATTGGCCATATAATGACCTCAAACTCAAATTGAAAACTCAAGTTTCAAAGTGAAGATCAACAAGAAAGAAAAAAGTCATAAATCATGCATCAAAAGGTTCAATCATTCAAACATGGGTCATTAAGTGAAATGACTTGAGTTTATGTGGATAAACAGAACCAACATGATCATTAGGTGCCCAATTATAGGCCTCACTCAAGTTCATTGGCCATCAAGAAAATTGCAACAAGATATGCAACATTAATTGGGTACCTTCACTTCAAAAATACATCAAAGATAGAAAAGGATTTCAATAATTCAAACCAAAATTTCCATAACATATTTGAGATGTGTATAGGTTATAAAACAGGTTTTACGTTCATGGATAGTAGAGGAGAGGATCTAATGAGGCCCAAAGATCAAAACTAGTTGGCAAAACTACCAATCTAGACAAGCTTTCAAAATAATTTGTGGAAAAATATCCAATCAAGTCAAATAATTCAATAAAAATGGTTTTCAGATCCTCAATACATCCATGAACCTTAAACAAGATCCAAATTCCAATGGAAACCCAAGGAAAATTGGTTTTGAAGTTGAAACTTGCAATGTAAGCTACAAAACCCTAATTATTTGAATTTTAATCTTAAATATTAATTAGGTAAGATCAAAATTCAAAAAATTCAAACCAAGATCATGCAATTCACAAGGAAACCCTAAATATCAAAATACATATTTTTTCCCATTTTTAGTTTTAAAGAAAAGTCAAAAATAAAATCAAAATTCAAACCTTTAAACAATTAAACAAAAATTCACATCTCAAAATAAAATTCCAATCAAAAGTCAGAAAAATATCCAACTAAAATTATATTCAAATATTAGAATTAAAAACCAGAATCCATGACTTTTTGTGGAATTTTTGAATTTAAGGAAATATTAAAATAAAAATCAAACAAACAATTAAACAATTAAACTATTATTTAATTACAAAAATGCAAACCCTAGCCAAAAGTCATAAAAAGGTCAAAACAAAATTATATTCAGACACTATGATTAAAAACAAACTTATATGATTTTTTTGAGGATTTTTGAATTAAAGGAAATATTAAAACAAAAATTATGGAGCAAACATTTCAAATAAACTTCTCAAATTAAATTTCTAATCAAAAATAGAAAAAATGCTAAACCAAAATCAGAATCAATTTCTAAATTATTTTATGAGTCAAAGATAATTTTTATGGAATTTTTAAATCAAAAGAGCTATTAAAATAAAAATAATCATTGAACAAACAATTAATTAAACTTATGAAATTTTAAACCAATCAAAAAATTTTAAAAAAAATTCCAAAAAAAATATGACAAATACTAAAAATTATTATTAGCCTATGGTAAATTTTTCATGATTTTTGAAGATGTTTTGATCATAAAAATAAAATCAGAAAATCAATTAAAATCAAATAATATGAAATGCCTTAAAACTTCAAATGAACCAATCAGAGCGCGCCACCTCACTTCGTCTTCAACCTCCAACATATCAAAATGTGTACAACAAAACAGGTCATGAGCCTATATTCAGATCCATCAATCGTGCTCGTTTCTCAACCAAAATCCATCAAATCAAGTGCAAATTAAAGCTAACATATCATACTACATTATGCAATTCGAATCAATCTCAAGGATCAAGCATGGATCAAGAAATCAAGTCTACAAAACTGAAAAAACTCACTGCAAACATCAAAACCAGGAACACGATTTCATCCATTCTGCTTGAATCTAAGCTCAAATATACATCAATCCTAGTGATTGGCCAGGTAGCAACTCAATGGACATGATCTACATCATCAATTCAAACTGAAACACATAAATCAAAGTTCAAGAAAACTCACATGGATGTGAAAACTGGAAAGTCGATTCCTTCACTCCAGAAGAAATCCAATGGTGCAAGCTTGATCTCCTTACTTCACTGAAGCTGAACCACCAAGAATTTTGAAGAATGATCCAAGGAGAAGAGAGATTCAAAGCAATTTGCAGAGATACTTGAAAATTTTCAGATTTGGAATGTAGCGATTATGGGCCTCTTTTTTCACAACTGAGCCTTGATTCTTTTTATATAGCACGAGAGGAAGAGGATAGAAGTGGTATTTGGCACTCAAAGCCGTTGGAGGGCAAGTTTGGTAGTTTGTGCAGAAAATGAGGTGTGCATAGGATCAGCTGATTTGCTCGTGCATTCTTTAGCCTTTTATGCATTTTGTGAGCCAAATAAGTTCAAAAAACAATGCTCAAAGTTCCAGGTCATGACTACTTGAAATGCGAGAGTGTTGATGAATTTGCAAAATTGAGCAAGTTTGTGATTTTTTCAATCAAACAAGTGCAATACCAAATGGGGCACGAAATGGTGAGTGTAATGGGCCTCAACATGTCACAAATTATTCATGGGCTTTATTATAAACAAAAATAAAGGCTAAAACTTAAGTTCTCAAGAATTGGCCATTTTGCATACTTGTCAAATTTCAATAAAATGCCTCAAAATTCCAAAGTTCATAACTTGCTCATACTTTTGAATTTGGACACAAATGAGTACAATTTGGAAAGGTATTGAAAAGATCTACAATCCCTTAGTTTTGAGTTTTTTCAATTGAATCCATTAAGGTCCTCAAAATTTGACATGAAACTCACTAAATTTGGAAAATGACCTATAATTTTAACTTGAGGCATGAACTTCCAAAGACCATAATTCTTGACTCCTTGCCAATTTGGACATGAGACCAAAAGGAGATGAAAGATCACCCTCTTATCTTTCCAATCATATTTCATTTGCATTTTTTTGATCAAAGGTGAATAAAATATGAATTTTTGAAGTTAAGTCCTCATTTTCCAAAATTAGAAACTTTTAGGGTTTCTTCATGAACAAGTTTCAACCCAAACCTCAATCTTTTTGATCCAATGATAAAAATGGACTTGAAATATGAAAAGTAAACCCTTGAATTGATGGTTGACCAAAATTTCACTTGGTCAACCTTGACTTTGACTGATTTTGACTAAAATGACCATTTTGCCCCTTTAAATCAATTGATCCACTTTCCTTCAAAATTGATGATCAAGACTTCAAACATATGATCTTAAAAATATATAGAGGACATGTACAAAGTTTCACTTCAAAATTCTCAAGAAATCTTGATAAAATCCCAAACCCTAGTTTTGGTTAACACCTTAGGAGACTGATGAATCATCTCCAAAACTTCAAATCCTCTGGGCATCTTGACCAATTTCTTGTACAAAGACTTTTCAAATACCAATGAGATGTTCTAGCTTCCAAATCAAGACTTGTACATTGATCAATAGCCTTGATCAAACAAAACCCTAATTTTGACTGGTGAATCAAAAGAGTGATTCCTCTTATAATCAATCTCAAACTTCAATCCTCTGATGATCCAAAGAGATGGATAAAATATCTTGAGATATGCAATAACTTCTAAGCTTGAAAGATCCAGAGGTTTAGATGATAAGGTTCTACTTGAGCAACTTGTCAATGCAATCAACCTTCAAAGCTTGAGGAAGACTTGATAACCAAAGTATTTTGATCCCATCACAATGTATGAATGCAATGCAATATGATATTCATGATGAAACATAAGCCTAAATCGAGAGGGTAAATTTTGGGGTGCAACACTTCCATACAAAAAAAAATTGTTTGCTTAATCTTTTCAATAAAGTTTTTTAAACTTCAATACAAACATGAGTTTTGCATTAGAATTATCATTCTTAGAATAAACATTCTTTGCATATGAGCAAGTGCTTAAACATCAAGTAAGATTGCATAATGAGCATCTGATGAAAATTTGATCATCTCAAGGGACAAATTGCTTCAGGATACCGTTTAAAGGTAAATCATTTGTGAGAATGGTCTTAACCTAGGGCAAATCTTCTATTGAATCTGTTAAGTAAAAGAATACCAGTTTGAGAGATGATCTGAAGTAGATTGCAAAAGTTGGTTACCCAGAGTTTCTATCAAGCAGTGGTGCATTACCTTCAGTTGGTCCCAAGGGACGTATTGCTTCAAGTATTTACTCGAGAATGAAGCAGTTCAAGTCGAGGAGTATGGTTGTGAAGTAACCTACTTTCAATATATAAGCCAACCACTCTAAGGTTTTGTTGCCTTCGAAAATCCTCAAGTTTCTCATCCCTCCGTGAGCATAAGACAAAGGAAAGATTTGTCAAGATTCTGTTGAGCAAAGGCAAGCGTGTCGAATACTCCGTCGAGTAGGTATTCAGCCAATTTGAGGCATTCAAGTCGGGATTTTATCCCTCAAAGTGTAGTCAAACTGGGGCAGTTGTACTAATATTTGACAAATCTCTCTGAGAATGCATTGATCAGAGGAGAATCTTCCCAGAATTTGAAGATGTATGGGCGTTCACTCAAGCATGGTTGGAATCATATCCAATTTTATCTAAACATCATGTTCCAAAGTTCATAACACTGGGGGCATATTATCTTCAATGGTACAACTCGAGGCAATTTTCTGCAAAAGCCTTACCTACTGGGGCAAGAATTTATGTAAGGGCTTTCTCTCTTCTTCAGTGGTTGATCAGATCACATCCATATGCAGGATAAATGACCTATGAATTTGAAAATCATGTCGAGAAGTCAGGATTGTTATCTTCGACTTATCAGAAGACTCAAGTCCATTTATTGATATCCTTTGTCCTAAGTCAAGGTTATTATCCCTAGTTGAAGTTTGGATTTTTATCCTCAGTAGGATATAAGCAGTAACGCAAAGATCATTTGGGGTTATTTACTCGTACAAGACACGATGAAAATGTTGTTTCCAAGGGGTTTCTCTTCTAAGATATTTCCTCCCCAGAGAAGCATCCTCATTTCTCTGCAGGAGAAGAATGGTCCTTCTCCTAATGAAATTGGGAGTTGTTTTAAGTCAAGGTGGTTCCTTTTCGTCGGACTGCAATTTATTTTTGCAGCATGTTCTCTAAAGTCCATTTTTAGTGGCATTTCTCCTCAGAGTCAACATGTTGAAGTTGCAATCTTGCATCGCGGTTTTTACCCAGTGATTGGTAGTTCAAATTGTCTATTCTTCAGTAAGGTTTTCCATTCCAAACAGGGGCATGTCACCCCAATTTCTGTTTTGCAAGTTTTGTTGGTCTTGTATGACAAGATTCATACCAACAAATGAATCAAGAAGGGTAACATGAGGATTTTCGTATAATGAGATCCAATTTCCCCAGTGGAACTATTCTTCTTTCCCTAATGGAGCAAATGTCCTATCTCTCAGGTGAGGTGTACAGGAGAATTCCAATCATAACTCTTTCATTACCAGTGGTAGAAGATTTTATTGAGATATCCCTAGTGGAGTTTCTATCCTGGAATGTTTGTTTCTTCCCCAAGTGAGGATCTTTTACCTCCCAGCGATGTTATCCCCAGTGTGGCCTGAGTAGAATTCTTTTTATTTAAGAATTTCTATACTCCCCAATAGAAGTTATCTTCATCAAAGAATTTCTATGCCAGAAGTTTCCATTCCCAATCAAGCTTTCCTCTTTCCAACAGAGGATAAAGAATTTGTTCCCCGTGAAGTTGGGAGTTTGATTAGAATTCAAGATTTTCTCTTAACTGCAATTTATGTTTGCAGCATTATTCCCAGGAAGTTACTTCCCCGGTGATATCGATCTTTAGAGTTTTGTGGTTCCGAGTCTCGGTGCCCCATTGAAGTACAAATTTCCTTTTCTCTATAGAAGATCAGATGTGGAAGAATAATCGTTCGAAAGTTCATTGCCTTCTCAATAGTCGATTATTGATGTGTTTTCCTAATGCATTACTAAACATGCGTCATTACATTGCATCTACCAAAATGCGTAACATTTCCATTGTATGGAGCATTACGCTATAAAAAAATTCAATCATGCATGAGTATAAGCTAATTATGTTTACTTGCAGTAACCAGACTGTTATGCATTCAAATTTGAACTATCTCCACAAAAAGCCTAGGGTGATTCTATTTTGTTTCCCTAACGGAGTTTGCTTGACTTACCACCAGTCGGGCTTTGGTATTTCCCATTGTCTTAGTAAGTCGTGATTCTCTCTTTCCCTTGCAAGCCTTTGGTTATTTTTCCCGTGTTTATCTTTGTCGTTAGAGTGTGAGTAAGAGTCGGTGTATAGCCTTTCCTGCTTCTCAAGTATTTGAGTGTCCATACTTGGTGTGTGGTAATTCAGATAATTTCCACTCTTGAAGAATTACACCCCACCTTTGACCTGATGGATTTTGTAGTTCTTGCATATTTGCAACTCTTAAAGATCAACATATTTTTTTCAATATCCTTGGTTATATGCCCTTTCCTCCAGACGTATATTCTTGATATCCTTGGTTAGAGTCCTCTCCTCCGGCCTCTTTCCTTATATGTGTCCTTTCCTCCGGACATATTTTCTTGATATCCTTGGTTATACGCCCTTTCCTCCGGACGTATATTCCTGATATTCTTGGTTAGAGTCCTTTCCTCCGGCCTCTTTCCTTACATATGTCCTTTCCTCCGGACATATTTTTCTTGATATCCTTGGTTATACGCCCTTTCCTCCGGACGTATATTCTTGATATCCTTGGTTTGAGTCCTTTCCTCCGGCCTCTTTTCTTATATGTGTCCTTTCCTCCGGACATATTTTCTTGATATCCTTGGTTATACGCCCTTTCCTCCGGACGTATATTCCTGATATTCTTGGTTAGAGTCCTTTCCTCCGGCCTCTTTCCTTACATATGTCCTTTCCTCTGGACATATTTTTCTTGATATCCTTGGTTATACGCCCTTTCCTCCGGACTTATATTCCTGATATTCTTGGTTAGAGTCCTTTCCTCCGGTCTCCTTCCTGTTATGTGTCTACTACCAACCCCATACATGTATTCTTGATATTCTTGGTTATACGCCCTTTCCTCCGGACGTTTATTCCTGATATCCTTGGTTAAAGTCCTTTCCTCCGGCCTCTTTCCTTATATATGTCCTTTCCTCTGGACATATTTTCTTGATATCCTTGGTTAGATTCCTTTCCTTATGTGGCTGCTACCGACCCAGACATGTATTCTTGATATCCTTGGTTATACGCCCTTTCCTCGGACGTTTATTCTTGATATCCTTGGTTAGAGTCCTTTCCTCCAGCCTCTTTCCTTATATATGTACTTTCCTTCAGACATATTTTCTTGATATCCTTGGTTAGAGTCCTTTCCTCCGGCCTCTTTCCTTATTATGTGTCTGCTACCGACCCCAAATATGTATTCTTGATATCCTTGGTTATACGCCCTTTCCTCTGGACGTTTATTCCTGATATCCTTGGTTAGAGTCCTTTCCTCCGGCCTCTTTCCTTATATATGTCCTTTCCTTCGGACATATTTTCTTGATATCCTTGGTTAGAGTCTTTTCCTCCGGCCTCTTTCCTTATTATGTGTCTGCTACCGACCCTAGACATGTGTTCTTGATATCTTTGTAAGAGCTTTCTTCGGTCTGTCTCTTTCGTACGTATCTGCTACCGACCCCGGATATGTATCTTTGATACCTTTTTCGTATGTCTGCTACCAACACCAGACATGTGTTCTTGATATCTTTGTAAGAGCTTTCTTCGGTCTATCTCTTTCGTACGTATCCGCTACCGACCCCGAATATGTGTCTTTGGTACCTTTTTCGTATGTCTGCTATCAACCCCAGACATGTGTTCTTGATATCTTGGTAAGAGCTTTCTTCGGCCTGTCTCTTTCGTACGTGTCTGCTACCGACCCCGGATATGTATCTTTGAAACCTTTTTCGTACATATCTGCTACCGACCCCAGATATGTATCTTTGATACCTTTTTCGTTTGTCTGCTACTGACTTCAGGCATATATCTTTTGATATCTTTTTTCTGTGTGTCTAACCCTGGTCCGACATACATTTATCCCCGATAACCCCTTTAACCCAAAAAGCAAAAAGAAAATAGAAAAAAAACCAAAAATATAATGTATTCTTGACTGGCTTCGGAGCGCAAATTTTGGAGTTCTTTTAGTATTTAATCTTCTTCCACCTTGAAAGTTCGAAAGGCTGACGCCAATCTCACCTTCAGGTTGAAGGCGATTAAATAGGGGCAGCTGTTGCACCCCAAAATTTGCCCTTCTAATTTCTTCTATCTAGCTTAGACTCTTACATTCATCTGTATATATTCCATCAGGTCATTAACATACATTTGCATTCGGAAGAGCTTGAGGTTCAAAGTTTAGTGGCTGTGCGATATTAGGGTTTCGTAGTGGTTAAGATGTTCGTATATAATAAAGCATGATTCTTCTGATTATCCTTCAAGCGGTGAAATGTGGAATTAGGGTTGCAACCTATGCTTATTGAGGGTTCAGTTATATTCAAGTTAAAGGGGGTTATTACTCATTCATATGCATTCAAGACAAGAGTCAGAGTTTTTCTCCACCAAGTTTGTGCTTGTCAGCATTTCATCAACCGAGGTTCATTAGGTTTTTTAAGTCATGGCCATCATGGTCATATTTCTTTCTGTATTCCCATTATCATTTCCAAGTTGTTCTACGAGGTCATATAAGGGCTACTAAATCAGGCATTCATTATCTCCTTGTGCTCAACGTCATCCTTTGATTAGGGTTTATTTCTCTAAATCATGTACCATTCAAGAGAGGTTTCTCTGTGAAGTTGTGATTATCAGGAAAGTCTATAATCAAGGGATATCATCCATGAATAACCAGGGTTTCAATTGATATATCTTTGGCAAATAAGAAGGAAAGCATTGCTTGAGTCTCTAGTTATGTGGGAAACAGTTCTATTCTAGAGAAGAAGATTCAGTTGGACCTTCTTCCCAAATTAAGGTTTGTATGCCTTATAATGCAAAGCTCTTCATCTAGTCGATTGGCTTACTTGCGGTACAATCTATTTTCTTCAGATTTCATTTAAATGCTTTGAGATCAAAATCTAAAATCTTTGTATGGAATATTAGGGTTTTTGAACTAAGGACATGCAGACGTCTAAGCATGGATTCATTCAAGTTGATTTAAGGAAACCTATATTCGTTCATTTGAAGATATTCAAGTAGGGGAGTTCATCTAAATTGATAGAATGCGAGACATTTGGGATTTCACTAATACAAGTTCAATGAAGGACTTGGGATATCAAATTCAAAAATAAAGGAAGACACTTCTTTCTCGGGAAACTCAAAATCAAATGAAAAGAAAGCAGTTTGCACCCTTGATAATTTGTCATTTTGATTCAAGAGTTCCCAAAGTTACATTTGCATGCAAGATCATACTGCATTACCTTGGTTTCAAGAGAAATTACAAGCGCAAAGCCATTTATAATTAACAATATAATATTCAAGTTCCATTCACCATTTCAAAACCTCTTCATTCCACATTCAACAAAAATTCCAACAAGTTCATTCATTACAAATTCACCATAAGTCATTCCAATTTCAAATTATATACACCATTTTTGTCGATTCAATTAAATTCAAGAGAAACCATTACAAAATCGTAGAAAACTACACGCAAGAATATTACATGGAAAAATTATCAAAAACTTAAACCCAATCTCCAATCTTTCTTCATACGAATTTTGTATTCCAATCTCCATGCCAACCTCTTGAATATCCTTCGAATTACATGATTCACCACCGTGCTATGCTTATCCCTAACATTAATTCTCCGTCTTCATGTATTCTTCAATCTTCATGCTCCAAGTGAACCAACCTGCTGAATTCTTCAACAACTTCCTGCACAAAAACCAGATCCAAACTGTAATACCAGTTGAGATACCCTAAAACCAAGTCAGTTCGGTAGCAAAAAACCGTAATAATATCCAAACTGAAGCAGTTCATGACATGATCCGGTTAACACTACTAAAATGGTTCACTGATCAAAACTGGTTCACATCACAATATAGGGTAAACCGTGGGAACTCAGAAGGAAGAATCAAACTGCCCTGCTGCCTGAGTTTCAACCTGCACTAATAAACTCAGTTCAGCAAACTAGCTCAGAAAAACCAGAAGTAAATATCAGCTCCAAAATCTGCGCATGAGTATTGGCAGCCCTGCATATTAACAACCAAAAAGTCAACTCTTTGTTTAAATCATGACAGAAATACAACTCAGTTGCTTGCTCAAATCGCATTGCAAGTTATATTCGCATACACAATTACATCATCTAACAAAAACCTAAATCAATCATGTTTCATTATGAATTAAGAAGATACCTCAGAGGAGTGCTACTGCCATATATGTTGCTCACTTGGTTATTTCTCAAATTGGACAGTTCATGAAATTGGAGGATAGATCTAAAACAACAGTAGTTCCTGGTGGAATAAACAGATCTCCTGTCTCATGACCTCCAAACTATCTTGACTTCAAGTAGCCCATAACAGAATTCCCTAACAGAAACAGAACTCCCTAACTGTTTTCTTAACCCAACCACCAGATAACTCAACTAACCCCAATTCCTCATATTATTCTAACTGTCCAGAAATAGAATTCTGCACCAATTCTGTAACTAATTTCCACCCAACTAATTCTTAACAGCCCTATAACTAACTAGCCTAACCAATTCCCTTAATAGCCTCTTAACCATTCCAAATAGCCTCTAACAAAAACTCATAACAGTTTCCTAACTTCCTGTAACAACCCTGCATAATTTCTTTCCAACTAACCTCTACCCAACCATCTATAACAATCTCATAACCGACTAATAGCCAACTATATAACAGAAAAACTAAATAGAATTTCTAACTGAATTTCAACTTCCAAAAACCAACTCCTAACAGTTAACAAACTAAGCATAGAAGATTCTAAACCTCCTAACTAACCATAACAGAACTGTTTTCTAACCAATTTCTAACATAATGGACTCTTCAACAAACTTCTAGCAAGATATAACAGAATGTAACAGGAAGAGAAGGGGAAGTTCGGATTTCATACATAACAGAAAAGGCATAACCGAAAACTGGGAGAAGAAAAAGAGAAGGAGGATCACGATTCAGATTCATCCACCATAGTTTATCATAAAAATCACAATAAGAAAGAAGGGAAAGATATAGAAAACTCACCAAAAGATCTTTTTATACTCGTTCCATTCCATCACCATCACCTTCATCCTTCAACAACACTACAAAATCCTCATTCTTCATCTATTCTCTGCAAGAGCTTCTATCATCTTCAACTTCTCAACATGAAACATCTCCATTAACAATTATGTGATTTCTCCAAGATTCAAACTCTCAAGGATTCTCTGGGCTTCATCATCTCATCTTCCCCCGCACTTTCTGTAATTACACAGCAATAACTCAAAGGCACAAATAGGAGAAGAAGAAAACACAGAAAATTGACAAAAGGAACTTGATACCTTCCTCTCTTCAACCGACTTGGTGGATCTTTTTCACATCATCATCATCGTCATAGACACCTTGAGAGATCCCTTGCTTCATCGATTCTGCATCACATCATCACTTCTCTACATCATCTTCATCGCAGCCTTCATCATCAACGATCAACTCTCTTAATATTTCTCTGAATTTGCAACAACAACACAACGACAAATCTGCACCAGAATTTCAACTACCTTCATCAACAACGATTTTTCAATAATCATCGATGACCTTTTTCAACAATCACAAGAACACCAATTACAACTCAAAGCACAGAAGTGGAGAGGAAGAAGGAAGAGTCGCTTATTGAAGAGTCGAGAAAATACCGACAATTATCGTCGGAACCCCCCTCTAGTCTGCTTCATCGTCTTCGAGTTCTTCGTGATAATCGCCATGGGTGGGGTTTCAAAGACTTAGAATTCTCAGTTCTCTCTTCCTCTTCTTGACATCATGTTGTAGTCTGTGTATTGTTGAATAAACACCACATGGTAGTTGTACACTTTGTCTCCAGAGCACGAGTGGATTTCGTTCTAGGTGCTTTAGTTTTTCAGATTTGTTATATTTTAGGTATTTGGTGGTGAATCTGAATGAATGGAGGAAGAGTTTGGATAAAGGGGAGACGGGAGACTATAGTGGAGGGTGTTAATTTCACGGTAAGAATCATTTCCGCCGCTATAGAGCGCTTTGCGGAAGGCTGAATGAAAAAGATGGAAGAGGATATTTATGCAAAGGAAATTGAGAGGTCACACTACATTGAACACTAGCCCTTACGTCAAAACGCCATCGTTTCTCAGTTCTCTCCATAATTGTTTACTTTTTTTTATTAATAATCTGAAGAGTGAATTTAACTAGACTAGGCTCATCATCCATGGGCCTCGTTTATGAACCCTCCATAAGCCCACTCCATATTTCTTATTCTTTCCTAGGAACCTGTTTTCCTTGACAAAGAAAACAAATTCTTGGACTATCATGCTGATGAGCCTTCAGCCTGGGCTTAACGCCACTTTATAAGCTCACCATCCGATTCATATTTTGCACCTCCTGGCTCTCTTAGTCTTCTTTTCATCACCTTTTAGTTTTTACTTTCTTTTCCATAATTTTGTAGTAGAAATACATGATAAAACAATAAAAATATGTTAATATAACTCTTTGGAATTTCCTTTTAGAATTTTAATTAGAGTTTTATTATCATTTTTATGTTTTCTAATCATTTGGTTGTCATTGTTGTTGAGAGTTTATGACAGTATTGAGGAAATCTTTCGCGATTGGGAATACTTGGAGATTAATTTTTTTGATCACTTGTGTGAGACAACTTTGGTAGAATTTCCTTATTGCTTGCGTGGTTTTGAAGAGGCAACGTACTTTCTCCGTTCGGTATCATCGCGACCTTATTTTATTCCTTATTTCCGCACTTTACCGCTTTCCTAGATACCATAAGAAGTAGGAAATAAAGAGCGTGTGCTCGAAGTCGGTGTTTAAAGACTTGTAGCAGGCATTCCACACTTCATTTGTTATATGTGTTGTGCTTGCGTTTGTTTCTGTGGTTGTTGATCGATGAGTCACTCAATTTAGAAATTGAGATCAAGACTTCGCTCTCAGTGCATGCTCCCTATAGGATTTCATTACTTTCCTTTGTTTCTTGTTGATTGATGAGTCACTCAATTTAGAAATTGATATCACGACTTCGCTCTCATTGCATGTTTCCTATAGGATAGTTTTGTTAGACTTTCTTAGGTAATGGTAGTCTAGATAGGATCTCTCTAGATGTGCTCTCTTGAGCTTATTGGCTTACCTGTTTGATTTCATCTTTGTGTGCATGTTTTGAGATAACATACCCTCAGCATGTTCCCTTAGGAGCTCTCGATTCAACTATAGATGATGATTCGAGATAGACATAGTTTTAGGTGATAGACCCTTGCTATGCTCCTTTAGGACTTCTTGATTCATCTATAGATGATGATTTAAGATGGACATTAGGATTGTTATCCAAGCATGTTAACCTAGGGTAGAGATTTCCCTTCAAAACTCAACCATAGGACCGCCATTGTATGATAACATTAGGGATAGATTTAGGCTAGTCTCCCTTAGATGTTTTTTTCTTTCTTTTGCATTTGCATTAAAACAAAAACTTATTTTTCTAGCAAACTTCAAAAACACTTAAAAATTACTGATGAGAATCGTGCTTTTGTTGAGCATGGGAAATGATAACCGGGTTTCTTCTCGACCTTATTGTTCTCTTATTCTAAGCTTTGGTATGGTTCAAGTCTCAAAGACTTATTTCATAAATAAGTAGAAAAATGGCTAATATCTCTCTCTTGAGATCAACTAGTTGTCATCTGAAGCAAAAACATCAACCAATACAAACTCTTTTTGCCTTCGGGCTTTTCTTTCAAACCTTTTTCAGAAAGAACATGTTGATTCACTTCTATGCTGACGCGTAAGTATCCAAAGGTCGAGTTGCGGCAGAAGGAGAAATTAATATTGTTCATTAAAAAACACAAACCAATTCAAACCTTTTTATGCGCCCAAGCACCTTTTCTCCAAAACTTTTTCAAAAGAGCATGTTAATTCACTTTTGTGCTGACGCGTAAGTCTCCAAAGGTCGAGTTGCGACAGAAGGCGAAATTAATATTTTTCATTAAAAAATAAAAACTAACAAAAACATGTGAGCCAAACTACGACTGCTCTAATTCCTTAAAAGGGATACGTAGGCATCGGGGTAGGGCCCGAACAAGCACACTTTTATTTTCCCTACATTCTTTTCTCCTTTCTTTTGCATGCATTCCCCCTTCAGTAGTATAGTAAACAGTAAACATAGATTAAACACACCCATAAGATAGACAACAAGAATGGATATCATAGAGTACCACGGGCGTGTGGTGTGCTAATATCTTCCCCTCGCGTAACAGACTCCCTTACCTGATCTCTCGGTCGCAAGACCGTGACTTCTCCCTTCTCAGTTTTTCTCGATGTTTACCTTTCCCTACTTGTGGGATAAAAGACGTTCGATGGCGACTTCATTGTTTGATGATTTTCAGCCGGTTGTTTCATAGGGCCATTAAAATTCTTGCTTATCTTTGATCTATAGTTTTAATACTTTACATTTCTGGAATCGTGAGAAAATTTGCTACAAGTTTCATGTTTACAGTTTTCATTTTTTATGAGAAATAAGCAAGTTACAGTTGGTCTGGCTGGAGGTTGAAGATGAAGTCTTCAGGACACGTTTTGCCTTACATATTTCTTATTTCATTTGTATTAACGGATGTATAGTCACCCCAGTGGTAAAAGAGCGCGCCTGTAACCTATGGGACCTGGGTTCGAGCCTTAGTGGTACCCTTTTGCATTTTTTCATATTTTTACAATTCTGACTTTTCTTGTTTGGCAGGCGCTGGACCCTTTGGGCCTTGCTTTATTTTATTTTGCTAGTTGACCTCCCTGTTTCCCATTGACACCCCCTGGCCCAAGTTTTATTACTTATTTATTTATTTATTTTATTTTTCTTTTCTTAAATATATTTTCTAAATACTAAAAATCATAAAAATACAAAAAATGATATATTTTATATTTTGACTTATTTTTTTTTATTTTTCCATAAATAAAAATATTTTTATTTATTATACTTTATTTATTTTATTAAGTAAATCTTATAAACTTAATTAATATTATGATTTTATTTTTTCCCACACTATTTAAAATACATCATTTTTAATATAAAAAAAAGAGACCAAAAATATTTTATAATGCTATAAATACTTTCAAGATAAAGAAAAAATACCAAAAATACTTTTCTTAAACTTATTTTCTTTTGATTAATTATTAGAATTAGGGTTTTCATTTAAAATCTTTTCTTAAATAAATTCAAACTTAATTAACTATTTTCTTTATTTAAATTAGGTTAAGACAAAATCTTTTTTCATGAAAACCAAACAAAATTCATTTTCTTCACATTTTGCATCCTTGTACATTTATTCATTTTTATACTTTGTATTTATTTAAATTCCTTGTATATTCATACCAATTCAATATGGTTGTAATAGATTAATTAGGGTTAAATTCTTGCAATCCCCATTTACAAATTGTATACCCCCTCCCCGCAAATGTTGTAATAGCGTAGTAACTTTAAATTTCGCAATTTATCGCTTTTGTATAACGTGCTAGTAATTAGGGTTTGTATGGAAAGACTAAAATCAATACCTAGAAAACCCTAATTCAAGACAAAACAAGCATTAAAATGATACACTTGCACACAAGCACCCCTAGGGTTATTCCACTTGGTTGCCTTATACAAAATGACCATATTACGCATGTGAGGTATCTTAGCAAAACTAAGCAAATACAAGATCATAGTCCCTCGATGACGCTATCTAAGTTGCCTTACAAATGATCATAGTCCCTCAAGAAGAATGCTAAAATACCTTGCAACATTTCTAATCATGGTTATACAATGACCCACGCCCGTCCCATTTACATCCAAAGATAAGGTTGCTTACCAAATCAATGGTACGACAACAATGTCAAAGGAAAAAAATTAAACAAGAAGGACTTTTGAGTAGGTAGATTGCTCCTAATTACTTGCTCCATTTCAAAACAAACATCCTTGCTATTTTCAAAACAAACACATACACTTTAAAACATCTTACAAAATTGAAAACATTTTCAAAAGATCAAACATCTTTGTATACATTCTTACAAACAAGAATCATTACAAAGATTGCCTAAACAATGGCCTCCTTACAAAATACTTTCAAAAACCACATCAAGCACAATTTCAAACAAAAAGAAAGTGATCTAGCAAGTAACTAAGAGCCCATGGAAAACCATGGATGAAAAGGGTGCTAATAACTTCCCTTTTCATAATCTACCCCCCGAACTCAAGAAACAATCTCAAAGGTCTTTCTTGTGCTTTTTCACCTTTCCTTTTGGATAAAAGAAAAGTCAGTGGCGACTCTTGCTAACGGCAACATTTACGATCAAATGTAAAACTCAAAAGTCAGTTCTCTCACCGTATCACAACATGTAAATAATATTTGCTCCTTTTTTATTATTTCCATACTTTCGATTGCATGCTTTTTCCAAGTGCATGTTAAAGCTAATCTGTACAACCCACTAAAAATGTTGGAATACAAAATATGCCTGCTTCGACACACACACACATGCTTAGACATGAACATGTTCATCACACACATACACCTGCTTCGACACATACACACTTGCTTCGAACACACTGACCTTTAGGTCCAATCGAAGGAGACAAAAAGGCAGATGGCATCTTACTTTGGTTCCAGACCCAATCGAAAGTCACAACCTGCTACTGCCAAGCCCCAGTCGAAGGATACAACATGTTACTTCCAGGCCCAGCCAGAGGCACACTTGCACTAAGTCTAGGCCCAAACGAAAGGCACTCCCGTGCTGACTGTCGACCCCAATTAAAGGACACACCCACACTAGTGCCAGCCCCAATTGAAAGACACGTCTGCACTGGTGCCAGCCCCAATCGAAGGAAACCAAAAAGTGCCCAATCAAAGGGTTCTCCTGCCCCAATCGAAAGACACTTATTTTCCTTCATTTTTTCTTGCTTTTATTTCATTTTTGCCTTATATTTCCATGCACTTCAATATGGTTGTAATAGTGTAGGATTTATTTTTTTCACTTTTATTACTTTCGTATAAATGCTAGTAATTAGGTGTGTATGGCAAGATAAAAATCAACAAGTAGACAACTTAAAAATCAAAGACAAATGCATGCAATCAAACACATTTTGCACACATGCACCCTTAGGGTAATATCACTTGTTGCCTATCGGAAAAATAGTCATGTCCCTCGAACATGGGCAATTTAGCAAAGACCCTCGATAAAAGATCGTAGTCCCTCGATGACCCTCGATGTTGCCTTTGGTAAATGATCTAGTCCCTAAAACGACATTGCTAAAACGTCCCATAGGTTGCCTTCTATGACTATACAAACGTCCCACGCCCCTCCCTTCACATCCAACGATGGGGGTTCTTACCAAAATAGTGGTAAGATAGCAACATCTAAAGGAGGAGGGAAAGAACATTTAAGACCTTTTGAGTGGGTAGATTCGCTCCTAGTTGCTCGCTTGCTCACAACAAAAACATTTCATACACCAACACTCTTATTTTGAAACATTTTCAAAATAAAAATACTTTGTACGCGTTCTTATAGAAACGAGAGACATTCCAAAGAAGACACCTTTTCAAAATCACTTTCAAAAACACATTCCACAAACACCTCTTTGAACTATTTTCGAAACAAACACTTTGTACGCGTTCTTATAGAAACGGGAACCATTACAAAGACATTTCCAAAATACTTTCAAAACCCACACCATAAGCACATTCAAACAAAAGCAAGTGATCTAGCAAGAAAATAAGAGCCCGTAGATAACTATGGATGAAAAGGGTGCTAATACCTTCCCTTTTCATAATCTACCCCCCGAACTCAAGAAAACATCTCTAAAGGTCTTTCTTGTTCTTTTTAGCCTTTCCTTTTGGATAAAAGAAAAGTTGGTGGCGACTCTTGCTAACCGCAACAATTGCGATCAAACGCCAAACTCCCAAGTCAGTTCTCCCACCGCGTTACAGAACTGGAAACTCTGCTGAGGACAAACTTAAAAGTGGGGTTACCTTAGGGCTAAATCACCTTTACTTGCTTTCATTGTTTGACTTGTATGCTTTACATTTTGGTTTTTTGTTTTGGCTTAAATCCTCTACCCATATTTGGGATACCTTATAGGTAAGTAGCAATACATTGTGGAAACTGTACGGGGTATACCAATATGGTCTAAGAAATGGCTACGTTAGTGTGACATATTTGTGGGTACTGGTGGTCCTTGAGTATTCAAAGAGAATACGGGGCCGCTGAGTGATGTCATGAAGCACTAACTGACTTTAGAACCTTTACTTGACCAACATGGCCTTTAGGACGTAGTGAGATGACTGACTTTGGTGCAGTCCAAAGTTGGTAGATACTCGATACTACACTTATTGAGGTTTGGATTTTTGGGATATTTCAGTCACCGTGAAAGAGGCTTGCACTGAAACAATACCCGAGAAGACAAATCAGTGATATTGAGATCCCTTAGAACCAGGTTACTATTAACTAGAACATGTTGAGCCAACTAAACTTCAAGAGGATACTTACCTACAAACTCCATGCAAGCCTAAACCTAAGGACTTGTCTGTTTTGTGAGTTTATGATTATTTGTATATAAACTTGCTTACTTCACATACTTGTACATAACATCATAACATCATACCATAGCATTTTCAATAACCATTTCAAGGACCTCAAGGCTCTATGATGCAGGGTCACATTGGACCAGACGTATATCAAGGGGAAAGAGGATTTATTTTCCTCTAACCAAACGCTGTCAAAGATCAAGTACAACAACTTGAGTAAAGGGCTACAACCCACTTGACATGGTGAGCTTAATTCTCGTGGAAGAACCTCCATCGATACAAAGTTATCCAATCAAAGCTGTAAGTGACTACTAACATTTACCCCGTGAGATCCTTGAAAACATGCATCCACATATCATGCATTATATCATGACAGGTTTCTCGCACACAGGTTTCCTTATCTTCCTACTGTTTATTTCAGTAGAGATGGCCCTAGAACAGACCATCAAGAGCATTCAGATTCAAAATGCTTAACTTCAAGAGATGTTCTTGAACCTATCTAAGGGACAAGAAGAGGTGGAAGCGCTCCTCACCAGGGGCATGATCATGGGAAATTCTAGGGACAACAGAGATGACCAGTTGGAGCAGCTACAAACCGAGATAGCCATAATGAAGGTCCAAATGATGGGACAACTGGTGGGTCAGACAGCTCTCATCCAAAACTTAGCTCAGGGACAAGAAGAGCTAAGGATCCTCGTCAATAAAATTCATCAAGGAAGTTGCAACCGGATGAAACAAACCGTCGAGATTGGGGATCAAGTCATCATTCAGCCTCCTATGAGACAAGGGACCAGTTTGGTGGAGAGTAGACTATTCCAAATTGTTGCCACGTATCAATCCCAACAACCACCTCATCAACAAGGACAGGGTAATCGGCATAAGCGGGATTCATTTACTAGGAAATATACCAAACTTAACATACCAACGTCGCAAGTCTTGCAGCACATTTTGAAGTTGAATTTGGTCACATTGAAGGATCCTCCTCGGAATCCTAATACTTCCGCTCCTACTTACAATCCTGATGCAATATGTGCATATCACTCCAACAGTCCGGGGCATGACACTGATAGCTGTTAGACATTGAAATACAAAATTCTAGACCTAATTGATGAAGGAGCATTAGAATTCACATAAGATGGTAAACTGGAATTTTTCTATCACCCCTCAAGGGCATCCACATGAAGTGACGATCTTGGCGAGGAAATTTTCTGTTTATTTGAATTCTCAGTTGTAATTTCTTTGTTATTCAAACAATAATCTATTAATATTAATCTCTGTTTCATTAATGCATTGCATATGTTTGTCTTGAATTCATCCATTCGTTTTCTCTATATTTAAACTATGCTTTTTACTCTCAACTCTTGCTAAAAGTTACAAGCCTTTAGAGGGAGGATGACGAAAACAATGCCATGATCTCATATAGTATGCTTTTGGACAGACCTTGCTGACAATGTACATGCGTTCTTTCAAATCCTAAACACTGGAGTTATAAGGAAGATAATCCCTAGTCAACCCCTTCGAGCCAAAGAAGTAGAAGTTTTCTTTTTTACACAAATTGAAACCTTTTAATCAAAACCGGGGGTATGGTAGTCTCTCAGTTAATTCAAATGCTCATTTAACCGCAAACTCTCATCTTGTAATACAACGAATAACATCAAAAACATTCCTCTGGAGTCAAAAGACAGTGATGGTTCCCTACCGAATAGGAAGTCATTATCTCTCAAGAAAAAAAGCCCACTAAGTAAAAACCTACATAAGAGACTTAAGAAAAACTGGGGCATCCCGCTGACTGTAATCTCAAAACAAGAACAGTCAGGAAAAAATCAGGGATAACAAATCAAAAAGAGGTCACTACAAATCCTCAACAACATGGAAAATGTTGCAAGAAATGACTGCCTTCTGATAAACTAAACTTGTCTGAACCAACACCAAAGCGTCATTCCATACTCAATTGGAGTTCAAACGCACAATTAACTAAGTTTAGGATTGAAGAACATCACGAAGAACGGGCGGGTACAAATACACTTTGAGCCTTATACTTTGTTTCTTAAACCGTGAACCAAGCCACGTTACAACCCTTCAAAAGTACTAATTGAAGTCTGGGTTAGTTTGAAAGCATAATGTTACAAAAGGTATCCTGACTCCTGTAAGGCTTTACTCTAAATCCTGGGTTTGAATTTTCTTACAAAATTTCTTTACCTGCTAAAATGCATTTTCAAAATTTCAAGACAAGCATAAACTTTGCATTATTTGAATATCATTGTTTGCATATGGCTATTTGTTTGACAACGAAGAAATTCACACAACAAATATCCGATGAATGAAAGCTCTCTCAGTGGACAAAATCACTTCAAGTGGGATGACACTTCCAATGACAAATCTCCTATCAACAAGGGGGCATGACATGTCACTATCCAGCACACCTGGGACAATATAGTTAGGATCCCAAGAAATTTCTCAAGAAATGCAGAATAACCAGGGGCAGGTCTCCATCTCCATCACTCGGGGCATTGAACGTGAATCCAAATAAAGGATTACGCACGATCAAACATTTCCTGGTAGTGCCACAAACACTTGCTACTAGGGGCAGTGACAAATATCCCAAAAATCCTTCTCATAGGATGACTCCCAGCCAGAGTTTCAATCTCTGAAAACTTCTCCACATACAGGAACCAACACTCTCCGCAGAGTTTTCAACATTCCCCAGTGAAGTTCTCCTCAAACAACAAAACATGAATCCCCGGTGGAAACATTCTAAGCAAAGTTCGAAGACACGCATACTCTTCAACAGCAGCCCGAGATTTAATGACTCCCTAGCATTTGTCAAGGATTTATTTTCCCAGACAAAAATACATTCATTAACATTTCACCTTTCATACATCCTGGTTACATACATGACAAGTGCATACGACACAATCTCATTTATTTTGAGAACATCATTAAGCCATGTATTTCATACATCATGACATTGCGTACAACTAACTCTTTACATTTTCAGGGAAAGGTCAGCAGATAAAGGTCATCATCTTTTTGGAGTAGCAATCGTCCAACATTCCTTCATCGTCTTGCTGAGATTCTCTTCTATAGACGGTTCAGATGCGATCCAGATATGGCTGACATTCTGATACTTATTCCAGATTCTCTTCTAGAAACAGTTCAGATGCGATCCAGATATGGCTGACATTCTGATACTTACTCCAGATTGTCATTCAAATACAATCTAGATACGATCCAGATTCAGATGTCATTCTGTCACTCATTCAACATACCATTAAAATACAGCCCATATATGATCCATATTCGGATGTCATTCTGACGCTCATTCAGTACATCTTTCAGATACGAGTCAAATACAATTCATTTATGGATATTATTCTGATACTCATCCCAAGACCTCTACTGGTTCAGTTTAAATCTCTCAACGTTTTATCCTGTTTCTTTCCCATAGACATTCTCTTTGGTTCAGATAAATCGCTCCAAGATTTATTCTGATTCTTTCCAGACCTCTGTTGTTTCAGTTTAAATCTCTCAACGGTTTATCCTGATTCTTTCCGGTAGACATTTTCTCTGGTTCAGATAAATCGCTCCAAGATTTATTTTGATTCTTTCCAGTTAAAGAAAATTCAAGACCTTTATTGGTTTAGTTTAAATCTCTCAATGGTTTATCCTGATTATTTCTCATAGACATTTTTCTCTGGTTCAGATAAATCGCTCCAAGATTTATTCTGATTCTCTCCCAATTGAAGACAATTCGAGACCTTTCTCTGGTCCAATCAAATTAATATTAATATTTCTATTCCAGTTAAGGAAGCCATGAAGCCCGTAAACTGACCGGATAATAGTCAATCGATAATTTAAGACACTGAAGCCTGGATTTCGACCAGATAACTGTATAAGGTACTGTGAAGCCTGGAATCCAACCAGGTAGTAGTTCACTTCTTCAAAGACACTGTGAAGCCTGGATTTCGACCAGATAAAAGTATAAGATGATGCGAAGCCTGGAACCCGACCAGATAACAACTTATTTTATTCAAATTGTTGAAGCCTAGATACGACCAGATAATAGTTCAATGTATACAATTACTGCGAAGCCTGGACCCGACCAGATAGTAGCTTATTTTCTTCAAACCGCTGAATCCTGGATACGACCAGATAACAATTCAATGTATACAATTACTGCGAATCCTGGACCCGACCAGATAACGGTTTAATCTCATTTCCCCAGTAAGTCACTGTGAAGCCTGGAGAATGACCAGATAATAGTTATCCTTATTGTCCCCAGCAAGACACTGTAAAGCATGGATCCTGACCAGATAGCAGTTCACTTCCGTCTCTTCAATCAAATGAGGACTCCCCAGTAGAGTAACAGACAACTAAAGCTCCTAAAACTCTATGTTCCAAGACAGAGGCCAACATTCCTCAGCGGAGTCCTCTCTAACAGCAACAGTAGGAACTCCCACAAAGGGATATCTCATGAAGTCAACATTGTTTTGGATGGCATCTTTAAGCCCATCTTTGACAACTCTCTGTCACATTCTGATGGAATCTATAAGCCCATCTCCGACAACTCTCTATCATATTACCAAATGGAATCTTTAAGCCCATTCCCTACACAATCAACCATAACATCGTCGAGTGCAAATTTCTGGGCACTCTAGTGTTCAATCATCTTCCACCTTCAAGTCACGAATAGCAGATTTGCCAAATCTAACTCTTAAGGTGTAAGAAGATTGAACAGGGGCAGCTGTTGTACCCCAAAATTTTCCCTCTCATTTTCTCAAGATTTATCTCGCATGTGTGATTACAAAAACATGTTTAAAGAAATGAAGAAAATGTGAAATTTTGAAGATATTAGCGTGCCTTTCGATTAAGTCAAAAAAGAAACAAGTCGGCTTTAATTTAAGCAAAGTTCGATTGGGCAGTATAATCTCCTTTCAGTCACAAGCTTCGATTTGGGCATATGGCTTCTTTCGAAGTGACCCCCCTTCGATCCACAGGCTAGGCAGCCTCCTTCGATCCACAAACTATGCATTTTCCTTCGATCCACGGGCTAGGAAGCCTCCTTCGATCCATAAACTATGAAGCCTCCTTCGATCCATAAACTAGGCAACTTCCTTCAATTTACAAACTAGGCAGCTTTCTTCGATCCACAAACTGGGCAGCTTCCTTCAATTCACAAGTTGGGCATGTGATTTCCTTCAAGGTGGCCTCCTTCGATTCACAAGTTGGACCAATAAACTCTTCAAAGCAACGTGCTTAGAGCATACTTTGTTTGGAAAGAAACGTTTCTGTATGATGATGGACCTGGTCGAAGTGATCAAAACGAAGAGGGGAGTATTCAAGGAGTTTTGTTGGCTACAGCCCCATATACTGCCAAACTCAATCCAGCTGTGCTTCTATGTAGCAATCCTGCACCAACATGCCACAACGCTCTAAAATACTGCTGAGCCTGCATTGTCTCAGTCCCATAATTGTACAAAAAGGGAATGCACAAGAGATGCATCAAAGAAAACAAGGGGACAATATACCCAGATAATTCAAATATTATTTGATTTCCCCCAAAAAACCACATTAAAGCTCGCCTATAAATACAAGGCTTCACAACATGTTCAAGGTGGAGTTTTGGGACCAGGCGAAAAGAATCTCCAAATTTTTCTCAAACACAAACACAAAACTCTCAAGTTCATCAACACTTGAGAAATAAAAAACCCAGAACCACACTTCAGTCTTCTTCGATTCTGAAGAACACCCCACACCTAGAAGTTCTTTTCATTCAAACTCAAAAAACAACCTCATGTGACAACTCTTTGAACCAAAGGTAAACCCCCCTTTGTGACAACTCTTCGAATCCCCTCCTGCCAGCGCCAGCAGTTCAGGCTCGAAGCCCATACACCAGCTTCAAGGTAAGTCCCCTTAACCTTAAGCTTTTCGTTTCAAACATAACATGTAAATAATATTTTCTCCTTTTTTATTATTTTCATACTTTCGATTGCATGCTTTTTCCAAGTGCATATTAAAGCTAATCTGTAAAGCCCACTAAGAATGTTGGAATACAAAATTTGCCTGCTTCGACACACACACACATGCTTCGACATGAACATGTTCATCACACACATACACCTGCTTCGACACATACGCACTTGCTTCGAACGCACTGGCCTGTAGGTCAAATTGAAGGAGATAAAAAGGCAGATGGCATCTTACATTGGTTCCAGACCCAATCGAAAGTCACAACCTGCTACTTCCAAGCCCCAATCGAAGGATATAACATGTTACTTCTAGACCCAGCCAGAGGCACACTTGCACTTAGTCCAGGCCCAAACGAAAGGCACTCCCGTGCTGACTGCCATCCCCAATCAAAGGACACACCCACACTGGTTCCATCCCCAATCAAAGGACATGCCTGCACTGGTGCCAACCCTAATCGAAGGAAACCAAAAAGTGCCCAATCGAAGGTTTCTCCTGCCCCAATCGAAAGACACTTATTTTCCTTCATTTTTTCTTGCTTTTATTTCATTTTTGCCTTATATTTCCATGCACTTAAATATGGTTATAATAGTGTAGGATTTATTTTTTTCACTTTTATTACTTTTGTGCAAATGCTAGTAATTACGTGTGTATGGCAAGATAAAAATCAACAAGTAGACAACCTAAAAATCAAAGACAAATGCATGCAATCAAACACATTTTGCACACATGAACCCTTAGGGTATTCTCACTTGTTGCCTATTGGAAAAAGAGTCATGTCCCTCGAACATGGGAGTTTTAGAAAAGACCTTCGATAAAAGATTGTAGTCCCTCGACGATCCTCGATGTTGCCTTTGGTAAACGATCTAGTCCCTAAAATGACATTGCTAAAACATCCCATAGGTTGCCTTCCATAACTATACAAACGTCCCACGCCCGTCCCTTCACATCCAACGACGGGGATTCTTACCAAAACAATGGTAAGATAGCAACATCTAAAGGAGGAGGAAAAGAACATTTAAGACCTTTTGAGTAGGTAGATTCGCTCCTAGTTGCTCGCTTGCTCACAAAAAAACATTTCATACACCAACACTCTCATTTTGAAACATTTTCAAAAGACAAACACTTTGTACGTGTTCTTATAGAAACGAGAGCCATTACAAAGAAGACACATTTTCAAAATCACTTTAAAAAACACATTCCACAAACACCTATTTAAACTATTTTTGAAACAAACACTTTGTACGCGTTCTTATAGAAACGAGAACTATTACAAAGACATTTCCAAAATACTTTCAAAACCCACACCACAAGCATATTCAAACAAGCAAGTGATCTAGCAAGCAACTAAGAGCCTGTAGATAACTACAGATGAAAAGGGTGCTAATACCTTCCCTTTTCATAATCTACCCCCCGAACTCAAGAAAACATCTCTAAAGGTCTTTCTTGTTCTTTTCAGCCTTTCCTTTTGGATAAAAGAAAAGTCGATGGCGAATCTTGCTAACCGTAAAAATTGCAATCAAACGCAAAACTCCCAAGTCAGTTCTCCCACCGCGTTACACCGTGGAAAACCACGGATGAAAAGGGTGATAACACCTTCCCTTTCCATAATCTACCCCCTTACTCAAAAACTCTCGAAAAAGGTATTTTTCTGTTCTTTTCACCCTTTCCTTTGTTGGATAAAAGAAAAATCGTTGGCGACTCTTGCTTACCGCACATTTGCAAACACAGAATGCAAAACCAATATAACAGTCGGTTCTACCATTGTATCACACCGTCTATCTCATGAAGGATTGTGGTGAAATCATTACTGATAAGATGATAGTTGATAAGGTAATGAGAATGTTGAGCTCTCACTTTGATCACGTTATCGTAGCTATTCAAGAATCTAACAATATTGAAACCACTAAAGTGGAAGATTTGGTTGGTTTGTTGGAGGTGCATGAGATGAGGATTGTAGAAAGGAAAGGAGTTCAGGACTCGATACAAGCACTGCAAGCTCATTCATGGAAAAAGGATGGTGGTTCCAACAAATTCAAAGGCAAGTTCGACAAGACTCATGGCAAGAAGTCCTGGTCGAATCCCAATAAGAATAAGGTCGAAGATAGATCTTCTGAATCCTCGAGAAAGGGAGGAGGAAACTATCGAAAGGACAAAGAAGATAAGAAAGATATGCAGTGTTATAACTGTGAAAAGTTAGGACACTTGGCCAAGAATTGTTGGTACAGAAAAGACAAGGGATCGACAGGAAAGGATGAAGGAGAGAATCTTGCACGCCAAGATTCAGATGATTCTGAAGGTGGTATGGCTACAGTTGCAGATAACCATGTTGATCCAAGATCTAGTTTCTCGACTCAGGCTGCTCGAACCACATGACTGGTCGAAATGAGTGGTTGGCAGATTGTGACGAGTCAAAGAAAAGTAAGGTAAAACTTGCTGATAATAGTTCGTTGCAACCTAAAGGTACTGGTAACATAGTCTTTCAAATGAGTAATGGAGGGAAATCTATGATAAAAGATGTGCTTTATGTACCTGGAATGAAATGCAACTTGCGAAGTGTTGGACAACTTGTCGAAAAAGTTTTCTCAATTGTCATGAAAGATGGAGTTTTGAAATTGTTCGACACCAAAAACAATTTGGTCTTAAAATATCCATTGTCGAAGAATAGGACATTTAAGACTATGATCAGTTCGATAGAAGTTCAATGTTTGAAAACTGTTGTCGGCCACAAGGATAGTTGGTTGTGGCATTTAAGGTTTGGATATTTGAATTTTTTATCATTTAATCAACTGATTACTCAAGATATGGTTACTGGTATTCCAAGCCTTCAGATGCCTGAAAAACTTTGTGAAGGTTGTTTAGTGGTAAAGCAATCCAGAAATTCTGTTGTTTCGACTATGTCAATGAGATCATCCTGTATTCTCGAAGTGGTGCATTCAGATGTATGTGGTCCATTCGAAGAATATACAATTAGTGGAAACATATATTTTGTTTCGTTTGTCGATGAGTTTAGTCAAAAGTTGTGGATCTATGTGATCAAACAAAAGGACGAAGTATTTGAAATCTTTAAGAGATTCAAGATACTTGTCGAAAACCAGAGTGAGAAGAAGATCAAAGTTCTGCGAACAGATGGAGGTGGCGAATACACATCCAAGATGTTTGAAGATTTATGTGCAGAACATGGTGTTGATCATGAGGTAACTGCTCCTTATACACCTCAACATAATGGAATTGCTGAAAGAAGAAACGGAACCATATTAGATATGGCGAGATGCATGCTGAAGCAAAAGAATTTACCAAAGTCTTTATGGAGAGAAGTTGTTTCGACTGCAGTTTATATTTTGAATAGGCGTCCTACTAAGATATTAAAGAATAAGGTTCCTGAAGATGTGTTGAGTGGCAAACGACCATCAGTAAGTCATTTGAATGTGTTTGGCTCTATCTGTTACAAGCATGTTCCTGATGCAATGAGAAGGAAGCTTGATGACAAGAGTGAACCTATGATTCTGGTAGGATATCATAAAACTGGTCATACAGACTATTCAATCCAGTTAATGAGAAGATTGTGTTGAGTCGAGATATTATGATTAATGAAAATTCTGTCTGGGATTGGAATTCTAGCAATTCAATTAACAAGCCATTAATGAACTTTGATTTCGACGAAGAAACTGATGATGTAGATATCGAAGGAATTGTTGAGAATCCATTCGAATTCGAAGAAGAAGCAATTGCTGACACTCTCTACATAGTCGAAGTGGAAGAGGTTGTGGCTGGAACAAGCCAAAGACCTCAAAGAAATAGAGTTCTTCCAACAAGACTTCATGATTACAAAGTGGTGGGTGATGATGAAATCACACTAGATGGTGAATTAGTTCATTTTTCTTTACTTGCAGGTGCCAATCAACTATAGTGAAGATTTGAATATTAACAAGTGGAAGTTAGCTATGGTCGAAGAGTTACAGGCAATCGAAATAAACAACACATGGGAGTTAATCAAATTTCCAGCACATACAAAAGCTATCAAAGTAAAGTGGGTGTTCAAGTTGAAACACAATGCAGATGGGTCAATAGCAAGACATAAAGCAAGATTAGTAGCTCGAGGTTTTCTTCAAAGAGCAAGACTCGACTACTCTGAAGTATTTGCTCCAGTAGCAAGATTAGAGACTATTCGACTAGTGGTAGCATTGACATGCAACCAAGGCTAGTCGACATTCCATCTAGATGTGAAATCAGCATTTCTGAATGGTCCTTTTGACGAAGAAGTTTATGACACACAACCTCCTAGATTTGTGATTCATAAGGAAGCGAGTAATGTATATAGATTGCACAAAGCACTCTATGGCCTCAAGTAGACATCTAGGGCATAGAACAAGAAGACCAACTCATACTTAGTCGAATTGGGATTTGTCAAATGTAAATCAGAGTATGGTGTCTATGTTCAGGTTGTAGCATAAGATATAACAATCATTTGCTTGTACGTTGATGGCTTGCTAGTAATTGGAAATAGTTTGGAGAATTTGTCGAAGTTCAAAGAGTTGATGATGAAGGAATTTGAAATGTCGGATCAAGGAAAATTGTCTTATTTTTTATGCATGGAATTTCAAATGTCGAAGCAAGATATGGTGCTACATCAAAGAAATTATGTCAAAGAGATACTCAAGAGATTCAGGATGGATGATTCGAATCCTGAATCCTCACCTGTCGAACCAAATGTGAAGTTGGAGAAGAATGGAGAGGAAGACAAAATCGATGCAACTTGTTCAAGCAAATTGTGAGATCTCTGAGGTATGTGTGCAACAGTCGACCTGATATAGGTTTCACAGTCGAATTAGTAAGCAGATATATGGGTGAACCAAGAGTATCACATAAGAAGGTTGCAAGAAGAATCCTGAGATATTTGAAAGGTTCAATAAATTGTGGAATACTATTTCGACGAGATTCTGAAGGCAAAGAAGCAATAGTTAATTGTTTTTCAGATACTGATTGGTGTGGAGATAAGGAAGATCGAAGAAGCACAACTGAATATTTCTTTCAAGTATTTGGTGCCCCAATCTCATGGTGTTCCAAGAAGCAACCTATGGTGGCATTGTCATCGTGTGAAGCTCAATATATAGTAGAATCCTATGTTGCATGTCAAGCAATTTGGATCAGATCTGTACTTGAAGAAATGATTGTCGAAGTGAAGAAACCTCTAGTATTGCAAATCGACAACAAGTCAGCCATAAATCAGGCGAAGAATCCAGTTCTGCATGGAAGAAGTAAACCTATTGAAGCAAGGTTTCACTTCTTGAGGGAAAAAGTAAATCAAAGTGAACTTGAAGTTAGGCATTGCTCAAGTGAAGCACAGTTGGCCGACATTTTCACCAAAGGATTGAAGATCGACAGATTCCTGAATTTGAGAATGAAATTAGCAATAGTTCAGATCGACTATTTTTGAGGATGTTCGACAACTTGGATTATGAGAGTGTGTTGAAATATTAAATTAGATTAGAACTCAATTAGGGTTGTATATAAATAGTCTGTATCATTATTTGTACAATTCAATAATACAAATCCTTATTTCTTTTATTATTCTCTCTTTCTCTTCTCACTAAAAGTGTCTCACGCACTAACACATATATCATTTACTCTTCTTCCCTGCCTTTCTCATAAATCCTCTTATCCTTGTACACATCCCACTTTGTACAAGCCAAATATATCAGTAAATTTATAGCACTCAAGATGGACAAAAGCCATTAATAGTTATAAAGCCTCCCTTGATTGAGATTATTAGCAATCCATGGCTTATCTGGACCTGTTATTTTATTTAGGGTAGATTCTAACAACAAGCTAAAGAAAAATCCTAGTGATATCGAGCTTAAGAATAGTCCCATGCTCATAGTTTTCATTCTGTCTGGACATTCTCGGAGAAAGAAGTCAAGCAGTCCCATATACATAAATGCTTCCCCAGAGCCTACGATGAAAAATTGTGGCACCAACCAGAAAACAATTAACGGAGTCTTAGTAGTTGGATCATTCAACAAACCATGTGATTGTAGCACTTTTCTTGCACTTTAAGCACTTTACACTCTCAGCATTACATTTTACTGTAATAGAATTATGACACATTTCAACAGGGTTAAAAAATGTTACCAAAACTGATTGCTGTGCGCTAACCGCTGTTTCTTAATCTTTGGTGGTTCATGTAAGACTTCATCATCATCGTTAAAGAGCAATGCCAAGTGTTGATAGCCTACTTACTCTTTCTTTTCTTTTTGACAATGTTGGCAGAAGCAGCATTTCCTCGATAACTTACTTTTTTTTTTGTGACAAAACTCAATAACTTACTTGGTACTTATTTTTGTCTCATATTATAAATAAAAAGATTTACATTTATTACTCTTTAAAAATCATATTATTAATTTTTAACAAGTAAAAAATGTTTGCTTTATTCACTTAATTCAATGGTCAAATTAATTTTCAAAAAGTCAAAATTTTAAGATTTTCAAACTATTTTTTGCGATATACAATATTGTCATATAAGGTGTTCATGATTCATCACATGCACAGAACTAAATCACATCAATAATTTGATTCAATTTTTACTAACTACTTTAATAAAAAAATTTAATCTATAAAGTGATTTTATTTTAGTTTTAAAATTGATTTAGAATAAACTTGTATTTATAAACCGATTTATAATCAATTTATACATATAAACCAATTATATATTTGTAACTATTTTTAAACCAATTTTTAAAAGGAAAAAGTGTGTTTCTATTTTTAAAAAATAACTCACTTTTAATATTTGTGTTTCTAAATAAAACAGATTTTAGAGAAAAATACTTTTTTTTGAGAAAAAATAATTCTTCGTTAAAATGTCATTTTTTCTATTTGTAGAAAAAAAATTATGCTCTTTTTAATTTCCAAATAAAAATAATTATTGTACTTTTTATTTTCAGCAAAAAAAAAACATAGTTTTGGATTTTCAGAAAATTGTATTTTTTGAATATAAAATTAATCAGTAAGATTTTTAAATTGTTTTTTATTATAAAGTATTTTCAAATAATATTTTTAAAATATTTAATTAAATAGTTTAAACTGTTTTTTAACTTAAAATTTGTTTGTTTATAATTGTAGTTTAGTTAGTTAATCATTTAAATCATTAAAAAAAAATATATTCAGTGCAATTTGTTTTTGATGGACAATGTCCAAAACAAAATACAAACAAAAACAAAAGGCCTAAGAAGGGCTTCTTTATCCTAAGATCTAGCCCATTAGTACACTCGTTATTTGCTGCTATCCTGGTTTATACATGCTTGATGCGCCTTTGTATTGTGTTGTCTCGTCTGAATTCACATTACATTTATAGATTATTAAATTATTAAGTATGTTACCATGTTTTCAGTTGAGTATATGTCTCATGTAAACCATGTTGGCATTTAACTCCATATTTGTAGCAAGCATCGGTCATATCAACAAATCACGTCTGCATGAACAAATAGGAAAAATTATATACTTCTTGAAATACATGGAAAATGTATATACTATATATTTTAATTCAAAATAGATTTTTAATTTGAATCGTAAAGTATAAGATATAAAGTTTACCAACTATTAAAGTGCTTGAAAGACTTCCTTGTACACAACATTAGTAGTAGTAGAACACGGTACATTCTCCTTGTCATGAATTATGATTTTTAGCCCACTTTTGCTCTTAACTCTTGAAATTGCAACATATAATTGACCATGACTAAACACAGGAGTAGGCAAATACAATCCAACACTATCAAGAGATTGACCTTGTGACTTATTAATTGTCATTGCATAGGAGACAATAATCGGAAATTGTCTCCTAATCAACTTGAATGGCCAAGGTGAATTAGAAGGTGACATAGACATTCGTGGAATGTAAAAAATGTTACCTATGTTCTTTCCAGACATGATTTTTGCCTCAATGACATGATTTGCAAATCTTGTAACAATTAATCTTGTTCTGTTGCACAACCCATCGGCTTGGTCCAAATTTCTCATTAGCATAATAGGTGTACCAACCTTCAATTTGATCCTATGATTGGGAAGCCCTGACGTTCTTAATTTACTGAGAAATTCAGGAGTTAGAACTTCATATGCTTCAGTATAACTTGAATTTGTTCTATCAATGGAATCAAAACTCAAATACTATTTCTCTTCTCCTAAAAAAGTTTAAAAGCAAAACATAAATAAATTAGTAAAACTATGTTCTTAAATATATATATATATATATATATATATATATATATATATATATATATATATATATATATATATATATATATAGATTATGAATGTAATAATACAGTAAATATAAAATACATGTATCTGGTATCAAGTCTAATACATAATGATTGATTTTGTCCACAACTTCAATGGTTGAAGCAAGAATAGCCTTTCCTTGTAAGAATTCAACATCTTGATATTTTTCCAACAAATTGGGATATGTGTTTTCAACAATTGCTCTTATAGGATCATCAAAATTTGATATTAATAGCTCTTAAGGAATTTCAATATCAACCAAACCATCATTGGGTTCATAAATCTTACCATCACCCACATTTAAAATCCATTTTGAAAATTCCGCTAGTTCATTAGAACTTGTGTTGTCTCTTCCCTCTTGAAGTCTCATATTTTTTTATAGTGTTAAAACCTGGCAATAATCCCATACATAAGATGAACTAATTGATGCATGAACAATATCAGAACGCCCGGCTCTTGGAACAACAGGAAGAATCTGTCTAAAATCTCCTTCAAATACAACAACTTTTCCACCAAAAATAGTATTCTCAACACCCTTTTTGCTCATTACATCTTTAAGGGTTTTATCCAATGCTTCGAAGCAGTTCTTGTGAGACATAGGTGCCTCATCCCATATTATCACATCCGTTGCTTCAAATAATTGAGAATGTTCGGTGTCTTTGTCGATGTTGCAAGTTGAGTTGTCAAGCGTTGGCACAGGTATTTTGAACTTTGAGTGTGCTGTTCTTCCACCCGGCAATAATAACGAAGCTATCCCACTTGAAGCAACAGTAAGAACAATTTTTTTTTGAGAATGAAGTGCACTTGATAGTGTTCTCCACATGAAAGTTTTACCAGTCCCTCCGTAACCATGCAAGAAAAATACCCCTCCACTCTGTTTGTTAACAGCATCCATGATTTTCTCAAATATCAAACGTTGTTCATCTATAAAATACAAACCAAGAATTATAAGTGCAAGGACAATAAAAATCATTTTTGTAATTCATAGTATAAAGAAAATAAATCACCTGTAAGGGCATGAAAAAGTTCTTGGAATTTCTGTTTCTCGGTATCGGCATCGTAATTAAGTTCGTCATAAATAAGCCTATTGCCAACATGTTTTGTGATGTATGAATCTGGATACGGCATACATTTAAATTCATGCAAACTTCTTCGATTCGATTGCATCATGTTCTCAATCTCAATTAGTGTGAGATTCTTTAACTCATTGTCCGATAGCTGTAATTCTGTTAAAAAAATTTCATTAGTTTTCTATATAATTACATATGTATGATGCAACTGTTGCCGTGATGTTGAAATACATTGAACATAAATCAAACAGTTGATGTTGCGGCTGCGTGAAATTAAATGGAACCAAAGACACTGTTGCAGCTGCAAGTTAAGAAAATAACTTACATACATGACAAATGACAAATATGAAAATGTTTCTTACGTAAATGGACATACCTTATGAAACATATTAAATAAGGGACATATGGATGAAGAATAATTATATTTTAAAGTAAGTTCATATCATTATATTTTGTAATAAAAAAAGATACAGCTTGCATTCGAAAAATAATATTTGTTGACTTAAAAAAGTTTAATAAAGTGTTCATACCTCTTCTATTTGTTTTTTGCCTTTGTTGGTAGAGGATACCATCAGATAACGTCCTCCAAGTTTTTTCCCAAACATGTCGTGGTCTATTGACAGTACCGGATAGTAACATAGTGACAAATAACTTTCGTAAAAAATGCCCGGAACCCCAATTCTTTGCTTCGTCGATGGCTGCAACATATTCCTTGTCATCGTTAAGAAAGCCCATTTCGAAGCATGCATCCCTAAAAGAATCCTGAACTTTTCCACCCACAAATTTTATATCCTCATAGCAAGTTGGACCTTTGACGACTGTTAGCATCATTCTCAAGAAATATAACTCACCCGTACTTGGAGGGACCCAAATAAGTCTGCCAATTGTATTTCCTCTTTTACGCGGTCTCCATCGACGGTATCTTTTATCATAAACAAATTTGGAAAGAAATTGTGAGTACGTCAAATTCTTTGCCTCTGGGTATGCTTTGTTTGCTTCCATCCATGCCGTAAACATAGATTCTTTCACAGTTGGTTTGTCAAGCACCTCATCTATCAATTCATAATCGGTATAATAAACAGAGTTGTCTCCTTCAAGATGAAAGAACAACCTTTCAACTGCGGGTGATATACCATGAATAGGAAATGAAAAAAGTCTCCAACATGCCTCACTTGGTGAGATATATCTGCAATCAAGATATTGCTTGATTTCGTCAACCATTCTGACCGAGGGAGATCCATCACCGTCAGTTTGGACAACAGCAGCAGTAATTCTATCATACCCCTTGTTAATATACTTAAATAAGTATTTAACTGAAGTACTTTGATTACACCACTCCATATTGATGTGTGCTTGGAATTTCTTCAACAAATATGGATTGTAAGGAACTACATATCTGTTATCAAGTTGAACGTGTTTTTTCAGCACTGTATTACCAGTTTCTCTTCTTCGGTACACGGGATATCCATCCTGATCAACAATGGTTTCGGTTTGATATTTCTTTGGAAAGTATTTTGAGCACTTTCCATTTTTCATGCAAGTTGAATTCGCATTTGCTAAACCACATGGGCCATGAATCATATGTGTCTTGACCAAATGGTAGAGTTGCCTATCATCTTCTTCCGTTGGTATCTCTGCTGAAATGATCTTGTTTATATCATCTAGAGTCGGATACTTGCTTGAAGGATGCAAGAATAATAGTATATGGGCGTGTGGTAAACCCCGCTTTTGGAATTCAATGGTGTATATATCTGAAATTAAGTAAGTTTAAACTTGGTAAAACGATGCATATTACATATTTAATAAGATTAATGTCAAAAAATATAACTCGACTGAAAGGGTATTAAATTGACTTACATGCAATCACTCTCCCTAACACGTGCTTTTTTGTTAGATCACACAACAACTCATCGAACTTAATTTTGAAGACTCTTGAGATGATATCTGGACGGTCTTGAGAATTCAAGTTAATTTTGCTAAGCAACCTTTGGATTTCAGGCCAGTTGGGATTGCAAGTAAATGTGATAAAAAGATCTGGAAATCCAACTTGGCTACAAATTGCCATTCCATCAAAATAGAGTTGTTCCATAAACCTCCGACTTCCAACATAAGTTGAAGGTAAAACCACTCTTTTACCTTTGTTTGATCCTTGAGTGTTTGCATTATGTTCAGATGAGCTCAAATTGCAATATTTAGAAACACGCAGCTTTTTCTGATGTTTTCGAATATAATTCAATCTTTGTGACTCCATCATAGTAAATCCATCAACCAAAAATTATTGAAACAACCTTCTTGACCGCAATATAGTTTGTGCCTCGTTATGTTTGCATTGAATCCTAAAAGCAAGCCATTTTCTAATGGTAAGCGTATTCCTCTTCATTTTTTTTTTGGTATTAGTTTCTCTAAGAAGAACTCCAAGTCTAAAACCATCTTCCCCATAAGGAAACAAAAGTGGATATTGATATGCCAGATAACTTGAATGAAACTCACTTATTCTTTTTAGCCTTCCGCTCTTTCTTTCAAGAAGAATATCCCTCTTAGAACCCGTATCAACATCACCAACTATTAGGGCGGCTACCTCTGAAACAGTAGGTTGGTTATAAATCCTTCCATCTGTTGATCTATCAGATATTAGCTTAAGCTTGAGATCAGGCAAAGTACAATCCTTTAATCTATCTGCTGCCATCCTAAAAGATTTGGCATGTGTGTTGAACTCATCTAACATGTCCTTCAATCTACTAACTGTTTCTGGAATAATATTGGGGTTGTTCCTGCATATAAAAGGAAATACTATGATGCAGCAATGAAAAATATTTAATATGTTGTAAAGAAAACAAAGTTTGGTAAAATTACCCAATTCCTTTAATTCTATATTGAATCTCATTGTCGGTGTCGTAAACATACAGTTGAGCAAATTTTGGAGATTGTCCAGTTAAAGGTAACATGCTCCCAATTCGATGGCAAGTCTGTCCATGAATTCTTATGTTAGGTGGTCCACTTCCAGCTAAAAATCTGTTGTCGAATTTCATTCCCGGAGACGTAAAAGCAAACATCATGTTGTACATTCTACAAAATTGTTGATAATTTCGACTGTCTATCTCACTATTATCAAACAAAAGACGTTGTAGTAATAGTGGTGGTGTTTTCAGAAGTGGCAACACAACTTTCCCCTTTCCACAACATAGTTGAAACTTAGGAACTGCACTATGTTTTCGCTTGTCAGTTTTTTCTTGATACCACATAAGTGCCCCACATTGTGTGCATTCAACTATAGGATCACCAATATCAGAATAACCTATTTAAATGAAACGTAGTTGAGCAATTGGTTTATATTAAATAATAAAATTATAACTAAAATCGTTCATATTAAATAATAAAATTATAACTAAAATCCACATTAAATCATAGCAGGTATCAAAGTGCAACATGTAATGGACAACGTCAAATTGGTATGTATATTGAATTTAAAGAAGAAATAAAGTTGGTTTTAATGATAAATACCAATATTTAAAGAATCAAATGATGTAGAATTGGAGTCATAGACATCTTCGTCATCATAGCTGGAACTTGAGTCATAATTTGCATCTGCGGCATTGAATTCACATGAGCTATCACTGAGAGAATCATCTGTTACCGTCTCATCACTAGAGTAATCACTCTCAATGTTAACATATGGAGTTGAAGTGAATGTTGTGGGTTCTTGTATAGGAATATTGCTTGTGGATGAAAAAGCCAGATTATGATTCTCATTTCCAAAATAATTGAAGAGTTTGACCGTCATGGATTGAATAACACCTACATTCAACTGTTTTTTATTTATGAACATAACTACTTGGATGTTCATGAGGTTCCATATTTCTTTGATTAGAAAATGAGGAAGTTATATCAGAAAGAGGTGTAACAGTCAACTGTTTTTTTGATTTTTGAATAGAACAACTTAGCGGTGCATGAGGTTTTATGTTTCTTTGGTTAGAACATGAGGAAGCTATATCAGAAAATGGTGTTTTGAAATGCGAAAAGGATGGAGAATTTATCCTGAAAGGACCCCCACTGTTATTGCTAAGGTTGTTATGAAGTTTGTAAGATTGGGGCATCTTACCTTCCATAATACTTTTCCTCCGCTGTCGTGCTGAAGCAGCCAGTTGATTTGTAGAAACAATATTGAAAGTCTTCATTGTACTTGAGTTGCTTGATGCAGATGCTGGTGAAGGTGAACTCATATTTCTTTCATTAAAGATTGATGAAGTTAAATCAGATAGTGGTGTTCTGATATTAACCATGGTTGGAACATAATACCTTTGAGAGTTTTCAATGGGATTGATTGTGTTTTCATCAGTTCTTCCTTTTTTCAATCTTTTATCTTTAAGAATTTGCTTCCTTTTACGTCTTTCCATTGCTGCAACTTGTGGTTCCATAGTGTTGGTTAGGTGATGCAAAAATGAATGGGTAGAAAATCACTTTGATTGTATGGTTGTCATTCAATTTTTTTTGTTAACCACATAAAATAATTGTAGACATAAAATGAATAAAGTTTTTGGTTATATGATAATAAATATAATTGTTAATACAACATTCACGGTTCCAAGATTTTGAAGTAAAATACTGAAGTCAACAGAATACCAAGTGATTATTTTTGTGAACCATTTTAATTATTAATAATAATAGCGTTAAATAGTGTTAAGTGTTATTTCAAAATTTAATTAAAAATGTTATAATTATGGACAATCAAGTACCAATAAGAAAAGGTAACTTTCCAGATTCTAATCATTCTGCCAATTAATCTTGAATTGAAAAGAAAAGTAATGGTCAGAAAAAATCATTATAGTTTCACTTTGGAAACCGAAAATGAAATATAGGCAGAATAATTATGTAAAAAATATCGTGTAAAAAATAATTGTATGTAAAGAATAGTTTCACGTAATTGGCAGAATAATTGTAAAAAATAATTGTAAAAATAAATATTTACCATATCATCTTAAATTTATTTATTCAACAGTGATAAATATGTGTCTCTTAGTTAATTACATTTATAAATAAATATCGTGTATTAGTGACATATATTAAATTTATTATCTTAATGTCTAACTAATTAAAATGAATTTATTATTGTCAATCAAAAATTATAATATTAAATAATAATATAATATTATTATTGTATACGGGAAAAAGAATAAATTAAATCTAAGAATATCGGAAAATTTATTATAATATTAAATAATAATTTAACATTTATTATTACAATGAATCATATATAATATTTCAAAATTATGTATTTATTTCTTATGTTTTATTATATTCGATTTGTAATAAATATTTTTCAGTTTATTGCGAATTTTCAATAATTAAATATTAATGATATTATATAAAATTAATTTCATGAAATAAATTTATTTAATAAAGTGTTATATAAATATTTAATACATTATATTATATTATTAATTTATATAAAATGACATTAACGTATTCCTGTTTATAAAATTATTGTAACTTTTTTCCGATTTATAAGCATGTTGAATTCGTGTGTCCATTATTAAAATATATGTAATTTACTATTATTGACATAAATAATTTTATAAATAGTTTAATTTATTACATTTATAAAATTATTTGTAATTTATTCACCTTTATAAAATTAATTATAAATTATTTAATTTATTAAAATGATTGTATCAATAATTTTTTATTTTATCATAAATTTTTATGATTATCATTTATCATTAAATTTTCATGATTACCATTTAATTTTTTTTTATCATGATTACAATTATAAAGTTAATTTGAAAAGATTATGATATATTTTAGTTATTTCATAAACTTACAAAAATTATCAAATCTCAATTGATTTTGTTTTGTTTTATTAACCTTTTTATAGAAATTGAAATAATTTATTTTAGGTCAAATAAGGATCTAAATAATTACAAAATAATATTTATTCTTACATTTATAGAATGATAAATTAAATATTTAAGATAAACATTAGAGTTCTTATTTACTTTATCTTTTATATATTTATAATATACTTTTTTTGTTAATTTTATTAACAATATATTTATAGTTAACAGTACATCCTTTAAACTACGTTATTTTTTTCAAGAATATAAATGTAACCTTTCAAAAAACATACACAAATATATTTAGAAGTCGGTAGAAAATTTTATTGGTTAAATTATAATTCCATTCAAAATTTATTGATCATAAATATTTGAAATCAAATCATGCATAAAAATAAAATGTATTAATGTGACCATTCAAAATATTTTCTATATATAATAAAAATAAATAATATTAATACCTCCATTCAAAAGATATATTTGTAAAGTTTTGATTTAATTTTTTCATATCTTTATATATTCTAATGTATATAATATTCCTACAATATGAAACAGTATCAAACCTATAATATTAAAAGAGAATTCAAATTTTATTGATCATAATATTTTATGGAATCAAATCATATATAAAAATTAAATATATTTATGTCACCATTCAAAATAATTTCCATATAAGTATAATAAAAATAAATGATAATAATGTCTCCATTCAAAAGATATATTGGTAAAGTATCGAATTAAATGGTACTCCAATATTTGATTAAAAAATTGTAATATTTGTTTTTAATATTGTATAAAAATATATTAATTAGTCGTACTTTAAAAAAATAAATCGTAAATATTTTATTAAAAATTGTAATATTTGTTTCTAAAATTATAGCAATTAAAAATAAAAAAATATCAATACAAAATAAAAAATTTATTCAAATTTCACAACAAATGAGAATTATAATTTCGATTCAAAATAAATTAGAATTTTGAAGGCACATCAACACCAACTTGTAGGTTATTATCTTCTCTTTAGGAGAAGAGAAATTCTATTTAAAAAAGATTGTAAATATGTTAATTGAACGAAACTTAGAGTAGTGTGTTTGCTAGAGGCAATGCTACATTCAAAACAACTTAGAATTTGGTGTAAAATAAATTCCATTAAAATATAGGCCAACATAATTTGCAGTAGAAAAATATATTATGCCAAAACCAATGTTGATATGACATACAAAATATGAAAGCAATAATAATAATATACATATACATAATTTGAATCAAATATTGTTAAAAACATTCTTCTATAGAACCAGAAAATGATCGCATATCAACGTTGGTTTTATCATCTTATACATCTTAGATAATTATTGCCTTGCTTATGGTTCTTCTGAAATTGGTAGTGAACTTCAGCAACACCCGCTACTCTTGAACCCTTAAAAACATATTACTTTAGAACTTTGGGTGAATAAGAGTCTCATCCCTTTGACTATCCTCAAGTTCATCAAAATCTCGTTCCTCTTCCAAAAACAGTTCCTCCAAACATTGCAATGAGACATTTGCATTTGCTATCTGTCAGAAAATACAATTAGTATATAATCAGTACCTGCCAATGAAAGCCATTGATATTCCTTGTGGAAGCATAAAATTCAATGGTTTCAATTTCCTAATCTTCAATTACGGCTGTAGATGGAAATCAAATGCTCGGGAAATTAAATCATCTGCACCATATTGAACATATATTTACTATTATAAGGTTAACTATCAAATAACTTGAATGAAAATATAAGTTAACACTTGGCTTTGATGATGAATCACATGTGAAAATTGACTCGATTAAATAGATTTAAAATAGTGGTCTCTGGTTCTGTTGTGGCGGTCTCCAATTCTTCTTTAGCAATATTTTTGTTTGTGAAATTAGAGAAGCAAATGGTCACTCAGCCATGACCATGGTGAATATTGGCACTTAAAATGCTAAGACAACTCTGCAAACAATAATATTATAAAGCATTAAAACTAAAAACAAATTATTTATTTCTTGGGCATGATAAAAAGCCACGCCATAAACTTCAGGCCAATTTGAATTCATGGGAGAAGGCCAGTGACAGCCCTGTCCATCATTGCACACAGTGAGTTTAGGAAGATCATTGGTGCAACAGATGTCCTGTTGACCCCCATAAGCCGAACCACTAATCCTCTCTCTATCTTCAACCTCGAAAACAAATGCTTGAATCAACCATGAGGTAAAGTTTGATAATTCCTTGTTAAGACAGATTGTGACTATATTAAACCTGTTTTTACGTATCAATCCGTTATTCAATTTGTTGATTGGTCCCCTACTGATTCAAGTGTGAAATCAATTATCAGCCTCCATATCCATACATATTCCAAAAGAAGAACCGATTAAATCAAGAAAATAAATACAAAAATCTCAATTAGATACAAATAAATATAATAGTAAGCAAAATAAACAACAAAATTGATGAGAATATACTGCCTTCTTTTATCAAACATGTGATGGGAGAAATTGAAATTTAAATAGATTAATAATAAATTGAAAGAGGAAGCAAAAGAAATAAGCTTCTATCTATTTGGAGAATCAATCGTAAATATATATGTGTGAGCTTTGTATTCACCAAGACTAAACAAATAAAAAAAGCCAAAACTCAACCTCATATTTTAATTTAAAAAATTAAAAAAATTGAGAAATAAAATCTGAATAAAAAAAACATACCTAACAGCAAAAAAATAAACAATATCATGGTTGTGTTGTTCGTCACATGCAAGCTCAAAAATTCCCTTCTGCAACTCTCAAACCTAAAGATAAAGATATCCCATTTTAGGTGTCAAGTTAAGCTTTTTTTTTGGAAAAGGAGAAATAGTAAGACAACCCTGAAAACGAAAAGAATACAACATAAAATATGATATTCCAAACTACATTTCAGTTTCAACTTTCAATCACATGTTTCAATCACTCACATTCGTCACTTACATATGTATGAATCAAATTAACGTTAAAAATTGCATTTGAAGGAAATTCTTTTATAGATCTATAACGGGTGTTGTTGGTTATTGATGTTGTTGAGATTCAGAGGTCTTTGTTGCGACCACCATTCTTACGCTTGAACGTCTGAAACAAATAAATTAACAGGTTAGGATGAGAATATTAGATGGTTGAGATTACAACGAAACGAAATTGGTAGCAACAAAGAGAGAAGAATGAAAAGAGATGGAGTGGCGCAGGAAGAAGATGAAATTAGGTTTTCTGATTTGTGTTTTAATAGAGTTGGGTGAATGAGTTATTTGTTGCATCTTGGGAAAAACGATTTCTTTGGTTGTATAGATTTACCGTTTCAAGAACTCAACATTTATGATGGTTGTTCATCTTGTGCTGCCAATTTAAATCTTGCAACAAAAAACGTGATTAGGGTTTAGTGGAATAATTAGAATTTCAAAACCCAGTATACGTAGCAGCTATAATATGAGTGTTTTAATTTAAATTTCAAATTGAATGACCTTTGGTTTGGATGAGGGTTTTGGGAAGTGGTATGTAGCACATAATTAGGTGTGATTATAACGTGTAAATATAAACAAAATGGCATAATTGTTGTTAGTTAGAAATAATTAAAAAAAGTAAAAAGTGGCAGAAAAAACCATAGTGTGACACATCAGCCATATTTATTGTCAAATCAATATGGTGCAAGTATTTCAGAAAGTTACAAATATACCCTTAGATTAAGACTAAATTGAAATTTACTAATTAGGGTATTATGGTAAGTTAATGGTACTTTGATTTTTATATATTTATAATAGATAATAGATTAAACGCCTTGTTACATGTCAATAGCAGAACACATAAAATTATACAGTAGTAAATATTATATCACTACAAGATAAAGGCTCTCCAGCCACGTGATTTTGCCACGTGATTTTCATGTGGCTAAATAAAGCCAGTTGCGACGTGAAAATCACGTGGCAACGTGTTTTATTAATAAAATAAAAAAGCATGTAGTTTGTCAGTTTTTTTTTTAAATGTTGCGACGTGGGATTCACATCGTTACTAAAAATACAATAGAAAATAATTAAATTACTCTAACGTTCAGATATTTATCATTTTTAAATTTTGAAAAAGTAAGTTGCGACGTGTTTTTCACGTCGCAACATTTAAGAGGGAAATATCACAGTTTTTCAGACTGGCGTGTGCAGGTTTTGAAGGATGTGAAAAAAGAGAAAATAGATGTTGGGATTGTTGCGACGTGAAAATCACGTGGCAACGTTGGGGCGTGATTTTCACGTCGCTACATGCTTTATATATTTCTCAAACACGCTCCACAAACACAGTATCGTTAATTTGTTTCAACAACTTCTTCTTCAACCCTCCTCCTTCCATCCCTCCATAATCATTTTCTTGTTCACAAAATTTGTTCTTCTCCAATATTAAATCCCTACAATCTCCATTAATTATTGTTTTAAGGTAAATTCAATTCAATTTTGTCTGTATTTTGTTAACAGCTTTTTATTTGTTGTATTATTGGATGTAATTTTTTTTCAATTTTTCTTTGAATAGAAGAAGATTGATAGAAGTAGATTGCAAAAAGGGACAAGAAGATTGAAGGAGTTACAAGATAAACGGTATTTCTTGAATTATTATTTTTTAATTTAGTATATTTTCTGAATTTGGTTAATTTTTAGGTTGAATATGGGTTAAAATTTTAGGTTGAATTTGGGTTATATTTTCTGAATTTGGGTTAAATTTTAGGTTTAATTATTTAGTTTATAATAATTATTAATTATTAATTTGTGATGAATAACATTTATAATTATTAATTTATGTAGTAACGTTAGAGATAAATTTTAAGTGTTTAAATTAAATTTTTAGGAGTTTATAAATTTTAAGTGTTTAAATTAAATTTTTAGGAGTTTAAGTGTTTAAATTTTTAGGAGTTGATAAAATTTAAGTGTTTAAAAATAAATAAATATTTTTAGGAGTTTATAAATTTTAAGTGTTTAAATTAAATTTTTAGGAGTTTAAGTGTTTAAATTTTTAGGAGTTTATAAAATTTAAGTGTTTAAATTAAATTTTAAGTGTTTAAAAATAAATAAATATTTTTAGGAGTTTATAAATTTTAAGTGTTTAAATTAAATTTTTAGGAGTTTTAAGTGTTTAAATTTTTAGGAGTTTATAAAATTTAAGTGTTTAAATTAAATATTAAGTGTTTAAAAATAAATAAATATTTTTAGGAGTTTATAAATTTTAAGTGTTTAAATTAAATTTTTAGGAGTTTAAGTGTTTAAATTTTTAGGAGTTTATAAAATTTAAGTGTTTAAATTAAATTTTAAGTGTTTAAAAATAAATAAATATTTTTAGGAGTTTATAAATTTTAAGTGTTTAAATTTTTAGGAGTTTATAAAATTTAAGTGTTTAAATTAAATATTAAGTGTTTAAAAATAAATAAATATTTTTAGGAGTTTATAAATTTTAAGTGTTTAAATTAAATTTTTAAGAGTTTAAGTGTTTAAATTTTTAAGAGTTTATAAAATTTAAGTGTTTAAATTAAATTTTAAGTGTTTAAAAATAAATAAATATTTTTAGGAGTTTATAAATTTTAAGTGTTTAAATTAAATTTTTAGGAGTTTAAGTGTTTAAATTTTTAGGAGTTTATAAAATTTAAGTGTTTAAATTAAATTTTAAGTGTTTAAAAATAAATAAAATTTTTTAGGAGTTTATAAAATTTAAGTGTTTAAATTAAATTTTAAGTATTTAAAAATAAATAAATATTTTTAGGAATTTATAAATTTTAAGTGTTTAAATTAATTTTTTTTGTCTTAATAAGTTAGAATTAGAAAAAGTATAATATGTTTTTTGAAAGCATATATTTATCTTTAATAGTATATGTTTAGGATTATTATTAAGTTGATTAATTAATATTTTTAATTAAATAGGTTTTGATTATATAAATTTGCAGTAAATGGAATATTATAGATATTATCGTAGTTGGATGTACGATAGACTATATCCAGGAAGACGCGCACTTAAACCCAATTTTATAGATGGAGTTAATGGTTTTATCGCATGGACGTTTGCTCAGGAACGTTGTCGAAGTGAAAGAGGAGTTAGGTATCCTTGTCTTAAATGTGGATGTAGATATATAATTAGTGACCCAGAGGAAATAACACGTCATTTGCATAGGAAATGTTTCATTGAAAATTATTGGATTTGGACGTATCATGGTGAAACACTGCCGAGTAATGTACCAGAGACCAGCAACACAGATGCTTCAAGTAGTCAACCGGCTATGCAACCACCTATGGAATTTGAAGAAAACTTTAATCTGATAGGTGACATGGTTGGTGATGCTTTTGGTGTTAACGTGACCTATGATCAACCTGAAGACTTTGACGGGGAAGAGTTGCCGAATGAGGAAGCGCATAGATTTTATCAGTTGTTGAATGAGATGAATACGCTGTTGTTTGAGGGGTCGTCAGACTCAAAGCTATCAATGTGTGTGAGATTATTGGCCGCCAAGTCAAATTGGAATGTTCCTGATCAGTGTTTCTGACATGCTACGACGTGTTAGAGAGAATTGGCAACTTTTGGGCATTCATCCCAAATGGATAGGCAAAGAAGTTTTTGAACAACTTCTTAAGTATTGGGAATCAGATGAATTTAAGGCTAAATCTGAAAATGCAAAGAAGATGAGGGCATCAGAAAAAGGGGGTTGCCTTAATGCTGTTGGAAGTATTAGTACTATTGAGCATGCTCGACGCATGGTAATTATTACCACTTTTTAAAGTCATATTTGGATTTATAACATATTATTAATTTAAGTTAATTTTTTTATTTAGGCTAAGCGTTTGGGGAGACAACCATTGATGACTGAGCTGGTTACGGAAACTCCGACAAAGAAATCGGGAGGAATTATTGACGAGCGTACAAAAAAAGCCCTGGTAAGTAAATTTATGTTTATATATTTTTTAAAAGCAATTTTGTGACGTGATTTTCACGTAGCAAGTGACATGTTGTGGCGTGAAAATTGAGTGGTAACTGATAAGTTGTGGCGTTACAATCACGTGGCTATTTGTTTTTTATTATTATTTTTATTTAATTTAATTTCATTAATTTTACTTATAAATTTAACTTGATTTTTTTATTGTATGTGTAGGAGGATTATCAGGCCTTGCTTGTAGAATTTCTGACCCATAATCCTCAGTATACTCCTCCTCCGGGAAAACCGGTTCATCCAGGTGTGGATTTCTATATTTGGAGTCAAGTTGTTGGGGGAAAGGGGTCTAACGGGTGTTTTTTTGGTGGTGGAAGTTTGGCGGGCACCTTGAGGAGTGGGGATAGAAATATGTATCAGAGAGTTGCGGATGGTGAAGGAGGGTCACGTCAAACAAATTTGACACCAGATCAGTTAGAACTGGTAAGACAATTGGCTAGACGCAAGTCCGAAAAACGTGAGGCGGCATTGAAGGCCCAAATGGAGGCAATGAGGGGTGAACATAATAGACAAATGGAGGCAATGGCGAAGAGGCAGACTGATATGGAGGAGCAAATGCGACAATTTATGCAAGCATTTGGTAGAAATCCCAACAGTGGTTGTAACACCCCTTCTAAATAACCCGCGCATATATTAATTAAATCAGAGTAACATGGAAAACAGGGATGTCACAATTCAAGATAAATATAAAAACCTCAAATCTACAGTTGTCATGCTTTACTGAAGGAATTATTAAAATAAATATTCGAATCAACATCATGTTCTACACAGCGGAAATATCTCAAAACCGGAATAACTTCACTTCATAAGTATTCCCAACACAAATTAGACAATAGAGTATAAAATAAAACTCATCATTCAAACGTTTCCCCCAGTGTTACAACCTATCAGAGCACGACACTGACACGCGGACTTAAAATAACATAGCTCTAGAGCCATCCTCACCAACTCATGAGCTGCTAACTTTAATCTGAAATCATTAAAGTAAGGGTGAGATTTCTCATAATTAACATGCATTATAAGCTTCTCAATCAACATTATATCACAAGCATATTATTTCACCCGTTTTAGCATAAATCCATATTCAACACACAATTTCAATCATACAAGTCATTATGCACAAATCAATAATCAACCAAAGAATTGTAACACTGGAAGACATCCTAACATGTTACAATTCCATGCAAACACAAATGCATACACAATGCATGTGGTACCAATCACGTGACCAAGTCACCCAACACTGATCCATCATCAACCGGATACAGCAACACTGATCCATCATCAACCGGATACAGCAACCATCGATTCGTCCATAAACACTCGGACACGAATCCAGCCTAACCACCCATCATCTCCCGGGTATCGGTTAACGGCAATACAAGTCAAATTCCACACAATGGGAATTAACTTCACCAAAACAATGCATATGCATACACATCACCAGCATGCAACATCAAATCAACGGAATATGACCACAACATAATTCCAAATAACGCCAAAACCAATATATCACATGATCACATCTCAATCATAATGGATAGCAGGCACAACACATAAGTATCAGTTCTCATTCACCAAATCAGAACAATTTACAAACAATTCTACATCATTCTCAAAATACCAAAGTTTACCAAAAATCGGGAATTCGACTCTTTTTAAAATAATTTTTATAAAATAATATTTTTCTTATTTTATAAAATAGTATTTTTAATTTAAGAAATACTGCCGAAAACGGCACTCAAATCGGACTTACGGTTTGAAAGTTATGAATTTTCAAAGTTTAATATTTTTCAAAAAGTTACAGCAGAATCCGGTTCCTACATATACAGAAACCGGTTCCTGCGAAGTTCAGAAAACACCCATTCTGGAAAATGTACTGGAACCCGGTTCCTACCTATACAGGAACCGGTTCCTACGTGCAAATTTTCCATTTTTTGCACATTCACACAGTGGAACCCGGTTCCTCCCCACTGGGAACCGGTTCCCATGACCTGAAAAGTCAAAAACTGCTATTTTGACAGCATTTATTCATTCCAATCCCATCCAATTCATACCCATACGAATTATAACATTAGGAACACCAAAATGCAACCAATACACACCAATACAACATCATAAATCATGTTTCCATCATTCCTATTAATTATCCATCACATTAATGGTTCCAATTCCTATAATCTGACACAATTAGGGACAAATTCTACAAACCTAGAAAATCCTAAATTGAGATTAATCAATTCTATTGATCCCAAAATCTATAAGGCATATTAAATAATTGAAATCACCCCTTACCTCGCGATGATCCTTCGAATTCACGGCGTTTGGCTTTTTCCTCTCTTCTCTTCTCTTATCCAATTTCACGTACAATGAGTTTTCCAAATAACCTTCCTTTTTCTTTTCCTTTTTATCCTTCTTTTATATTCCTTTTATTATTTGCCAAATAATAATAATAAATTAGTAATTATTTTAGTAGAGCTTTTTACTTCACACACCTCTAATTCAACCTTACACCCCCGGTCTTCCTTTTTAATTTCATAATTAATTCATCCATTTAATCCAAAATATTATTAATTAAGCCTTTAATTAATTTAATAATTAAATTCCTAATTATTTAACACTTGAATTAATTTGGGGTGTCACAACTCTCCCCAACTAAAAGAGTTTTCGTCCTCGAAAACATACCTTAGACGAACAGTTCGGGATACGAGTCCTTCATCCGACTCTCCAGCTCCCAAGTGACATTTCCATCTGCTGGTCCTCCCCAAGCCACTCTTACCAACGCGATCTCCTTGCCTCGCAACTGTTTCAACTTCCGATCCTTAATTCTCGCAGGTACCGCTTCCACTGTCAAATTCTCTCGTACCTGTATATCGTCTACACGAATCTCATGAGACGGATCAGTAATGTACTTCCTTAGCTGAGATACATGAAAAACATCATGCAAATTTGCAAGTGACGGCGGCAAAGCAATCTGATAAGCAACTTTCCCAACTCTCTTGGTAATCTGAAACGGACCAATAAAATGTGGAGTCAACTTCTTTGACTTCAAATCTCGACCAATACCAGTCATCGGAGTAACTCGCATAAAAACATGTTCTCCTTCGCTAAACTCAAGATCTTTCCTTCTCTTATCGTGATAACTTTTCTGACGACTCTGAGAAGTCCTCATCTTCTCCTGAATCATCTTAATCTTTTCCGAAGTCTGTTGGACAATTTCCAGTCCAATCACAACACTCTCTCCAGATTCATACCAACACAACGGTGTCTGACACCTCCTACCATACAATGCCTCAAATGGAGCCATACCAATGCTCGAATGAAAACTATTGTTGTAGGTAAACTCAATCAATGGTAGATAACTATCCCAAGATCCACCTTTCTCCAACACACAAGCTCTTAACAAATCTTCCAACGACTGAATCGTTCTCTCCGTCTGACCATTTGTCTGTGGATGATAAGCGAAACTCAAACGCAACTTAGTACCCAAAGCTTCTTGCAATCCCGTTCAGAATTTAGATGTAAACCTCGGATCTCGATCCGACACAATACTAGAAGGAATACCGTGCAAACTCACAATCTTCTCAACATACAATTCTGCCAACCTTTCCATCGGATAATCCATTCTTATCGGAATAAAGTGAGCAGATTTCGTCAACTGATCAACAACAACCCAGATAGAATCACAATTCTTCGATGTCCTTGGCAAACCAGACACAAAATCCATAGAGATTCAATCCCATTTCTATTCTGGAACAAACAACGGTTCCATCAATCCTGACGGTTTCTGATGCTCAATCTTCGACTTCTGACAAACCAAACAAGCATACACAAACTCAGCAATTTCCTTTTTCATTCCCGGCCACCAAAACAACATCTTCAAATCATGGTGCATTTTAGTAGCACCTGGATGAATACTCAATCCACTACGATGTCCTTCTTCCAAAATACTCTTCCTAATCTCTGCAACATCCGGAACACACACCCTATTACCAAATCTCATAACATCATTCTCATCAATCCGGAACTCGCCTCCTTGACCTTGGTTGATCAATGTCAATTTATCAACTAACCCAACATCGGACTTCTGTCCATTCCGAATTTCTTCCAGAATACCACTAGTCAGTTTCAACATACCCAATTTCACACTATTCGGAGTAGTTTCACATACCAAACTTAAATCTCTGAACTGCTCAACCAAATCTAACTCACGGACCATTAACATCGACATATGCAAGGATTTCCTACTCAAGGCATCCGCAACAATGTTTGCCTTACCAGGATGGTAATTCAAACCGAAATCATAATCCTTTAGAAATTCTAACCATCTCCTCTGCCTCATATTCAACTCTTTCTGATCAAAGAGATACCTCATACTTTTGTGATCACTGAACACCTCAAACCGAGAACCATATAAATAATGCCTCCACAACTTCAAAACAAACACAACAGCTGCCAACTCCAAATCATGAGTCGGATAATTCCTTTCATGTACTTTCAATTGTCTCGAAGCATAAGCCACCACCTGCTTATCTTGCATCAACACACCACCTAATCCCATTAATGATGCGTCACAATACACAACAAAAGACTTAGTCAGATTTGGCAAAATCAAGATCGGAGCACTTGTCAACCTCCTCTTCAGCTCTTGAAATCCTTTCTCACATTCAACATCCCAAACAAACATCTGACCCTTCCTGGTCAACTTAGTCAACGGTAACGCTAATTTGGAAAATCCTTCTATAAACTTCCTGTAATAACCTGCAAGACCCAGAAAACTACGGATCTCAGAAGCATTCTTCGGCGCTTCCCACTGAGATACTGCTTCTACCTTCGTAGGATCCACAGCAATTCCGTTCTTGGAAATTACATGGCCAAGAAAACTTACTTCACTTAACCATAATTCACACTTGGACAACTTCGCATAAAGCTTCTTCTTTTTCAACAATTCCAACACAACTCTGAGATGTTCTGCATGCTCTTCATCGCTCTTCGAATAAATTAGAATATCATCAATGAACACCACCACAAACTTATCAAGATACGGATGAAATATCCTGTTCATATACTCCATGAAAACACCAGGTGCATTAGTAACTCCAAACGACATAACAGAATACTCGTAATGTCCATACCTCGTTCTAAATGCAGTTTTCTGAATATCTTCCGACTTCACACGAATATGATGATATCCAGATCTCAGATCAATCTTACTAAATACACAAGCTCCAACTAGTTGATCCATCAAATCATCGATCCTCGGCAAAGGATACCGATTCTTGATTGTAACTTTATTCAGCTGTCTGTAATCAACACATAATCTCATTGAACCTTCTTTCTTCTTAACCAATAACACCGGAGCACCCCACGGTGAAACACTCGGACGAATAAACTTCTTCTCAAGTAACTCCTCCAATTGTTTCTTTAACTCCGCTAATTCAGATGCCGACATACGGTAAGGCGCCATCGACACCAGACTAGTTCCAGGAATCAAATCTATAGTAAATTCTACCTCCCTCTCAGGTGGCAATTCACTAACGTCTTCCGGAAACACCTCTGGAAATTTATTCACCACTGGAAATCCATCACTCTTTGCTTTTCCCTCCGCTTCTATTGCAGAATACAACATAAATACCACAGCACCATCTTTAACAGCTAGGTTCATCTGTTTAACCGACATAGTCACATCTTCGACACCAACCTCTTCAGGAAAAATAATCGTCTTCGCAAAACAGTTGATATGAACCTGGTTGAATTCCAACCAGTTCATTCCAAGGATGATATCAAGTTGCTCTAACGGTAGGCACACCAAATCCATACCGAAACCCCTACCAAAAATCATAATAGGACAATTCCTACAAACATACGAAGTAGTCACTGAACCCGACGCAGGAGTATCAATAACCATACTTCCATCCATATTAGAAATTTCCAAATTCAATCTTTTAGCACAATCCAAAGCAATAAAAGAATGCGTAGCTCCAGTATCAATAATCGCAATCAAAGGTATGTCATTAATAAAACATGTACCTTTAATCAGCCAATCATCTGGCTTAGTCTCTGACCCAGACAATGCAAACACTTTACCACCAGCTTGCTCCTTCTTGGGTTTTGTACACTGAGGACGAGTATGACCTTATTCACCACAGTTGTAACAAGTCACCACTCTTACTCTGCAATCATTGGCCACATGGCCGAGTTTCCCACACTTGAAACACTTCTTTGCATCATTCTTGCACTCATTAGCTCTATGCCCCATTTCACCACATCTGTAACACTTAATGGAAGAACCAGAGTCTCCCCCACTAGGCTTCCTCCAACCACCAGATTTCTGATTATTTCTATCATAAGGCTTACCACGATCCATCTGTTGCTTACCCTTCCTATCAACATACCCTCGAGCATTCGACTTAGTACTAGCAAGATCCTCCTCTAAAATCCTACTACAGTCAACAGATCAGGAAATCTTCGGATACGCTGATACCGAATACCCTGCTTAATCTCATCATGAAGACCATTCTCAAACTTGATACATTTGGAAAATTCTCCATCTGCATCGTTAGTATAATGAGCATAATACTTTGCTAACTCAGTAAACTTCGAAGCATACTCACTGACAGTCTTGTTACCCTGCTTGAGTTCCAGAAACTCAATCTCCTTCTTGCCTCTGATGTCCTCAGGAAAGTACCTCTTCAGAAAAGCCCTCCTGAACATAGCCCAAGTCAACGCAATACCATCTTCTTCCATTTCAGTTCTGGTAGCAACCCACCAGTCATCAGCTTCCTCTGCTAACATGTGAGTTCCGTATCTCACCTTCAGCCCTTCAGCACAGTCAATTACTCTGAAGATCCTCTCGATCTCCTTCAACCACTTCTGAGCACCTTCGGGATCATGTGCACCCTTGAACAACGGAGGATTATTCCTCTGAAAATTCCCCAATTGTCGGTCAGCACCAATCACAGCTTCCTGCTGGTTCCCTCCGAGTACTCCAGCCAACATTCCCAATGCTTCAGCCAGAGCATCGTCGTTTCTTCCGTTACCTCTTCCGGCCATTGTTCTGTAGCATTACAAAACAACCTCATCAGCACACAAGTATCGACAGTGTCATCTTACACTAGTCGCATACAAAAGGGATAACGATACAAGACAAGACCGACTATGCTCTGATACCACTTTTGTAACACCCCTTCTAAATAACTCGCACATATATTAATTAAATCAGAGTAACATGGAAAACAGGGATGTCACAATTCAAGATAAATATAAAAACCTCAAATCTACAATTGTCATGCTTTACTGAAGGAATTATTAAAATAAATATTCGAATCAACATCATGTTCTACACAGCGGAAATATCTCAAAACCGGAATAACTTCACTTCATAAGTATTCCCAACACAAATTAGACAATAGAGTATAAAATAAAACTCATTATTCAAACGTTTCCCCCAGTGTTACAACCTATCAGAGCACGACACTGACACGCGGACTTAAAATAACATAGCTCTAGAGCCATCCTCACCAACTCCTGAGCTGCTAACTTTAATCTGAAATCATTAAAGTAAGGGTGAGATTTCTCATAATTAACATGCATTATAAGCTTCTCAATCAACATTATATCACAAGCATATTATTTCACCCGTTTTAGCATAAATCCAGATTCAACACACAATTTCAATCATACAAGTCATTATGCATAAATTAATAATCAACCAAAGAATTGTAACACTGGAAGACATCCTAACATGTTACAATTCCATGCAAACACAAATGCAGACACAATGCATGTGGTACCAATCACGTGACCAAGTCACCCAACACTGATCCATCATCAACCGGATACAGCAACACTGATCCATCATCAACCGGATATAGCAACTATTGATTCGTCCATAAACACTCGGACACGAATCCAGCCTAACCACCCATCATCTCCCGGGTATCGGTTAACGACAATACAAGTCAAATTCCACACGATGGGAATTAACTTCACCAAAACAATGCATATGCATGCACATCACCAGCATGCAACATCAAATCAACGGAATATGACCACAACATAATTCCAAATAACACCAAAACCAATATATCACATGATCACATCTCAATCATAATGGATAGCAGGCACAACACATAAGTATCAGTTCTCATTCACCAAATCAGAACAATTTACAAACAATTCTACATCATTCTCAAAATACCAAAGTTTATCAAAAATCGGGAATTCGACTCTTTTTAAAATAATTTTTATAAAATAATATTTTTCTTATTTTATAAGATAGTATTTTTAATTTAAGAAATACTGCCGAAAACGGCACTCAAATCGAACTTACGGTTTGAAAGTTATGAATTTTCAAAGTTTAATATTTTTCAAAAAGTTACAGCAGAACCCGGTTCCTACATATACAGGAACCGGTTCCTGCGAAGTTCAGAAAACACCCATTCTGGAAAATGTACTGGAACCCGGTTCCTACCTATACAGGAACCGGTTCCTACGTGCAAATTTTCCAGTTTTTGCACATTCACACAGTGGAACCCGGTTCCTCCCCACTGGGAACCGGTTCCCACGACCTGAAAAGTCAAAAACTGCTATTTTGAGAGCATTTATTCATTCCAATCCCATCTAATTCATACCCATACGAATTATAACATTAGGAACACCAAAATGCAACCAATACACACCAATACAACATCATAAATCATGTTTCCATCATTCCTATTAATTATCCATCACATTAATGGTTCCAATTCCTATAATCTGACACAATTAGGGACAAATTCTACAAACCTAGAAAATCCTAAATTGAGATTCCTAACATGCTTAATCAATTTTATTGATCCCAAAATCTATAAGGCATATTAAATAATTGAAATCACTCCTTACCTCGCGATGATCCTTCGAATTCACGGCGTTTGGCTTTTTCCTCTCTTCTCTTCTCTTCTCCAATTTCACGTACAATGAGTTTTCCAAATAACCTTCCTTTTTCTTTTCCTTTTTATCCTTCTTTTATATTTCTTTTATTATTTGCCAAATAATAATAATAAATTAGTAATTATTTTAGTAGAGCTTTTTACTTCACACACCTCTAATTCAACCTTACACCCCCGGTCTTCCTTTTTAATTTCATAATTAATTCATCCATTTAATCCAAAATATTATTAATTAAGCCTTTAATTAATTTAATAATTAAATTCCTAATTATTTAACACTTGAATTAATTTGGGGTGTCACAGTGGTGGCCAAAATAATAACCACCAAAATAATAATGACTTTCTTCGCGACTTTTCCGATGACTCGAATGATTATGCTTAGTTTTATTTTTATTTTGTATTTAGTTTTTTATTTGTGTAATATAAATTTATAATCATATTGTATATTTAAAAATATTATAAATTTAAATTTTAGTTTATTAAATTTATAATATTAAGTATATTAATTTATACATTTAGATATATTTAGTTTTATTTTTGATAATTTGATTTATAATATTGTATTTAATAAATAAATTATAATATTTAATTTATAAATTTAATAAAACAAAAAATAATATTAATTATTATATCAGAATTAATATATTTATAACACAAAATAATTTTTTTTTAAAAACAAGTTGCGGCGTGTTTTTCATGTCACTAATTAGTGACGTGAAATACGCGCTGCAACAACAAACGTAAAAATAAATATAAACCTGCTCTGACCTTCTGCTCTGCTCTGAATTGCTTTGATCCTATAAAGTCTATTGCAGCGTAAATTTCACCTGACAACTTTGTGACATGCTTTTCACGCCGCAACAAAATTGTCACGCGCTATACAACGACGCGTTTCTTAAGATGACAAAAATGAAGTTGTGGCGTGATTTGGGTGTTAGCGACGCGACATTCACGTGGCAAAATACAAGTTATTTTGTATGTATGTTCTTTTAACAAGTTTATCTCTGTTATATAAGTTCTTAGAATTAGTATTAAACAAACTAAATAAAAAAGAGTATAAAATTATTATTATTAAGTAGCACTGTTATAGAGTTAACTTTAAAAAATTAAACTAAATTAAAATTTATGTGTGTCAGTTAGTATTGCATATAAAATTCATGTTCATTTTTTATTATCTATTATCATTTTACACGTTAAGGTAATGTTAGACCAACAAATTGATGAGAAATTACGATATAATAATATATTACTATGCATTGGATATAAAATTTTTCTCATTTGTAAGAATTTTGAAGACTAATAATAAATATAAGACAGAAAATCGAGCAATTAAATGCATAAAAGAACACTGATATTTTAATGTGAAAAACCCCTCAATATGAGAATAAAAATTACGAGTCGTCCTGATCAAAGAAATAGCTTAACTATAATCAAATAAGGGTACAATAAAGTTTTAAAGTGATTCACAAACTAGTGCTGACACCCGTAAATCACAAAGCAAACTAACGTTCAAATAAGAATGAAAAAACTGAAAAATTGTCTAAATATGCAGCTTCAATGTGAAGCTGATATCTCTCAGCACATACGGTATTTTGAATATCCTAACGGCCAAAAATTAGATACAGGTGTTGTGAACCAACCCTCCAAATTTGAGTTCGATCAGACGACTAAAGAATCTCAGATCGTCAATTTAGTGAGAGACTGGTTGTTGAAAAACAGGAATATATTTCTCTCATCTTTTCTCTCTTTTGAATTCTTATTTTCTCTCTATCTTTTTCAAATCTAAATTAACACTCTCCACTTAAATAAGTGAGACAAATGAGCTATTCATATTTGTATCTTTCTCCGCACAGGAAGGAAGCTCAAACCTAACAAATCTCCCTCTCGCAACTATGTGGAGGAAATCGTCAAGTCGGCGATATCACAACAAGCTTAAATTTTTCCTCTTGTTAATGTTTTATTCATCATATCAGAACCATTATCATCTGTTTGAATTTTAGTTAACCCCGATAACTTAACATCCAAAATATCATGTATCCAATAATATCTCACATCAATGTGTTTGGACCTATTATAAAAAGTCAGATTCTTATCAAGATGAATAGCGCTTTGACTTTCAACAAATAACACATATTTGTCTTGAAAACTTTTCACCATTAATTTGGCTTTATAACTTGGAGACTTAGAGTTACTCTCATGTTTAACTTTATAAATCCACATGTTTTCCAAATCCCTTTTACCTTTAGGAAACTTCACTAAATCATAAGTGTCATTATCATGCAACAATTTTATCTCATTTTGCATTGCGTCCAACCACTTTTGATTTTAATCATTTTCCATGGCCTCTTGAAATCACCCAGGTTCACCCTCACCATTCAAGGTCACATACTCATCAGAATTATACCTTGTAGAAGATTGTCTCTATCTGTTAGACCTTATAAATTAAATGTGATATGATCATAGAGGTTCACTAAAATTCTCATCCCGTGTCATATCATTCTCCCATTCATCATCATTAGTTGAAATATTCACCTCATCTCGATGTTGTTGATCATCAAAATAATCATATGGCTCACCATTCTAATCATCGCCACCAATAGCATCTAGGTTATGATTAGGTAACCAAACTGGATCAATATTAGACAAACTGATATCTTTCTGGGGTGTAGTATTCTCTACCTTATCAATGTCTTCAATAGTTTGGTCTTCCATGAATACTACATTGCGGCTTCAGATAAGCCTCTTCCCTACAAGATCATACAACATGTAATCAAACTCATCTTTCTCATAGCCAATGAATATACATTATTTTGACTTTTCATCCAACTTGGATCTTTCATCCTTTGGAATATGCATAAAATTTTGTCTGGAACTTCAATGTTCAAAGCAACAATAGGAGTGAGATTAAGAACATGCACCGTCGTGTAAAGTTTCTCACCCTAATAGTTATTTGGAAACTTAGTTTCAGAGAGCATACACCTTACTCTCTCAATTAGTGTTTGATTTATCATCTCTTCTAAACCATTCAATTGAAGAGTTTTAGGAGGATTTTTTTTCATGTGCAATACCATGTTGCTTGCAATAGACATCAAATGATTCACAATACTCACCACCATTATCAGAACGAACACATTTCAGCTTCTCGCGTGTCTGCCTCTCAACCAAAGCATGGAATTCTTTGAACTTCTCCAATACTTGGTCTTTTGTCTTCAAAGTATAAACCAATAGTTTTCTGGAGTATTCATCAATAAAGGTAACAAAATAAAGTGTACCACTAAAGGATTTTACCTTTAATGGACCACAAATATTAGAATGTACCAATTGAAACAACTTTGACTACCTTGAGAGAGGATATCTCTTGAAAGATACTATAGTACATTTAATAGCCATGCAACTGCATAGCAAATATCAAGTCTGGTATTACACAAATACCTCAGAGAACCAACCATCTGTTTGAAGGCTGTGGCATCCACATCCTCTCCATCAGAATCAGAATCCAACTTCTGATTCGTATCAGCAGGTGTGATAGCAACCTTGCAATTTGCTAGATCAAATCTCTTCAGAAGCTCCAGTTCATACTTCTTCTGATGTAAGATGTTTCCTTTCTCAGAGTATATAAATTCCATCCCTAGAAAGAAACTCATTTTTCCAAGATCTGTCATCTCAAACGCATTCATCAGAACTTTCTTGAACTCAATTGTTTCTTGTTCAGAACTTCCTGTGAGTAATATGTCATCAACATACAAACAGACCAGAACCATATTACCTTCTAAAGTGTGCTGAACATAAACACCATACTCCATCTCACACTTCTGAAACCCTTGTTCCTTGAAAAACGAATCAATCTTCAAATTCTAAGCTCCGGGTGCTTGCTTCAGTCCATACAGAGCTTTATTTAACCTGTATACCATCCCTTCCTGATTCTTTTTCACAAATCCAGGAGGTTGTGACACATAAACTTCTTCTTGTAATGGACCGTTTAGAAATGCAGACTTTACATCCAGATGTATCAAAGGCCAATTTTTGTTTGCAGCTAAAGCAATCATCAGTCTAATTGTTTCGTGTCTAGCTACAGGCGCAAACACCTCAAAGTAATCTAGTCCAGGTTTCTGAAGAAAACCTCTGGCCACTAGTCTCGCTTTGTGTTTGCCAATTGATCCATCTGGCTTTAGCTTCTGCTTGAAAACCCATCTGACGCTGATGGCTTTCTTGCCTTTTGGAAGTTCTGTCAGCTTCCAAGTCTTGTTTCTTTCAATAGCCTCAAGTTCTTCTTTCATGGCATTCAGCCATACTTTCTTCTTGAGCGCTTCTTCAATACCCACTGGTTTAGAATCTACTAGCATGGCACACTGAACGATTTCTCCTTCAGAATCTACTTCAGTATCATGCAACATGCTAAAATCTGCAAACCTACTTGGTATTCGTCTGATTCTCTGTGGCCTCTGATCTTGTTCTGAAGCTTCTCCAGAACTCGGAACTGTGCTGGCTTCTGGACTTTGTCCAGAATTATTTCCTTCAGAATTACCACCTTCAGAGTTACTTCTGGAAACTTGTTCTCCAGACCCCATGTCTTCAGAGTTTTCCCTTCTAGAAGTATAATCACCACCAGATTCTGGATCATCATCAGAATCTGGATTAGAATCAGATCCACTATCAGAATCTCCCTGAGATTCTGACTCATCTTCATAGTCTTCATCTTCTGACTCTGACTCGTCTTCAGAACTTTCTGAATGGTCTTCAGAAACTAACCCTGGTGTTGGCGCTACACCAGAATCTGATTAAAGCTTGTTCCAATCCCATGTTTCCGACTCTTTCACAATGACGTCTCTGCGGATCTCAACTTTGTTGGTTTCTGGACAATAAAGCTTATAGGCACCTGTACTGTGGTACCCCACCAGTAACATTGTTTTGCTTCTATCATCCAGTTTTCGTCTTCTAGCCTCTGGAACGTGTTTGTAGCATACAGAACCAAACACCTTCAGATGGCTAACACTTTGCTTGTCTCCAGTCCATTTTTCTAAAGGAACAGTTTCCTTCAGCTTCTTTGTTGGACACCTATTCAGAACATATGCTGATGTGGCAACAGCTTCTCCCCATAACATGTGAGGTAACTTCTTCTCTTTCAGCATACTTCTGGTCATATCAAGCAAAGTTCTGTTTCTTCTTTCAGCAAGACCGTTGTGCTGAGGAGTATATGGAGCAGTAACCTCATGTTCTATTCCATTCTCCTCACAGAACTTTTGGAAATCTGTAGAGTTATACTCACCTCCACCATCTGTTCTCAGAATCTTCAGCTTCTGACCACTCTGCTTCTCAGCCTTCACCTTGAACTTCTGGAACTCAGTAAACACTTCATGCTTGAACTTGATGAGTGTTACCCATGTCAATCTTGTGAACTCATCCACAAAAGACACAAAATATTTGTTTCCTCCAAGTGAAGGTACTGGAAATGGTCCACACACATCAGAATGTACTACTCCCAGAGCATGCTTTGCTCTGAGGGCTACTTCTGATGCAAATGGCAATCTGGGTTGCTTGCCTTTCATGCATATCTCACATGACTTCTGAGGCTTCACAATCTTCGAAATACCATGTACAAGCTTCTTAGAACTTAGATGCCCTAAGCTTCTATAGTTCAAGTGCCCCAACCTCTTGTGCCACAACTTACTGTCAGCTTTAGCGCATTCTGCACTAAGACACTCCGCTTCAGAAGTTTCTACATTCACCTTGAATGTTCTGTTGCTTCCCTGCTCAGACTTCATAATCAAATTCTGATTAGAATCAAACAACGACAAGAGGTTGTCCTTCATAACCACTGAAAAACCTTTCTCAATAAGCTGACCCACACTCATCAGATTGCTTTTAATTCCAGGAATATACCAAACATCTTTGATCAGAATGTTTTTTTCATTCTTCACTCTGACTCTTAACATTTCCTATACCTTTTGCATTAAGGTACTTATCATCAGCACATCTGATCTTTGTTCTCCTTCTGGAGTCAAAGTCTATCAGCCATTGTTTGTTCCCAGTCAAGTGGTTTGAACAGCCAGTGTCCATATACCACCAATCTCTTGAAAAATTTCCATCAGAATCAGAAGCCATCAGTAGCACAGGTTCATCATCAGAATCTTCTCTGGTTATATTTGCTTCTTCTGATTTCCTTCCTCTGTTTCTACAGTCTCTGGCAAAATGGCCAAACTGTTTACAGCAGTAATATTGAACCTTCTTCTTGTCATACCTTTCCTTTCCCTTCTGATATTTCTTTTCATCAGAAGTTGAGGTTTCTGACTTCTGGAATTTATCACCATGTCTATTCTGCTTCTGGTCCTTCTTGACAAAAGAAGCTTTCAGAGCTTGCTCCACTTCCCTCTCAGAAGTTCTTTCAGTCAGACGCAACTCTTGCGCTTCTAGACTGCTTTGCAACTCTTCTATTCTCATGGTTTCCAGATTTTTAGAATGTTCAATTGAAACAACAATGTAATCAAACTAAGGAGTAAGTGACCTCAGAATCTTTTCTATGATTACCTGTTCAGAAAGTGTTTCTCCACAAGCCTTCATCTCATTAGTGATCAGAATCATTTTGGAGATGTACTCAGAAACTTTCTCACTGTTCTTCATGCTGAGATTTTCATATTGTTTTCGCAGGAACTGAAGCTTTACCTTCTTTACTGATACGTCACCATCATAACATCTGGTCAGTATATCCCATGCCCTTTTCGACGGCGTCGAATCAACAATCTTCTCAAACACATTTTCATCCACACACTGATGGATAAAGAATAGAGCTTTCTGATCCCTCTTCCTCACAGCTCTTTCTTCTGATTTTTGTTCTTCAGTAGCATCTGCTGCAACTGAAACATAACCTTCAGAAACAAGATCCAGAACATCCTGAGCACCAAACAGCACACGCATTTGTATCTTCCATCTGTTCCAGTTTTTGCCATCAAAAACTGGAAGTTTAGTGTTCAAACTACTGCCTCCATTCATCTTAAACCTTGCACAAAAACTCAGATCTCAGATTTCTCACTCAGTGTTTCCCAAACCCACAAAATCAGTGTGATTCTGTTTCAGATTTTTGTTCAAGATTCAAAAATCAAACACACAGCTTACTATCACTCGTGTTTTCCAGAATTTCAGAACAAACCAAGAGCTCTAGATACCAATTTGTTAGTGCAAGGTGATGAAATTGAGGAAGAAGAGAGAAAAGGAATAAATGCTAAAAGCTGCCACTAATGATTGAAGGAAATTGATTGTATTAAATGTAAACCTAGTACACTTATTTATACACAAAGAAGCAAAGATAAGAATGCCACATAGGGCCTAAAGGAAATATCCTACATATGACAAATACTAAATTACCCTCTAATAATCTACACAAGATCCAAATGCTCTTTTGCTCACTGTCTTGGATAAAAATTGAGCGATTAACAATTCAATAAATGCTCATAATATTGATATATCAAAAGATCAATTTACATTACTGTTTTACATTATTGTCTATGCATGTGTAAATTTCAAGTTTCGAACAATTTTCGGTGTTTTTGTTAACATTTCATATGCAAGTTTCTTATTTTTCTGCTATGGACTGAAAGTACAATTATATAGTATTAAGATCTCTATAGCACTGACACGACAGTGACACATGTGATTACTTTCAATTTTTTATTTTATTTTGTCTGATGTTTATATCTATGTGAGTGCTTCATAAATAATGAGTATAAGATGTAGTACATTGTGATATCATCTTCCAAATTCACAATTATTTCAGCCTATGGCAAAGCCAGCAACATTTTTTCATTTGTGCACATGTGTTTATGAACCATATACACTTTGTATTATTATCAACAATAGTATTATTGTGTGAAGGACTAGAATTCTTGTGGCAGACACTGTTCAAGAAGAGAGTTAGTCAATATGACGCATAAAAGGTAGTTGAAGTAGTTTTTAAGGACAAGAATGAATGTGCTGGAGAAGAAAAATCAATTATTAACTTGTCGAAGCAATCCATGGATCATCTTTATGTTCATGCCTCAAAGCAGTGTTACAAAGGTGAGAATGTTCTAGAAAACATTTATAGGAAATAATGGATCCTAGAAATGATTACCAGTCTGGATATGGAAGCAAGGTGATGAAGAAACTAAACAAATCCAACTTTCCGAAGAATATGGAAGGAAATTGAATCTATCTGACAATAGAAAAGGTTGTTAGAGCTTATAACTTTATGCTTCATGCATGCAAAACGAATCCCAAAAGAGATGAATCAGAGGGTTAGAACAATGTCTGAGCTATACATCAATGCATAATTTTAAGAGCTTGGAAGACTACTTGTTTTCTTTTCAGTTATGTAATTAGTATTACAACGTGACATGAGAGTTTGTGAATCATGCCACTAAATATTTAGAGCCATGGAAAATGACAGATGTTTGAGTCTTCAACTTTCATATTACTTGCATCCTAATCCATAAGTTAGAAGAAATGTTAGAAATTTAGGGTGTGATAATCCTGGATAACTTCGAAGAATCGTGTTCGTACACTTTCCGAATAAAGTATTTCGACCCTATTCTTGTATGGGTTCACGAAATCTTTGCGGGGATAATTCTCGAAGTAATTCTGTTTCCGACAAAAGAAACGAATTGTAATTATAGAGAGTAGGATGCGTTTTTCTGTATGCGAGACCGAGGTCGAACGACTCCTTATATAGGAGAACAGAAATTGAAACGAAGAGACACATTTGTTCGAAACGAATATGTCCGTTGGGAAACAGTTATGTCCGTTGGGAAACAGTTATGTCCATTGGGAAACAGTTATGTCCGTTGGGGAACAGTTATGCCCCGCACCCCGCCAGGGGCTTCGCCCCTTGGAACCCCGTTTCAATTATTCGTATTCAATTATGTATTGGCTCGACGAGCGTGCACTCCGCACTTCCCTAACTCGTCTCCGAACTTAACGCATAATTGCATCGGCCTTTAGAAATCACATTACTACTAAAATACATTGGTGATACAAAATCGCCAACAAATCCCCCCCATTTTAGTGTAATCCTTGATTAACTCAGTATATATAGTTATATACAAGGGTACAATCTACAGGTAAAACGATTAAACACATGCATAAACGAAAATGTCTTACGATTGAATTTTCATCTTAGTACAAATACACATTCCAAATACTCGAAAATCGGGGTGTCATAAAGATTGAACCCGTCAATCCATTTGAACATCTGAAGATACAGTACACATATGTTTCTTACAATACTCTACTATTCATTCTTGACACTTTTACAAGCCATGTGTCCTTATCCATTAATAAGCATATAGAAAGCCAAGTCCAAGCTTCCTGAAGCGGCAAAACTTCATGCTCACATAGGTGATCCCTTTAATCTTGCACCTGCATTTGCAATTTTTCAAAGAGAACCATTAAGAAGATATACTTCAACCTAGTCATTACTTGCAGGTCTGAGCACATACCTTGGGAAGATAAACATGAGTGCTCCAATCCCTAACTGTGATCTTTCCACATTGAATTTTGCTTCTAACGTTGTATTAGAAGGGAATTGGGTATACCATAGCTAACGGATTTAAATGGACTTTAATCCCATCCCAATTACCGACTTCTTCACTAAGTCTCTAGCTAACCCCTTCGTCAAGTGGTCAGCTAAGTTTTGTTGCGACCGAACAAAATCAATAGATATCACCCCATTCATGATTAATTCCCTAATCATACTATGTCTAACACCCAAATGTCTAGACTTCCCATTGTATATTTGACTATAAGCCTTAGCCAATGTGGCAGTACTGTCATAACGAATAGATATTGGTGATATTGGTTTAGGCCATATCGGAATCTCATACACCAAGTTCCTTAGCCATTCCGCTTCTTTACCAGCAGCAGCTAATGCCACAAACTCATATTCCATTGTGGAACTGGTTATACATGTTTGCTTCTTGGAAGCCCACGAAATGGCACCTCCCCCAAGCAAGAACACCCATCCACTTGTAGAGGATGAATCTTCAGCATTGTTTATCCAACTAGCATCTGAGTAACCTTCTAACACCGAAGGAAATCCCATATACGACAATCCATAATTCATAGTACCCTTCAAGTACTTGAATACCCTAGTTATTGCATGCCAATGGTGTCTACTAGGATTACTAGTAAATCTACTCAACTTTCCAACCGCATAAGCAATATCCGGTCTAGTGCTAATTATAGCATACATCAAAGAGCCTATAGCTCTTGAGTATTCGAGTTGATCCACAGGTTTACCTGTATTTGGCATGAGTTTTTCTCCCGGATCCATGGGAGTACTTACTGGAGAACAACTTTCACAATTGAACTTCTTGAGTATTTTCTCAATGTAATGGGATTGAGTAATTACAATCCCTTTATTCTCCAGTTTAATCTTAATACCAAGAATAACGTCCGCTTCTCCCATATCCTTCATGGAGAATTTTGATGACAGAAAATTCTTTGTTTTATCAATTTGATTTTGGTCGGTGCCAAAGATCAACATGTCATCAACATATAGACAAATGAAAACTCCTTTACCGGATGTATCAAATTTGCTATATACACATTTGTCAGCTTGGTTTAGAATGAAACCATTAGACAAAACAACCTCATCAAACTTTTGATGCCACTGCTTCGGAGCTTGTTTCAGCCCATACAATGACTTAACTAGCTTACACACTTTATGCTCATTACCAGGCATAACAAATCCTTCAGGTTGCTTCATATACACTTCTTCTTCCAAATCACCATTTAGAAATGCTGTTTTGACATCCATTTGATGAATCACTAGATTATGAATAGCCGCCAAAGCAATCAACAGTCTAATAGTAGTGATACGAGTAACTGGAGCATAGGTATCGAAATAATCGATCCCTTCCTTTTGTCTGAAGCCTTGGATAACTAATCTAGCTTTAAACTTGTCAATTGTACCATCGACTTTCATCTTCCTTTTGAAGATCCATTTGCAACCCAATGGTTTGCAACCTGGTGGTAAATCAGACAATACCCAAGTATTATTTTCCATGATAGAACCAATCTCTTCATCAATTGCTTCTTTCTAAAAAACAGAGACTCGAGACTTCACAGCTTCATCATATGTTCTTGGATCCTCCTCTATACTATAGCAATAATAGTATTGAGTATCAATCTGATCCTTTGATCCCTCAACCAAATATAGTTGAAAATCAGATCCATAAGTTCTAGATTTTCTAGCTCTTTTGCTCCTACGAGGTTCAAGTGTCTCACTTGGCACATCATTTGAATGATCATCCCTTAGAGATTCATCTGAATTAGGTATAGAAATCTTTGGTCTAGGTATAGAAGAGAAACAATTCTCATCAAATATGGCATCTCTTGATTCTATTATTGTGTTAATAGAAATCGAGTCATTAGGCTCTATAACATAAAACCTATAGGCCTTGGAGTGCTCAGCATATCCAACAAAGATGCAAGCTATACCCTTTTCACCCAAAGTTTTCCTTTTTGGGTCCGGGAGTCTAACCACGGCCCTACAACCCCAAACACGTAGAAATGTTAAGTTGGGTCGTCTCTTATACCAAAGTTCATATGGGGTAGTCTTGTTCCTTTTATTAGGAACCCTATTTAACAAATAGCAAGCCGTTAACATCGCTTATCCCCAAAACCCTTCACTCAGACCAGAGTAGGATAACATGGCGTTCACCATTTCCTTAAGAACTCTATTTTTCCTTTCAGCCACACCATTTTGTTGAGGTGTATAAGGTGTCGTAGTTTCATGAATGATTCCTACGGACTGGAAAAACACAGGATCATAATATTCACCACCTCTGTCTGTACGTAATGTTTTAATCAGTACATTCTGTTGCACTTCAACTTCAGTTTTATAGATTCTAAATTTATCTAAGGCTTCATCCTTAGCGTGCAACAAATAAACATAGCAGAATCTAGACGCATCATCTATGAAGGTGATGAAATACTTTTTATGCCCTAACGAAGGAGTAGCATGCAAATCACATAAATCACTATGTACCAATTCAAGAATGATAGATTTCCTTGTTATACCTTTAAAAGGTTGCCTAGTGATCTTTGTTAACATACAAGTTTTACACTTTTCTACATTTTCATTAAAATTAGGAATTAAATCATTTTTAGACATTTCATGCATTCTTTTATAGTGTACATGTCCTAGACGAGCATGCCATAACGAAAAATTAATAACATTTGACGAGGACATAAAAACAGAACCAGATTCATTAGGAACTCCATTCAAATTCATCATAAACATACCATTATTATAATATCCAAATCCTACAAACACACCAGACTTCGATAATACATATTTATCGGATTCACACACTTGCTTGTATCCAAGCTTGTTTAATACAGGACCAGAAATTAAATTCTTACGTAATTTAGGAACATACAATACATTAAACAAAGTAATAGTCTTTCCAGAACTGAATTCTAGCACCACGTTTCCTTTGCCTTCAACGGGAGCGAAGTGATCATCTCCCATGTAGAGGACAGAACCATCTTCCACTGGAACAAGAGTCTTGAACCAGAAACGATCCTTGCAAACATGTGTTGTGGCACCAGAATCAATCCACCACGCGGCAGCATCATCCTGCACATAAAATGCTTCAGAATTTAGTGAAACCGAATGTTTAATCAAACTATTCAAATCACGAATTGATTTCTGACCTTGGTTTTCGGAGTGGTCCTTAGACCCCTTTCCTGAACCACTTGCATTCGCGTTGTCGTTCTTTTTACCGAAACGGCAGTCCCTCTTGAAGTGGCCTGTTTTGCCAGACTTCCAGCATTCTAGTTTTGGTTTCTTATTATTACCGAAACCGCCCTGTTTATTCTTGAAGGCACGCTTCTTTCCTTTGTTTTTGTTGTTATCGTTCTTACCACCCTCTTCGACCATATTAACCGAGGGTCCAGCAATTCCTTTGCCTTTTCCTTTGTCATCTTCCTGCGCTCTTAGAGATTCTTCTATGCGCAAATGACTTCCAAGTTGGATCAAAGACAGTTCGTCTTTTCCATGTTTCAGATTGTGTTTGAAATCCTTCCACGAAGGAGGCAATTTGTCTATGATGCTTGAGACAGATATTGTTTCATCCATATTCAATCCATGTTGTGTAAATTGTCCAAGGATTCGAAGGAGTTCATTGAATTGTTCCATGACAGACCTCGATTCAACCATTTTGTAATTGTTAAAATCGGTTACCTGAAACTTTTTACTGGATGAGTCCTCTGCCATGTACTTGGATTCGAGTTGATCCCACAATTCTTTAGCAGATTCCACGTTTTGGTAAATATCAAATAAGGGATCAGACATACCGTTAAGAATGTGCCCTCTGCATATGTAGTCGTCGTTCTCCCACTTTGATCTGCGTCTTATATCTTCGACTGATTCATCCTCACGAGGTTCTGGAATCGGTGTAGACAGGACGTGTACCACTTTCAACGTTGTCAACATGAAGTGCATCTTCTTCTGCCAACGCCTGAAATCTTGTCCTTGAAACTTGTCCAATTTTCCGAACTTTGTTGTCATCTCCTTGATGGTGCTTCCTCCAGCCATGATTATCAGAAAGACTACTTTGTTCGTTTGTTAGAAATTTAGGGTGTGATAATCCTGGATAACTTCGAAGAATCGTGTTCGTACACTTTCCGAACAAAGTATTTCGACCCTATTCTTGTTTGGGTTCACGAAATCTTTGCGGGGATAATTCTCGAAGTAATTCTGTTTCCGACAAAAGAAACGAATTGTAATTATAGAGAGTAGGATGCGTTTTTCTGTATGCGAGACCGAGGCCAAACGACTCCTTATATAGGAGAACAGAAATTGAAACGAAGAGACACATTTGTTCGAAACGAATATGTCTGTTGGGAAATAGTTATGTCCGTTGGGAAACAGTTATGTCCGTTGGGAAACAGTTATGTCCGTTGGGGAACAGTTATGTCCGTTGGACCCCGCGGGGCGCTGCCCCGCACCCCGCCAGGGGCTTCGCCCCTTGGAACCTCAACGGGGCGCTGCCCCGCACCCCGCCAGGGGCTTCGCCCCTTGGAACCCCGTTTCAATTATTCGTATTCAATTATGTATTGGCTCGACGAGCGTGCACTCCGCACTTCCCTAACTCGTCTCGGAACTTAACGCATAATTGCATCGGCCTTTAGAAATCACATTACTACTAAAATACATTGGTGATACAAAATCGCCAACAAGAAATCTCCTACATAGGTTGTTGAATCTTTGTGCTAAAAATGCTTATTGATTAGTTTCACTGTGACATTTGTATAATTAAATGAAAAGGCATTTGTATTGTGTATATTTTTATCACAATTTAAAGGCATTTAGATGAATTGTCAAGTTAATTGTTGTTTCTTGTGAATTATCAAGCTCTTGGATAAAAATTTGTTTTTTATAATATTTTTTCTTTTTAAAAAAAACATTATCATAATAAACCTAAATTATTTATCTTCAATTTAAATATACACATACTAATTTTGAATATTTTTAGTTTTTTAAAAATTAGCATAAATAACTAATTAAAGTTTTTACTAATTTTTGAAATAAAAAGCCATTTATAAAGAAGTGATGTTTTATTAAATATGTGAAAATGGATTTTTTAAGTATTAAAAATACTTTTACAGAGCATCGTGTTTTCAATTACTTTTTATTTATTATTCAGTTTTCAAGTTTATTTAAATATTATCTATATTAATATCACTATCATAACACTTTGTAAATTTTATATTTTTCAATTCAATTATAATTCATATCAACATATTTATTTGTTTTATTTTCTTTTAGTATTTTTTAATATAATTTTTTTTAATTTTTTTTAAAAAAATAACAGAAAAATAAAGTTACTGATCAAAATATTAAATAATAACGGAAACATAAAATTATTGATTAAAATATTAAATATTAACGATAATATAAAATTACTGGTCAAATTATTGAATATTAACGGGAACATGAAATTGTTGATTAAAATATTGAATTTTAAAGCGAATACGAACAACACCCTCAAAATATTGAATATTAGCATAAACGTGAAATTAATAATTAAAATATTGAATATTAACGGAAACACGAACTTACTGATCAAAATTTTGAATATTAATGGAAACAAAGTTACTGATCAAAATAATGAATATTAATGAAACCCCAAAGTTATTGATCAAAATATTGAATATTAACATGAACACGAAGTTACTGATCAAAATATTGAATATTAACGAGAGCACGGAGTTACTAATGAAAATATTAAATATGAACGGGAACACGAAGTTACTCATCAAAATTTTGGATATTAACGGAAACATTAAGTTATTGATCAATATTTTAAATATTAACAGATGAACATGAAGTTACTGATTAAAATATTTAATATTAACGAGAACATCAAATTATTGATCAAAATATTTAATATTAATAGAAACTTGAAGTTACTTATCAAAATATTTAATAATAACGGAGACATGAAATTATTGATCAAAATATTGAATAATAACGAAAACATGAAGTTACTAATCAAAATATTGAATAATAATAAAACAACTTTACTATTGGTTCAAATATTTTTGACAATAATTCTAAAACAAAAATATAATTAAAATAAAATATTTTTTTTTAAAAGAGCTTGTAAATTTTTTAAAATAAATTTTTGAAAGAATTATAGACACCGATTTATTATCTCTTTTAAAAAAAAATATTTTATTTTCATTATATTTTAAAAATAAATGTGTGTATCCTATCGGTAACGTGCAAATGCACATATATCTCATTAATTTGATAAAAAAAATATTAGTTATCTCAAACTTTAAATACCTGTTTACTTTTTATTTTTATTAAAATTAATATTAAATTTAGTTATATTGAAATATTTTAAATTTATTTATTCGATGAATTAATCAAAAATAAATTAATTATAAAAACAAATTTAAATGTGTATTATAATAAAACTCATGCAGCGTTAACTTTTAGAAACTTTTATAAAAAATATTTAAAATTAATATTAAAATTTTATTATTATTATTATATTAATAAATGATTCAATTTTTATGATAAATAAAAGATAAAATTATATAAAAGAACTAGTAAGATACTCGTGCGTCTGTACGGGTAAATTTATTTTAATAAAATATAAAATATATTTAGATACATATGTAATTTTAAAATGAGTTTTTTAATAGTAAAAAGAACAATGATCATATAAATTTAATTTATTAAAATAAAATATGTATTGTATTGATAGTGGCTCGTGAGTTAAAATATTTTATTATTTAAAAATTTGATATCAATATATAATATTCAGAATTTTCTACTTGATGTCAATGAATAGTAATTGATCTGGACTGGGCCTACACTTGCCCTACGAGCGAAAGGGCCAAAGACAGTCCAAGTTAGGGATTGTGGGGCACCTTCCCATTCAACCGTTGGGGGACGTGGCCCACCACCTCTCAACAGACATACCAAACTGCCCTCCAGGAACCTCGGGTCCAGCTCTATTCTCGCGGAGCAGTTGACCAGGAGGGGTCCACTTGCTGGACTCCATACTCACGTAAACCATGTAGTTTCCGTTATTGGGCCTCTGTGTGGCCCAATAGTGGGGACCTTGACCCAGCGCTGAGGGCTATAAATACCCTCTCTCATGAGGGTCAGATATTCATTCATTCACACCTAAAACTCATACTTGCTTGCTCATTCCGCTTCTCATTTTGTCATCAGAGTGTCTTGCAGGTACCCCCCATCTCATTCAAGCTCAGCCCGAAGCCAGCTGTGACGATCCAACTCTGATCAGGTTAGATCAGTGGCGCCGTTTGTGGGAATCTAAGCTTCCCCGTCTTCTCTTCACTTAAAAGATCAAAGCTAAACAATCCTCGACTGTCATGGCTGATCAAACTCAGGACAACCAGAACGTTCGTGTCGTCGACGTTAACAACAACATCACCGATAATAATGTCGGCCTCGACAACATCGGTACCGCCGACCATAATACGGTCCCTGGCGTCAACATGCCCGAACCTTCTAACTATAGGGACAGAGCCACGACTTCTTCATCAATCCCTCCTCGACTTGAAGAAGATCGACCACTTTCCCTGAACTATCCAGCCGTTCAATTTCACGAGGTCCCCGTTCCCGTCGGGGCAGACGCCACGATCAACACATTGTTCACGGCGATCAATCAAACCAACTATCTCATCTTCGCCCAGGGGGAAAGACTGAGAGCGCTCGAGGACGACTGAAGGTCCCCGAGAAGACACAAGAGACCTCAATCTCCTCCCCCTCGACAAGCGGACGAACGTCCTTAATCTCCCCCGCGGAGATAGAATCGGGACGTTTCTAGAAGCCCGTTGCTCCGACCACTCGGGCAACAACCCCCTTTGGAGAGGGAACCGCCCGTTGACGCAGGAAGACACGACTATGGCCCCTCGCGGCAAGAACGAAGACCCCCCGGAGACAGACACGGGGGAGACCATCAACGGTCACACCGCCCAAGGAACACTCCGCGCGACCAGGGCCACCGTGATTGCCATTACATCGAATCTTCATCCCGCTCTCCCGAATGGAGTGACGAGGACGACCCCCGCGGTCCCTTCTCACAAGCTATCATGGAGGCGCCCATTCCCCCGGGCATGGAGAAGCCTCCCCACTTAAAGGAGTATGACGGCATCGCCGACTCGGTCAACCATATAGATGGGTTCGAAGCCATGCTGCACTACCACAATGTCGGGAGACCAATCAAATGCCGGTTGTTTCCCACGACTCTGAAGAAAGCGGCTATGGACTGGTACAAAGGTCTCTCCCCGGGGTCAATTACCTCTTGTCGAAACCTAAAGAACCAGTTCATCAGCTCGTTCACTGCTTTGCGATGACACCCGAAGATCAAAGCAGCGCTTGAGGCCATCGTCCAGAAGCACGATGAGACCTTGAGAGAATTCATTGACCGCTTCAACCGGGAAGCCATCCAGGTCCCCTGCACGGACCATATGAAGAGATACATATTGGAGAGGGGGCTCCTCCCCGGCACCAAATTCAGAAAATTCGTGGGCATCGAACCACCCCGGACATTTGATGCCCTCCTCGAAAAGGCCATGGCCTAAATGGACTACGAGGAGAGAGAAGCGGCCAACAGAGCCCGAGACCCCAGAAACCGCGAATCCAGCAGCAATCCGCGATAAGACATCGCCCCTCCTCGACGAACTGGAGAAAATACTGTCAGTACCACCGAAGCCAGGGCATCTGACCCAAGACTGCGTCCACCTCAAGGACGCCATCGAGACCCTCATAAAAGGGGGAAGACTTGCATAATATAGGCGAAACAACGCTCCTCGTCGGGACGCCCGGGAGAGGAGGGAAGCAGAAGAGGATGCCCGACCATTTGATGAGTCGGTTCCCATCCAAACCGCGTTCTCTGTCACAAGACCCGAGGACTTCTACATCCCCGAACATTTTCAAGAACCTTTGTCTACGCACAACAGGTGGGAAAACTTCCCCTCTGCCATGGTCATCAATGGTGAAGGGTTCAATGATTTGACCATAAATTCAGCTAAGAGGAAGTTGGACGAGCTGGTCGACACGGCTCCTCCTCAAACGGTGACCTTTGAAAGGGTGAAAGGCAGATCAGAGCCGGTCACCTTCTACCTCGAGGAACTCCCCAGAGGGCCCCCCAATTCGGCCATCCCTCTGCTGATAAGGGCGAGAATGGATAACTTCGACGTACATTGCATCCTCATCGACGAGGGAAGTTCCGTCGACGTGATGTACATCCAGTTGCTCAGAACCCTGCAGCTCGACGACTCTCACCTCTCACCATACGTGGGGTCAGACCTGCAGAGCTTTAACGGCTCAACGTCCAAGCCTTAGGGATACGTCGAGCTTATGGTCACGTTCGACGAGGATACCGCTACCAGGAAGGTCAAAGTGCACTTCCTCGTCATTGACTGCTCGTCCCTCTACAACTGCATTCTCGGAAGGCCGACACTGGAAGAGCTGACATTGGTGCCTTCCACCGCCCATTTTAAGATGAAATTCTACACCAAAAGGGCACGGGTCGCCACTATTCAAGGTGATCTGGAAGCTGCCCGGAGGTGCTTCAACGCGGCATCCAAAGGACACAACAAGGTCGACACCAGCACACGGCCCGCCAAGAAAGCTGCAACTGCGCAACCAGAGCCTCAGCGGTCAGAGCCCGTCAGAACAGAAGAACAGAGAGCCCCTTCAAAGGTCGACTCGATATCCTTGGACACTCGCTTCGACCAGGACGAGCCCCCCAGCAGCGAGTAAGTTCCCCTCTGACCAATTCCGGACGGGGACTTCGAGCTCGTCCCCCTCGGCGAAGACCCAAGCAGAGGAGTGAAGATTGGCACCGGACTCCCTGACTTGGCAAGAAAGAAGATCAAGGCTTGCTTGAGGGAAAATGCGGATCTGTTCGCATGGAGTGTTGCGGAGATGCCCGGTCTCGACCCTGAGGTCTCCTGTCATCAACTCGCCATTGATCCAGCTGCTAGGACAATAGTACAACATAGACGTAGGCAGTCTCTGGAGAAAGCGAGGGCTGCTGAAAAAGCTGTAAAAGACCTCCTAGAGGCAAATTTTATTTCTGAAGCCCGATATTCAACCTGGCTATCAAATATTGTACTTGTTAAGAAAAATAATGGAAAATGGAGAATGTGCATTGACTACACCGATCTTAACAGGGCATGCCCCAAAGATGCATTTCCTTTACCTAATATTGATATGTTGGTCGACAACTCAGTCGACTATAAAATTCTGTCGTTTATGGATGCCTATTCGGGCTACAACCAAATCCCAATGGCAATAGGCGACAAACACTACACTGCTTTCATGACTAGCTCGGGCAACTATTACTATAACGTAATGCCCTTCAGTCTAAAAAACGCAGGAGCAACGTATCAGCGGATGATGAACAAAGTCTTCCGCAACCAAATCGGGGACATGCTCGAGGTATACATGGACGACATGATCGTCAAGTCCCGAGCAGATACCGACCATGCTGCTCATCTCAGGGAAGTCTTTGCCCAAGCGAGGAAATGCAAAATGAGGTTTAACCCCGAGAAGTGCACGTTCAGGGTTAAGGCAGGCAATTTCCTCGGCTTCTACTTAACAGAACAAGGAATCTAAGCCAACCCTGACAAGTGTTGAGCTTTCTCTGACCTCCCCACACCTACGTCAAAAAAATCCATACAAGTCTTGAATAGCATGCTCACCTCACTATCCTGTTTCGTTACAAAATCCGCTCAACACGCCCTCCCTTTCTTCAAGCTCCTTCGCAAGGAAGCGGCCTTCGAATGGATTGAGGAATGCGAGCAGGCGCTGCTCCATCTCAAACAAAGCCTCTTGCATCCGCCTGTGTTATCACGACCAGCTGACGGGGAAACCTTATTTCTATACCTAGCCTTCTCAGTCGAAGCCGTCAGTGCAACCCTCATTCGTGAGATGCACAATGGACAAAAACCCGTTTATTTCACGACAAAGGCGCTTCAAGGGCCCGAGGTTAGATACCAACAAATAGAAAAGGTGGCTCTGGCCCTCGTCAACACAGCGAGAAGGCTCAGGCACTATTTCCTCGCGCAGACGATTTTGGTGCGAACAGACCAGCCCGTGAAACAGCTCCTAGGTCAACCAGACATGGCGGGTCGAATGTTGAAGTGGTCCTTGGAACTTTCTGAATTTGACGTCCAATATGAGAGCAGGAAGGCCCTGAAGGCACAAGCTCTGGCTGATTTCATCGCTGAAATCACCGCTCATACCCCCCCCCCCCCCCCCCCTCGCAGGGAAAGAGCACAAGTGGACCATTTTCGTTGACAGAGCTTCCAGTTCGACCGAGAGCGGTGCGAGAATCCTCCTAGAGAACAAGGAAGGCGTGGTGGTCGAGCATTCGCTCACCCTCTCCTTTCCTACCTCGAACAACCAGGCGGAATATGAGGCCCTACTCGCAGGTCTAAGACTAGCCGAGGATTTAGGCACCTGTGAGATACAAATTTTCACCGACTCCCAACTCGTCGCGTCCCAAGTCCAAGGGGAATACCAGGCTAAGAATAATAGCCTCATCGAATATCTGAACTTGGTCAGGGAGCATATGAAAAATTTTGACCGGGCTGAAATTTCGTACGTACCACGCGAGCAAAACACAAGAGCCGACATACTTTCGAAGCTCGCGAGCACGAAAAAGAAAGGCGGAAACAAATCTGTCATACAAGAGTCACTATCTCGCCCGAGCATCGAAAAATCTGCGACTCTACTCGAGGTAAACACCATCGGAGACAGCTCGTGCTGGATGACCCCGGTACTCAACTTCCTAACGAAGGGGGAACTCCCCCTAGACCGAAGAGAAGCAGTTGCGACCAAACGACGAGCATGCTCCTACGTGCTACTCGAGCACAAATTATATCATAGGGGATTTTCCATCTCACTCTTGAGGTGCATTGAAGAATCCGTAGTCCCCGAGATATTACGGGAAATACACGAAGGGATCAATGCCCAACACATGGGAAGCAAGTCCCTAGCTAGGAAGGCACTACGAGCGGGGTATTACTGGCCGACAATGCAGCGAGACACCAAAGACCACGTCAAGAGATGTGACAAATGCCAAAGGCATGCCGACATGCACCTCGTCCCACCACACGAGCTGAATATATTATCATCCCCGTGGCCATTTTCCTAGTGGGGAATGGACATCCTCGGACCATTCGTGCAAGGGACGTACCAAAACAAATTCCTCATCATGGTCGTAGATTATTTTACAAAGTGGATAGAGGCCGAAGCCCTCGCGAAAATCACCTCGCATAACATCCTCCGCTTCTACAAGCGAAACATGCTCGCCCGGTTCGGAATCCCGCAGGCGCTCGTCACAGATAACGATACCCAATTCACCGGCCAAGACTTTCAAAGCTTCATTGCCAAACTCGACACCAAACAGCATTTTACCTCAGTCGAGCACCCCCAAACTAACGGGCAAGTCGAGGCCGCGAACAGGGTCATCTTGCGAGGACTCAAGCGCAGATTAGGCGAAGCAAAAAGGGGATGGGTCGAGGAGCTACATAGCATTATATGGGCTTACCGTACGACGCCCCATTCGACGACTGGTGAGACCCCGTTCTGACTGACCTATGGCACCGAGGCAGTCATCCCGATAGAAATCATGGAGCCATCCAGGCGAACTGAGATGCCCCTCGATGAGGAGATGGACGACGAGGCTTTGAGAGACGAGCTCGACCTTGTCGGAGAAATCCGGTCAGGAGCAGCCCTATGCGAGGCCACTCTGAAACAGCAGGTAGCCCTACGCTACGAAAGCAAAGTCATAAGACGCGAATTTTAGGTCGGCAGTCTAGTCTTGCGGAGAAACTAGAAAGATTCCCGCAAAGGAAAGTTGGCCGTAAACTCGGAAGGGCCTTATCACGTCCGGGGAGCTACGGGCACCGGAGCATATTACCTTGAGAAATTAAATGGAGAACCACTTCCTCGACCCTAGAATGCTGTAAAGCTGAAACAATATTACAGCTAAAGTCCCTCACCAGCTGAGGACTTTCGCTGTCGAATATTCACCTTTAGTCGACAAAGGGAAAAATCTCGACCACGTAGGTGTGTCGAGGTATGGACACCGTCTACAAATCAACGAAAGCATAATGTTGCTCACATTGATGAGCGACATCCTTGCTCGACAGGGACACCTCGATCGAGCCCCGTTGTCGAAGTATCCTAATATGGCAGAACACTCAGCTCGCGATGGGCAGTTCACGCCATGAGCGTAGGATCCCGACCGCGATCATGCGCCCGTCCCGCAGACAGCCACTACGCGCCCTCGACACATTTTGGAGTATGTGGAACCGATATTAGGGTCGAATAGGCATCTCCACGCGAACACGAACTTCGTGAAAATATTCATAACGACCACAACAATGGTCGGGAACGTACATCCAAAAAGTTATCAATACTAAAAAGAAACAAATAAATAATACAATTGTAATATACCGACCACAAGGGCATACATTATTCAAATTTATAACTCAGGCACGACGACCTCAAAATCAAAAGAATAATAGTAGGCACGCAGGCCCTAAAACAACAACGGACACGCAGGCCATGAACTGAATACATTCAAACTTGATGCTCCCCGTCGCTGTCCTCCGGGGGATAGAGGATCTTCCCGTCAACAACTTGGTTGAATGGCCCCGCCCCTTCAACCACTAACTCGACCCCGGGATTCAATATCTTCAATTGCTCGATGCCAGCGTTGAAACCGTATCCAAGAGTATCAATCACGTCCTGCTCGAGCAAGCGGATACGAGCAATCAAATCCGCCTGGGTCGCCATGTTCTTCTCCGTCTCGGTCTCATCCTCAATCGACGCAGTCATCTCTTCTAGCTCCAAATTACGAGCGACCAGACGCTCGTTCTCCCTTGTGGCCGTCTCCAACTGAGGCCTCAGCTCGTTTAAATCCTTGAGAAGCTAGACTTAGGCCTCATATCTTGACTCATGGTTGAGGATGTCGCCCTTCAACTTCTCATTCTTGACCTTCAGCTTGTGGATTTTTGCGTAGGCCGCATCGAGAGCAGTTTGAGAGCTCAAGGACTCGTCGTTGAGCGAAAGGGCTGTCTCGAGCACCCTCATCACAGCAGCCACGTCCTCGGCCAAGCGCTGTCGGCAAAGCTCCTTGTCTTCAGTCAAAATAGCCTCCCTCTCCTCCTCATGCTGGCCGAGAGAGACCCCATCGCGGAAGAGGTCGTAGTTTAGATAGCACGGAGGCAACACGAAAACCCCCGCGGATGTTTTGTCACCCTCGGACGGTGCACCCGTAGCGTTGTCTGCACGCTTCCTCTTAATCACGGGCTCGTTGACCGGAATCTGGGTAGGATCAGAAGAAGCTGGATTTTTCGAGGAGGAGGGGGAACCACTACCCTGACCGGTACACTTGGCATGCTCCTGGAGTTGGGCAACTCTGCTTCGTGGTCCTGAGGTGGATGCATTTTTGGGCCTCAATTTCAGCAAACGCTCGGAAAGAGATGCCATTCGAACTACAATAAAAAAGAATCGTTAGTCGAGTTAGAAAAATAAAAAAACAGAGCGGACACGTCCCCGATTACAAAAGGAGAAAATAAACAGCTATGCCTTACCCAAGAGCCTCATGGCTTCCCCATTCGAGGAGCACTCGAGCAAGGCCTTAGTATTGATCAACCTATTGACCAAGAGATACTCCCCCTCCTCGTCAAACAACAGGGCGTCGTTCACGTCCACACACTTCGCGGGGGAGAAACCTTTAACGTAAGCAGATAGCTTCTCGTACGAAAGTTGATCTTGGCCATCCAAATCCTCGGGTCTCACCGCATAGTATTCGGGCCTCTGCTCGTAATGCCTCCGCTGCCACTCAAGCGGGAATCCGGCCATAAGTCGGGTAACTGGCCGCCCGTCCTCCACCCTTCCACCCGGGCATAGAGAGAATCTATGGCCGCATTCGTCAAAGGCTTCACGACGAAGTACCTCTCCTTAAAATTTCGCAGGGACTCCAAATAAGGCCGGAAGAGTTTCCCGAACTGCTTAAAGGAGACCCACGCCTGTCTCCCTTGGACAGATTGTCTCTGCAAGTGAAAGATGCGGGAAGAAAAGGGGAAGCGTGGCGCCTATCCCCAAGTATTGGCAGACAAGCTCGAATGCCTGCATGAACGCCAGCGCGTTTGGATGGAGTTGGGAAGGCGCCAACTGGAGCCATTGGAAAACCCGATCTGGAAATCGTTAAAAGCCAGGCGCATCCCCGCCTCCTTGAAAGAAAACTCATACATAGAGAATTGTTTTCCCCGGATACTCCGAGCATATCCTTCGGTCCCCATGAGGTATTTGAAGCATTCAGTTGGCTGGAGCCCCTTCTGTGCGCTCTTTCGGGCAGTTAAACGCGTCTGTCGTATCCCGCGAAAAGCACGACCGTTTGTCCCTGGTCTCCGGAGCAACCCAAGCCAAAGGATCCTCCTCATCGCTATGGGGTTCGTCATCGTGATGGGTGGCTGGAATGTCGCTCCCTCGGCAGCGTGCCATTGTACCTGAAAAGCAGGGGAAGTTAGTGAATTCGACATTGTCAAATCCACCCTTCCACCGCAGATCAAGTGAAAGGGAGACGAACTCGACCCAAGCCCTCAACATGCTAAAGCAGACCATTACAATCCAAGGACATGTAGTCGGGGAATAGTTCACCGAGCATAAACCCGAATACACACTAACCTAAGGATTCCCCCTG